>JAJMCV010000076.1:380663-442133 GCA_030573195.1 Nothofagozyma chilensis
GTCCTAACACGCCCCATCGGCCATCTCCACATGGATTATCAGGACATAACAACACCTTCACCAGAACAATTGGATATTAATTTTTCAACTCGACTCCCAGAACCCAATTGTAAACACCCATGGTTCTTGTCAAGACCGAGACGTCCCGTGTGGGCAGAGAGAACCAACGTAAGTAGCAAAATCGTCCATATGACCCACATATTGACCCATAAGGCTATTCCGACAAGACTGGGGCCAGAATGGTGGCCGGATGTATTGCGTTGAATGCGGAAAAGACCAAAGTTGTCATGATCACGTCCACTGCGTCCAAATCGAAATGGGTCTTGCCCAAAGGCGGAATTGAGCTCGATGAAGACGATTACGAAGACACCGGTGAGTATTTGTCTGGCAAGCGTCCTTATCCTTATTACTAACCCCCAGCAATCCGGGAGACCTGGGAAGAGGCCGGCGTCGAGGGGACCATAATGAGAGAGTTGGGCATAGTGGAGGACATGAGACCGCCCAAGACATTTGTTGGAGACGCAAAGGAGACGGTGTTTCCTCCCCGCAGCGAGTTCCATTTCTATGAAATGAAGGTGGACTCGTTGTCGCTGGTGTGGCCCGAATCGAACGAAAGAGAAAGAAGATGGTGTACCTATAGTGAAGCCAAACACGAGTTGGAAAAGGCCAAGAGACCCGAGCTCGTAGAAGCGTTGAATAGATCGAGTATCATAAAGGATCATGTTGAAGAAGGATATTAGCTGGCTAAATATTTAATGAGTAAATGATTTTTGTACAGCTGAAAAGCCAAATAATATTAATTTTTTTTTCATTTAAAGAACCCAGACATCAAATCAGCAATCATATTCCCACCTTGTTTCTTCAATGGGATGTCGAAATAGCTATTTCCGATGAAATCAACCGAATCGGCCAATTCCGAAGTCGTAATAGCCTGGTTGTAATGGGTCTTGAGTCTAATAAACAAGTCCTTCGAGTCTCTTTGCACCGTGAGCACCAATAATTGTAGAAAATCAAGCAATTGGTTGTGTTGGGACAATTCAATTGACAAGTCCGACTCCGAAATAGCATCCAAAACGACTCTTTGCGACTCCTTCAATTTGGAAACGAAAATGGCCAACGCCTTCTTGGCAAAGGCGATATTTTTCATGTAGAGATAATTTATAATGGCTCTCGAGAGATAGAGCCCGGAGTTTTCCGGAACATCCTCCAAGGACCACTCGAAAAGATAATCTATATACAATGGAACACTTTCTGCGGTTCCCAAGATCAAATGTAACTCAGCATCGTAGAATTCATTCTGTTTTAACAACTTTGATCCCAACACGTGATGGAGATCATGGTCTCCAAACTTGTTGGAACCGAATTTTATCGACCAATTGATGGCTTCCTTGCTCAATTGCTTTAAAGAGGGCTCTTCATCGGGAAGAGAGGTCAATAATTGGATGATTTTGGACTTGGCCTCGGCGGTTACCGGTTGTTCCTTCTCGGTGTAGATTTCGATGATATAGCTGATCAAGTCGGAACCGGAGGCAGTTTGACGGGCCTCCAACAAGATGGAGGCACCTTGATACAAGATCTGAATGGCCTCGTCATAATTCTTGGAATGGACGTATCTATTGGCGATGGTTCTGAGGTTCTGATGGGCCTCGTAAAAGGAGCCCGAGTCGATTTTCGTCTGGAACCTTTGGATTGTTCTTTGGAGTTTGTCGGACATGGGCAGAATGAACGTGGTTTTTAATACGAGAAGATGTTGAGCGTGAATGGATGAGTTTATGTTAGAGACGATTTGATATTGGGGGTGTGATCACGTGATTTGATTTGATTTCGACACGTAAATGATGTCTCACGTGACTGAAACCAACGATAAGCCATATGAAGGATAATAGGGGAGAACAACAATAAACAAGAGTCTGGTGTAAAAGAAATATTCAATGGAGTAAAAAGAATCTGATGCAATAGAATAAAAAGAATTTTTATATCCTCTCGAAATATTACTCGTTGGTTTGACTGCCCTCTATCAGGTGACATCCTCGATTCCCACACGACGTTCTCCAACATCCATAAGCGTCAAAGTTATTGATGACGAGACAATAAACCGCAAGAACAAGAAAAAGAGAAGGTCAATTGGTGATTGCGGAAATCGCGAGAATAGCTTCTTCGATATATAATTGTAAATAGTTTCTAGAAATAAATATGAGCGGATCAGAGAGTTCTACCGCTTCGACCCCGAGTCATGGAACCGAGTCTGGGACCGAGGATATAAGTAGTACGATCCAATTAATTGGCGAGGATAAGCAATTCAACGACCAGATCTTGGAATATGTGGACTCCAAAGTTGTTTCGTCGGCCATTGGACTCAATTACCATGTGATTTCTGTGTTTGGGTCGCAATCGACTGGTAAATCTACGTTGCTTAACACTCTCTTCAACACCCGATTTGATGTGATGAACGAGATCCAGCGTAAACAGACCACCAAGGGGATTTGGATGGCCTACGCTAACGAGGTGGCCACCACCTCGTCGCGGAACTCGGCCAACTCGTCTAACATCTTCGTCATGGATGTCGAGGGGACCGATGGTCGTGAGAGAGGAGAGGACCAAGACTTCGAGAGAAAGGCCGCTTTATTCGCCTTGGCCACCTCGGAGGTGTTGATTGTCAACATCTGGGAATCGCAGGTTGGGTTGTACCAGGGGGCCAATATGGGTCTCTTGAAGACGGTATTCGAGGTCAATCTCAGCTTATTTGCCAAACAACACCATAAATGTCTCTTATTATTCGTAATCAGAGACCATCTCGGCGTCACACCGTTGCAAAACTTGACCAACACCTTGATCCAGGACTTGGAGAACATCTGGGACCAATTGAACAAGCCGACTGGAACAGAAACCAGCTCCGTTCACGATTTCTTTGATTTAGCATTCCATGGCTTGCCCCATAAGGTTTTGCAACCTGACAAGTTTGTAGATGGCGTCAAGTTATTAGGAGACAAATTGAATTTGCCAGACGAGCCAGAATCGTATTTATTCAAGAAGGATTATCATCGCTCTCTTCCAATTGATGGTTGGACATTATATGCAGAGAAATGTTGGGAACAAATCGAATTGAATAAGGATTTGGATTTGCCTACTCAACAGATCCTTGTTGCACGGTTCAGATGTGATGAGATTGCCAATGGCAGTTATGAAGAGTTTTCTGGAGAATTCGACTCCAAGATCACCAAAAACCTCGCCATTCTTGAAAATGGTAAGGAATTGGGTGCGTTATTTGTAGTGTTGAAGGAGAATGCTTTGCAAAAATACGATTTATCTGCTTCGAAATACAACAATGAGGTGTATCTCAAGAGAAGAGATCAACTCAAGAGCCAAATCCAAGATGATTTGAAAACAGTATTTGGTAAATATTTGGTCCAGTTGAGAAAGAGTGCAATTGGACTTTTCAATCTCAATTTAAAGAAAAGAGACAAAAATGAGTCTTTCAATAAAGTGATTGAGAATTCACATTCCAGCGCCACTTCGCATTTCCTAGAAAATGCTCTTTTGGCCAATTTGAACGGTGAATTGGCCCATGAATCGGATTTGAAGGAATTACACACCTCTCTTGATGATATAATTGACCAAGAAAGAGTCAAGGAAATCGATTTAACGAAAAAGAGAATCGAAAAGAGATTCCAAAGTCTCATAAAGGAAGATATCATTAGTCTTTTGAGTAATCCTAATAAGAGCACTTGGGACAATGTATTGGGTTTATTCAAATCTAGAGAAGAAACGGTGTTGCAGAGATATTCCACGGATAAGGGCTACGATTTCGGATTCGGGGTCCCTGACACTGAAAATTCGTTGATTCTTTCTCAATTGAAGAAGCTGTTCTGGTTGAATGTTTATAACATTATCAAGGATTTTGCTAAAGAAGAAAACCTCAGTATTATCTTAAGAGACAGATTTGAAGATAAGTTCAGATACGATAATGATGGAGTTCCTAGATTGTTCAAGAAACCCGAGGAAGTGGATTTGAATTACAGATTGGCTAAGGAATATGCCTTGAATATCATTCCTATTTTGTCAATAGCCAAATTAAGTAATGGATCTGAAATCTTGCCGGACGTTGAGATTTTCGAAGATGATGAAGATGAAGAGGATTCATTGGCTGATATCCCTAGATTTGCTCATATCTTGAACTCCAAACAGAGAGATAGCATAACCGGCAAGTTCAAAAAACAGGCAGATGCCATTTACATTGAGGCCAAAAGATCCACCATCCAAAGTATCACGCAAATTCCATATTACGTTTATTTAATCATTATGGTATTAGGATGGAACGAGTTCTTAGCAGTGATCAGAAATCCGTTATTTTTCACGTTATTGCTTTTGATCGCTGCTGGTTCTTATGTTGCCCACACGTTGCATTTATGGGGTCCGATCATGACAGTGTTGAACGCTGTGATGGACCAATCAATGAAGATAGCCAAAGACAAGTTGAGACAGATTTTGGAGCCATCTGAGCCCAGACCGATGGGAGTTTATGCGCCAAAGAAGGAGTCGGTAGTGGAGAATATCGAATTAGACGACTTGAATGACCAGGGCGAGAAGATGTGAGAATTAATGAAGTTGTGTTAAATTAGTATATAGTAATTAATGAGTCCTATTGGGTGGTGTAGGGGTGGGAGTGGAGGAGATAACAATTTGTGTCCTGCGTGTTGCAACCTTAATGACGCGCGTATTAGACAACATCAATAGCATAACAGATAACAATCTACCCCCAGCAAATGGAAGAGCACATACAAAAGAAAGTGAGCCATGTCTACGAAAATTCTACCCAAAGAATGGCGAGTGACGATTGCCAAAGACGACGTGCCTTGTCTCTATGGAGCAATTTACACCGAAAACAGCTTTGAACTATTCTTGACTGATTTTGAAGGTGTTTGGACTGAAAAATCGCAAGTTCCGGCTATTGACAAACAAGCAGCTGGACTTGGAATGAAGCTTGATATTGGCTCGAGAAGTAAACTTTTGAAGAACATTTCTGACATCTTGTACGAGAAGAAATGTAGTCTGATTCATTTCGTGCTAGATAACCCGAAGAAAAATAGAGATGTGGTCGAACTTAGCATACTGAAAAACTACAAAGAAGAGAGATATATGTTCTACTGGGATTTTTCGTTGAAGAGACTACTGGATGAGGAAACGGGTGAATTCATGAGGAAACTCAATTTTCAGCTCTTTACTAATTTACAATATTGTGACTTCAAAGAGAAACAACTAATCAAGGAGATAGAGAATAAGGATCGCACCATCAGTTATTTAAAGGAGAGTTATATAGAAATGTGTGGCACCAAAGCCATAGATCAATATATCGAGAAGAATGGGAAGACGATCTTGGACCGGTTTCAGCTGGATTCGTGGACCAAGGAAGTTGGCGAACAATATGTGGCTGGAAACAGATATATATGGACATTGATCTCGGATGTGGTTTGCAACAGACTTAATTGGTTGTTCAGTAATTCGTATCAAGAGAAGAAGACGGATCCTCCAGCAACCAAACAGGAGTCCATTGGGGATTTCTTTGATGTTCTGGAGAGAATATTGGAGGAATCTAATATACGACAAGAGACGATAAAACAGGAAGATACACCCTCTACACAGGAGACTTCGGCCTGGGAAGTAACCAAGAAGCGATTTGGGTTCAGCAGAAAGAGGAAGTTGGCGAATCAACAAAACTCTCCTATTAAGGCGCCGAGATTAGTATAATATGGGGTGTTATATTATTTAGATGAGCATAATCACCTCATATGGACATGCATCTGATGATGCGCTTAGAGATAACAGGCCGCAAACCAGGAGCTTGGATAATACTTAGATTAGACGAGGACGATCTCATTTGTGGGGAAATAGAAGTCAATTCGCTACATGGTTGTATGACTCGTTATTCGTAATTTATTGTAGCTATCTTATCTCTCCTCGACATCCTTGACAATATGCAACCATCTCTCATTAAGCTTCTCCAACGCATCAAGTTGGCTATTATCTCTGCCCACATAGAGTACGTCCAACACCATGATCCAGAATTCCGTGAACCCTCTGAATTCGTCTCTGGAGCGGGGGATATCAACGAAAATGGGCTCCTTCTTTCTTCCGGCCATGCCAAACGGTTTGTGGGATCTGGGGAAAATGCCACTGAAAACAGAGATCCAATATCTTATCATCACGTCTGCCGCTCTGCGGAGAGTAGTCACATTGGACTTGTGGTAGCCTATTAGCTCTATGTCTTCGCCATATTCCTTGTACATGCAATAATCGATGGACGAAATGACCACCGATTGGATCTCTTCAAACACTTTATGCGTGGCAGTATCGAAATCTCGAATAGACACTAAATATGGGTTGTGTTGTGTGTGTGTATGATGTGATTTCGGTTGTGATGGTGCGACATTGACATTCATTGCCATGACTTTTGGTTGGTGTAGAGAGTTTGTTTGAGTGTGGTGAGGTGTGTGAGGTGTATGAGGCGTGTGGTAAGGTGTATGAGAATGAACCTGATCAGCGTGTTCATGATGATGATGAACCTGATGAGGATTATGAACCGGATGAGCCTGTTCGACAGGTTCAACTTGCGCATTAACACCCCTACTTATTGCCTCCCCATAAACCTTCTCGGCAATTAATTTCGCAGTCATCTCCTTTCTATAACTCACCGTCAAAACCTCATTAGTGAGAGCCTTCATACAGAAATTCTTATCATTAGATAATAACACCACCAAAGCACCATATCTCTCCTGGAAATACAAACAACAATCCAAAATCGCGTCGTCCTTCGTTGTGGATACGTCCAATTTCTCCTTCAATTTCTGGCCTCTGATGGACTCCTCGTTGGCCGCAAGACTCTTATAAACCCAATCAATGGCCCATCGGGCCAAATGGCCGACAGATTGTTTCGAGATCGTGTCGCTTGTCGACGTCACCTTGTCCGAATTCTTCAACCCGTCCAATTCTTTCATCACCGTGATGGGGATGATGATCACGTACTTGAATTGTTTACTGGATTTGCGCAATTCCTCCAAGATGCTCAAATGCGACAAGATGAAGTTGGTGTCCACCACCAAGAACGACGAGCCCACCTTCCTGGTTACTTTATGGATCGGTTCTGGTTCTACATAAACAGATGTATCATCTATATCCATGGGATCCTCCAATTCGCCGAGAGTTCTTTTACTGTTCACATAATTAGCGATAGTTTGCACCTCCAAGTCGTCGTCCATGGAGATCATGATCAAGTCTCCGTCATGGTCCACCTGGTGTTTGTTGGCATTACGATGTTCCGGAACCTTAGAGGAACTCGGTCCATTTTTCGATCTCGATTGCAATTCCAACCGTACAGCATTATCTACTCGTTCCTCTATACGTCTGACTCCGATTGGTCGATTTGGCCTGGGCTTGCCCACGGTGATTGTTTTTTTCTGGTCCAGAGTCGACAAGCCCTCGGGAGCGTATTTAGATGGAAGCATGTTGGGGCGGAGGGCAATTGTTTGGGTGGGAGGTGGATTGATATTGCAACATTTTTGTTGATGGGTGGTGCAGTGGTGTGGCGGTGGTGGTGGTGGTGGTGATGCAGTTAATGTGGTTGGTGGCGGTGCAGTTAATGTGGTTGGTGGTGGTGCAGTGCTTCTGTGCGGTGGATAGTGGGAGAGAGATTATGAAGATGATGATGATGAAGAAGATGAAGAGGATGTAGAAAAGATCGAGAAGAGATCAACAAAATATCAACAAAAGATCAGCAAAATATCAACAAAATATCAACAAAATATCAACAAAAGATATAACAAATTCAAATGATATTGGGAAAAAATAAGAATATCAACACAACCTTCAAATTATATTAAGATACATCATTATAAATAAACAACATAATCACATTAATCCCTTATTTACCCCATTACTCCCTGTATACTCTGTCTCCACACATGCTTCACTTACATCACCACTTGCATATTCATGTCTCCCATATAATCTCAAATTCACACAAATATTCCAAACAATCCCATCCTCCTCCATCCTCTCACCCCACCGAATCCCATTATCAACCTCTCATCACCTCTCTTCACTCGTTCCCTAATATACACCCGAAACCCGTTGATCTGATCATTCTGACAGGGTAATTTCGGCGAAAATCAACATTAACTAGCGTCTCGAGAAAACGAGGCTGTCAGGGCATTTCGCAGGGATTTCGGCGATATTGGAAGAGTATATCTGGCTATTATTGCGAATATTTGGCGGAAAGCTCGTTTGGTGGTGTTTGGAATTGTTGTGATATCAACTGGAAATCTCATTATTGTTGATGTTGCATTCATAGATTGATTTATTGGGCAATCTCAGAAAAACACATGCCATTATTATCTGCAAATATTGACTCTAGAACATTTCTCATTGCTTTTCATTTCGCCGAAACGATCTGCCTTAATGGACATTAGACTGTTATTACAGGATCCCACACGGAAAGCCTCGGTCAATAATACAAAAGCCACACATGATACGACCAAAATAGCGCCAAATTATGGCCCATATCCCGAATCGTTAGAAGTAAACGATCCTACATCTGGACCCTGGACTAAGAATCGCCTGGTTTGCACTAGTTCCAGACTAATGCCAGATCTAGATGCCGGTCTGCAGCCATTGCAAGCTTCCAATTACAAGAGAATCAAGTTGGATTATGTCTTGTGTCAGGCTCCAAAATCAATGGAAGAGTCTGATCTGACCCATAAATCATCTGATCCCCCATCATCAGAATTGCCCTTTGATCATCTCTTGTCTGGCACTTTAGATGGGTTCAATGGCATTTCCAGAATTGATGCTTCAAACACATGTAATTTAATTGACCGAAGTCCTGAACTGTCCAACTCCCATCATCTTGCAAGTCCATCCACCTCCTCAGAAACATTTTCCAGAGCTTCCAGTATCTCGTATCCCACCTCCATCTCCAATGCATCATCCCCGCCCTCGGACGCTATATCAATCACCTACATTAAATCGCTCAATGATCTCTTTGACATGCTTCGCCAGAATTCGTCGGAGAACACCGAGATCGCCAACGTCCGTTTCGTGGACCCTGAATTGCCAGAAGACGATAATGACAATACGGAGAACCGTCAATTGATGATACAACAAATCCATGACCGATATGTCGAGCCCTTGTTGGAGATCACGGGCTACAAATGGGTGCGTAGAGAAGTCCCCTCCAAGGGCCGTGGACTCAAGGTTTTCTCTATCAAATACAAATGTTCCCAGAATGTCACCAGACCAAGACCAAAGGCGGGCAGATCGAGACAATTGTCGCAACCATTGAAGGAGTTCTCGTGTGATTCCAATTTCGTAATCCGTTACACCTGGTCCACCAGAGAAATCGACATCATATACAAACACAGATGCCATTCGCCATACAAACGATTACCCGAAAAGATCAAGCCGTTCATATTGCAACGATTGGATAAACGTGCAATGGACGTTTATAAGGAGATCATGGCCGACGAATCGTTTGACGATATCAGGGATTCCATCCATTTCTCCAAACTTCAGTCATATTGGTCCAAAATGAGAATAAAAAGGAAGGAGGACTTGACAAAAGAGGCATTCAAGAGCTTTCTAAATAAATAGATGTGGTCATATCTTGTACTACTACGAAAAATCATTATCAAAACCATTAATCCCATATATAATAAAGCCATAAAAACATTAAGATCTCAACCCCCTTATTTCTTAGCGGTCTTCTTGTCAGCCTTCTTCTCCTTGTCGGCTTGTTCCTTCAACACTCTCTTGACGATCTTTTGTTCTTCGATCAAAAACGCTCTGACAACTCTTTCCTTGACACAGTTGGCACATCTGGAACCACCGTAGGCTCTGGACACGGTCTTGTGGGTCTTAGACACGTTGGCGTATTGTCTTGGTCTCAAAGAAGAGATACCAGCCAAGGCAGATCCACAATCACCACAGTTGACTCTGGATCCAGACTTCTTCACGTGTTGGGCAACCAACTTACCACCTGGAGTCTTGACAACTCTGATCTTGTTGGACTTGGTGTTGTATGGGTTTCTCTTTCTGTAGGTAACTCTTTGGGCCATTTTGTTGTGTTTATTACTGGTTACTTGTGGGTTAATCGGCAACTTTCTTGCGGTTCTGTTTAAGTATATTTAATTTTTCAGTGAAAAATTCAGGTCGTCCTTCTACCGGGAAATATCATGGCTCCAGCCCTGAGTGATGTTGGATGCACGTGATATATCCCGTTTTCGACACAAGAGAGACTGCTTATTTTTGCAATATATCTATAGATATACAAATACGATGGAAACACCATGATTCCGCGGCCAAGAGCGTAATAATAATAGCATCTATTGATTCTCAATTAATATACATTTCTAATATAAATTTGTAGCAACAGCATAGTGTAGAACCCCAGCCAGCGACGGCATTAACAAAGAAACAACTAGTTTAACGTAATCTTCTGGCTTCACGTTCAGATTCCATAAGACATAAGATGTCGTTTTCTCTGACTGGACCCTAATAATAGTTAGTATATGTCGTCTCTACTCTTCTTCAATCACTTACCTTGACGTTTCTGACAATGGTTCTGGAGGAATCTTCAATGAATTCAACACGGACTTGGGTGACACCACCACGAGAACCGGTTCTACCTAAGACTTTAATGACTTTAGCAAGAGTAACTGGAGTTTTAGAGTCCTGAAAATTAGTATCTTTCCGCGGAACCGTAGAGGCGTGACAAGAGCTTGGATTTCTATCTTGGAAACATATATTGGTGTTTCTCTTCTTGATAATTGAACCTAATAACCAAAACCCGTCTCAATTTCTGTTAAATATCGATTTTTCACTCCTAAAAGACCTAGATGAGCCCTTTTCATATATCCCATTCCATTTGAAGTATCACGCAGCCAATTTTTCCCAGATTTGAGATATAAACTCTTTCGCACCTCATCTTATATCTCCCACTTACCATTTTTAATATTTTCTTGTTATGATCTATCAAGACTGCCACTGTTAAGTTGTAATATTGAAATCACTTTGAAAAATCCCCATCATCGATCGTGTGCTGAAAATGGTAATGGAACGACTCGTTACCCGGTGTTGTCGCACGTGATTTATATAACCTATATAGCGACGGAAATAGCAATTTGACAAGCGAATAATTAGCAATAAGTATAATTAATTCTTCTTTCCTTCGGTTCTCATTAATTCCTCCACATATTCCTTTAATTCTGAGCTCTTTCTCTCGTAATAACATTGCATCTCTTGAAACTTCTGGTTCATTTCCTGGTTCATTTCCTGTGCAAAGAGATTTTGTTTAATGAGAATTTTCTCTATTGAGCTCTTTTCTGCACGATTCCACACCACTCTTGATGATTTCTTTGTAAATTTGATCGCATTCGTATTCGTATTCTCACATCTCTTCTCTATGGCTTCATTGGGGGATTCCGAGGAAACAACTCTAGGAAGAACTCTACGTTTTTTGCGCGGCTTCTTTACTTCTCGAGAACGAATATTCTTCTTCTGCAGTGTTTGTTGGGTGGATGCCAATTCTTTCTGGATTCCCTTTGTAGATGAAGGAATTGGAAGATTCTGACGTTGTCTCTCGGACTCGGCTATTTTCTCGATATTCTTCTTCTTCCTCTTATTTCTGGGTTTTTTCTTGGGCACAACGATCACTTGCTCAACCTCAGAGCTGTGGATACTTAAATATCCATCACAAGAAGATAATTCAAAATGGGAAGATATCACAGATGAGAGGGTTTCCGGGACTTGAATGGTGGAAATTGCAGACTCGACTTTCTTTTTAAAATACTTCTTCTTGGTTTCTGCTACATCGGAGGATAAAGACTCGATTGAGGCATTATCATTCAATAATCTCAATAATGAGGGCTGATATTGAGAATCGCCAATTGACCCCTTTGTGACTTTTTCTTCGATGTCATTGGAATGTTCCATTTTGGATATTTTAGAAATACCACCTTTGAGCCATGAATCTGAGAAATTCTGAATATAATCTCTTTTATTGTATGTGTCCAATATTGAAGATTCAGCAATTTGTTCATTTTCATTTCTAGTGATCTCTGTAGTGTTTTCTTTATTTTTAACTACAATACTCAAAGGGTTGTTATGGTGGTCATTGGTTGACTCTTCCATTTCGTTATTTTCTTTAAGAGAATTGACACCAAAATCAAAGTCTTGGGATTCGTTCTTTATCTTGATTTCTTCAATATCATGCTCTTGATCATTTGTCAAAATTAGGTTATCAAAAGAGTGAAATTTCTTAGCTCGAGCAGTTATAATGGATGGTTCTCTCAAATCTTCTAAAAATTTCTCGTCATCATCAAGAAATTTCCAGATTAAAATAGCAGAATTTGGATATATCTGACTCTCTAAATTAAGAGACTCTCTCGACTTTTGATTTAATAATTTCTCGAAATCTGCCATTCGATCTTCATTTTCTAATCTCAACGTGATGGAGTTTTTCTCATCAAAAATTAAGTCATATTCCTTTTGTTTATTATTTTTAAATTGAATATTAGTTGAAAAAAACTCCAATTGTTTAGAACCCGTCCAAACAATAAATGTTTGACCAATTACTTGAAGTAAGTTCATCATCACGGAATCTTGTTTATTTCCGTTTATTTGAAGTGACTTCAAAAGAAAGAGATTCTGGACGTTGTTCAATTCAGAAAACGTTTTCTTCAATAAATTGTGTTTCTCTTGATATGTTCTCAGAACTGAATATCTCAGAGTTTTGTAATTTTTCTTCTTGACTATACAGAGAATCTCGAGTCCATAAACGGAATAAGTGTAATTGTGTAATCCTATGGAAGCAACAATTTTATCCAAAATTGGAACACATAATTCAACCATCTGGTCTTTAAATTCTAAATCATTGCACAATGTGCAAAGTAATTTCGCACACTTATTGTTAGTTGTTCGAAATGATTTCCATAGATCCCACTCACCTTCCATGTATTCGAATCGCTGGAAAATAATCTATTGATTAACAACCCAATGATTTCTTCCTCAACTTTGATTCCAGACAATTTTACAGTCTAGTTGTTAACACAATTACCATAAATTATAAGAGCTACTTACATTCAAATAGGTCCATGCCAATCCGGAAAATGCCAAACCAGGCATCTCCAAAAGACGGATGATTGATGAAAAGAGACGGCTTCGAATCATTCTCTGACGACATACAATGTCCATGAGGAATTGGTCAGTTTCGTGTACTGTAAACGTTGAAATTGAAGAGACAAAAGAGGTGTAGAGATGTTCCGTTTCAAGCATATAGATATCCTCTCGAAGATGGCTTAGGGAGACCATATCCATATCGAATCCAACGATATTCAATAACCACAAGACAATTATGTGTCAAATTGGGTCGTATAGCTGTTCGCGAATATTCGCCGAAATTAGCGGCCGGTTGCAAAGCTGCATGCTGTCAAATACGAGAGATGGTATCTGAACGACTATAGTAGAAGATTACTAAAAAAGTGTTTAGTGGGAGATTTGGTAAGCTGGTTGGTAGACGGAAACAATAAAGAGGAGAGTTCGTGACATTTAAAAATTGCTTGTGATGAGCCTAACGAAGACTAGCACCGATGACGTGAAGCCTCCTTGCAGATGGAGCACTGACGCTACCTTCGTTAGATTGGTTTCCATTTTTCGTACATAAGGTAGTTTTCGCTGCTAAATTGACGGTTTAATATCTTTAGATTGTTAATAGAAAAACAATATCTCTTTTTTTCATGATTGATCTATCTCTAGCAGATTAAGTAGTGTTTCTACCGGCTCTCTGAACACACGTGATTATCATGTGATATTCTAGGTTCTTTAAGCCAATACAAGATCATATACACATATTAGACAATTGGCAGTTTTAGGCGATCAATATTGGGAAGAGGGGTTAATTAGAAGGGGAATTATCTAGAAGGAGATGGTCATCTAGGGGTTATCAAGAAGGAGGGGTTATTAATACAATAAGATTGGTTGATAGATATAAGAGATTGAGATAAGATGGTGTGTTGTTCTCTCTGTTGTGCTATTTGTAGCAAATAACCTGTTGAAATATTCAGAAAATGAAGAAACTGCCGACATCTTGGTCAGAGGAATCTGCAGGAATACTCCGTGCGGAAGTGGCTTTTCAGCTTCAGGGATCTATTAGTTGCCACCTTAGTTACCACATTTGGGTGAGTGCAGGTCTAGCAGTGTGCATGTGGGGTTGGTGGTGAGCATTGCGATGATTGACGTGGGAAAGAGTTAGTTGCAGTTATCCACCACAGTGGCCAGTGGCAGAAGGGCCACTAGCAGTTGATGAGTTTGAAGGTGAGACGGTGAGACGAATAGCACGATGATGGTGGTGTGAACTCATCACATAGTAACATAGTGTAACCGAATTACAAGTGAAAATTGTATTGAAATCCCATCCCGACGACACAAATCGAACAGACCAGTGTCGCCGCGTCCGGGGTGCAGTAGTTCAACCAGAGTCAAGTTAGCCTGATGGCTAGACTGTCTAAATGCCAAAAAGAGATTGCAGCACAACACCTTCAAAATCTCGCACCCAAGCCACAACAACTGTCAAAGCGTCACCTGATGTCCGACACCGGGGATCAAAGGCCGCGAGAATACGAATCCAACGATATTAAGGTTCTCAGGGACATATTTAAGTTCTGGGGAGCTTGAACTGGGACGCAGAGATAAGAAACACGACTGGTGGATGTCTGTGGACGACATCCGAACTGGAGCTCGTCACGATAATATTCGCTTATCAAAGACAACCTGAGACACCATTTTGCACCATCTCCAACTAAATGCAACGATTATCTCTAAATGGTTGCAGATCCAGGCATAATGTGCCGCCATATGGCACCCCTACTGCCAGGAAAATTTTTCTCATGTGCCCAATTAGTGAGTCGTTCTTTGACACAATTTGTTGGGAAACAACGCGTGTTTAATCTTGCATTGACATGGTTATTCGCTGTACGAGTGCGAGAGTGCTAATTTTACTGGATCAGGAAGGAGATGATTTGTAGCTGAAATGAGGGTTAGACGACTGTACCCCAGATATCATGGCAAGTGAATGACTTGTTCGAGCAACAGCAACTAACAACTGGAGCTAGCCAGAAAATGGGACGTTTGCCAATTCGGATACGAAAAGGCACTAATGTGGCAATGCGGACGGTGCGTGTGGTGGTGAGGAGAGCAGCAATGGTGGTGTGGTGGTGATGGTGAAAGAAATTGCTTGAGCGCATGTAAAATGCGGCTAATAACTGGAGTTGCGATGGTTCGTCTTGTTTTCGCAATTTTGGCTGCCATGGGCCAACTCTGCCACACACCACGCAGCGCTTTCCAGAGCTTCCGGGCCTGTGCATTATCAAGGATCACATTTCTTTTGCAGGTCCGAGAGCCGTCGAAACCACCACCATCGACGCCGTTGAAGCTCGACCTCCCCAGAAATCGACCCCAATTCACGGCCTGGCGATGTGGAGAAACAGTTACAGTTTGGCCAATATATCCCGTTCACTCACACAATGGCAAGCGTTCTGAAATTTAGCTCCATATGCATATCCAGCAGCCATGCGCAGCCCGTATCCCTTCCAGGATTTTTCGAAATTTAGGGAAAGATGGGATGATAACGGCAGTCCAGGGAGGGCCAAATGGTGTCACAATACCGCCAGAGTAGCACCACAGCACACGCAAACAACACCATACGGCCCACATGCGCTCATGTCCACGTCTCCGTCCTCGCTCTCGCTCCAATCGCTCCATCGAGTGTGCTTGGGCCATGGGGTGCGTATGCAACTTGTCCTAAACCTGGCACTGCAATCAGCCTGCAAAATTAAACTTTATCACGAATAACCTATATAAGGCTCGCATCCTGTCGAGACATGTCACCAGGAACGGGACAACATCTGTAATTATCGACGGCCAGTATATAGCCACACCTCTCATCACAGTGCTCCTTGCTATAGACATGCCGTATACTGGTCCCGTGGCTACCTTGGAGTCGCTCAGTCTAAATGACGACTTGTCCATCTCGTCCGTCAATTCGTCGGTGTCCAACAGTCCCATCTCCACGTTGTCGCCCATCTCGTCGTCCTCGTCGTTGGACGGGCTAGAACAGGCGGCAAAGAGCGACAATTACACATATTCCAACTCGTCGCAGTCGTCGCTATCCACCATCATCCAATCGAGCTTGCTCACCAACTCGAACAACAACCTCGCGGCACTCAACCATAACAAGGGCGATGTCTCGTCCGTGTCTTCGTCGGACACTGAGATCGAGGGGGAAATGATGCCCAGATTGATCCGCAAGAAGTCTGGAGAATTGGTCAAGTCCTCGTTGAAACTCAACAGTTTGTACAAGACAAAGAGCTTGTCCAACTTGAAATCCGTGCGGTTTGCCACCAGATTGGAGAATTTCAAGTATTTCAACGAGTTCGACAAGCCGTTGGTGGTTTCCACCGAGAATTCGCCGGAGAATTCCGTGGAAAACTCGCCCAGATTGAAGCCAAACTTCCAATTTGAAGACCAATCCAACGGGTATTCTGACGAGTCTGCCGACGACTCAGAAGATGACTACGAATACAACAACTTCCGCGTGGTGGAGTCCAATTTGCGGGCCTTGGAGCCGAGCTTCGACACCCCTGTCAGATTGCAGAGTTTGAACATCTCCAACTCCAATCTCGTGGGAATCATCAAGGTGGTCAACTTGTCGTTCCAGAAGTTCTTCCAGATCAAGATCTCCATCGACAATTGGAACTCCAACTTGATCATCGAAAACGTGCATTATTTGCGGTCGTTCAACAATTTCGATTATTTCAAGTTCAATCTCAATTTGAGCAACTTCATCCCAAAGAAGTTCAAACTAGACTTGTGTGTCAAGTACGTGGTAAATAGCACGGTGTTTTGGGACAATAACAACAACAAAAACTACTCCGTCGTCATTGCCACCAAACAAAAGAGACGCAATTACTTAAATAGAAGTTTATCCGACACAGACTTGCGTCTCTCCGATCGGTACAACTTTGGGGGATCATCCTTGTCATTCAACGCATTTTCAGCACCTTCACGTCGTCATCAGAGTGTGTTTCAGCCTTCGACCAAGTTCTCAGCGGCTGATAACGATTCACTCTCATTCAAACCTAAATATTCAAACTCATACAAATTGAAAAACGATGATTCATCCTACAGTCCGATGGTTTCGAGCTTTTCATTCAGCAATAGCTCGTTTTCGTTTGATTGAGCGAGCGTTCCGAGGCTCCATAAAACTCGAGATCACTCTGCGGAGTTGTATATTACGTTTTATTTCCAATTACTTTTGCATGGGACTTTCAAAGTTTTGCTAATATTTGCTCATTACTTGCTTATAGTATTTTTTCACTTCATTTCATTGGTTTAGGGTTTAATTCTTGCTGTTCATTGGCTGGTAGGTATAAATGTTTTTATCTGTTAAGAGGTGTAGGTAATTTACTGTAACATAGCGCTACATCTATTCATAAAGTGCTGCATCTATCCATAACATACTTCTTCATATTCTACTTCATATTCTACATCTTCAATACTACATCTTCACATACTACATCCTCAATGCTACATCCTCAATGCTACAGCCTCAATGCTACATCCTCAATACTACATCCTCAATACTGCCACATCTATTATTCATCAACTACATCTCTTGATGTACAATCCTGCTCCTTTGACGTCTCTTGTAACCATAACCATTTGCAGCCATTTCATCCACCACACCTCCCAATTCTCCACCACCTCCCACCTCCACCACTCAACAAACAATTATCGTCGCCTGTCACTCGCCTTTGACCGCTCTGATCCTCTACTCATCTCTGACACCCCATCAAATTTATCTTGCATCAACACCTACCCTGGGAATCATGCGCCCCATGCTGTCTGTTGATCTGGTAGTACTGGTAACGCAAATGCCTCGCAAACAGCCATCTATTGCGATTATAATCCAGCACCATAACAGCACTGGTCCACCGACCCACAACACTTCATGTTTTTTTTTTCTGGAATGGTCTTCCTTCCAGACGGACATCCCCGCCTCAATATGTATAGACGTCAATATCTCCAGCCCCCACCCCTCCGTGTTATTTTTTCTCTCGCATCCCTTTGCCATAAACAATATTATTCCTACATACATCATGTACACCTGAAAAAATCTATGCAATCTAAAATTCAAAGTTCTCAGTATGTAAATAAACCTCCTCAACATGGCTCTTCTTGGCTCTCACTCTTGTCTGGATATCGGCCACCCCATTAGAAACATCGCAGGTTAATCCCGCAGTCCCTGAACATAATACGATGTTTCTTCTCAACAATTGGCTGCCTGACATTTCGTTCAACAATTTTCTGGCGTCTGGCTTCCCAAATGTGATATTGAACAAAGAGTATCTCTCGGCGTCTCGGCCCTCATAGCCCTTCATGGATGTGATGTAAATATCAATAGAGATCAAATCCCGTCCCGCAAGCGCACATTCTTCCAATTCCTTGCATATCCAATCAATGGCATCAATATGTCTGATGATCCAGATAAAAGTACTCTTCTTAACAACCAGCTGCTTGGCATTGTCATAGCCAGCGACAAAGTCACATTGCGCTATACTTCTGGCACTTCTCATCAAAAAAGGCAATGTAAAGGTAACTCCGCTTCCGTTGGCAATCTGAATCACATTATCAAACTTGTCGACATCACGACTCAATGTTCCATAGGGTCCATCAACGTACACCTCCTGAGTCACCGACAATTCAGTGGCCTTGGCCAACTCGGCTTGCACTCTTTTGGTTAATCCATTTCTAGACTTCACTATTAATTTGATACTGTTCTCGCCGGAATCATAAGAGGTGGGGATATTGGCAATAGTGAAAGGATGGTTCTGCAAAAGCGATTTGCCTACATATCTGATAAAGATATGTTGTCCCACCTCCCAATCCAACCCCGAATTGACAATGTTCAATGTGAATGTGGCTTCATCTAACAATGTGATTTTAGCCACTCTGGGCTTCATGAACCACTTGTTTGGCTTCAAGAACGTCTTCACACCGGCACGATACATCAATTGGGCGACCCAGATGACAACTAGAGCCCACATATATTTCCAGGCATCCATGGCATTTGCAATATGAACCACCATACTCACGAAGAAAAGACAAGCAACAATCCAATGCAATTGCAAGAACACTTCGTGGCTCAAGTCCCTAATAATGGACAAGGAGCCGAAACACAACCAGAAAATTGCAGCCAACGCAACAAAACCCGAGACATACAATTCGTATTCTTCAACATAAGTTGTTCTCCAATTATCGTATCCTCCCTCACGCACGGCTTGGTAGATAAATGGAACTGTGTGGAGGAACGAGAGAAAACAACACACCCAACTGACATATTTGTGGTAGACATACAACTTTTCGTAGCCTATTCCAGTACACCAACTTATCAAGTTCGTCTTTCCAGACAAAAAATAGATAAAGAGCATGGTACCCATGGCCATCAAGCCAGTTCTGACGGCCAATGGTGGAGATCCAAATCCACGACATTGGCGATAATAAGGACGAGGAGTGAAAGAAAAGGCCAAGGTGAATATTGTCACAAGAATCAAGACAAACACAATTCCGTAATTCATTCTTGGTAAACCAAATTTGCCAAATAAGGCGGGAAGTCTCTTGTAGGAGAATTGTCTTAATATGGAGGTGAATCGTGGGATAATGGAAGGTCTATAATTAGTGGTTGTAGAGTAATCAATTTCTTTGTTACTTTTCTTCTCTTCAGAGAATTCAGCTTTCCTCCACAATAAGAATTGATAGGTGGTCAAATCGGAGTCATAACCGCCATCAATCAAGTTGTACCATCCGTATTTCAAGAGGAACAAAAAGATGAGACCCGCTCCAAAATATAATAAATAGTTGCAATACAACAAATTGTCCATCCAAGGTTGTTGTGTTTGGGATAGGGCGCCCAACTCGATATACAACGGGTCCTCCATATCGGAGAGACAATTCAAGCCTTGATAGGTCACCAGACGTTTAAACATTGTTATTGATGAAAGGACTATTATTTTGATGAAACCATCCTTCGCCCTATTTATATTTCAATCGTAAAAATGCTCATCCATTTTGGGTTATTGGTGTTGCTGTCTCTTGAAGGGTCCAATTTTGCAGCCATTTCGAACTAATGCGGGTGGTTTACGAGAAGAGCCAATCAAAGGACGGCGAACAAACATTGTACATGTTCTTGCAATGAGATCTGGAACTGTATTCGGTTCGTTATTGTTGTTTGTAGTGATATTCATTCAGAGGTTCATTGGTTGCAATTGAATGCCGATGCAGGAGCATCGGTATATCTTGGCGACGTCACCGACCACTTGAGATGAGCAAATTTGTATATTATGACTAAATGTGCTCATTATAGTTTCTCGATAGAGTTAACCGAAGCGCAATGAGAGCAATTTTGGCTAAGCCACATTGAAATAGCTCTAATAGAGTTTATCATCTTATCTTTAGAGTGGTATGAACGTCGGCTAGAGGTATTTCTATGATAATCATCTATTAGAGCTATTTGTGTGATCGTCATCAATCAGAGGTAGTTCCACGATCATGTTGGAACTATTTGTTAAACATCATCACACCTATTACTGGCCTCTATAAATATCTTCACTACTCATTCACCACACCTCTATAACTACCTCTAAAACCACCACCACTCCACTCCACCACCACTCCACTCCACCACCTACATTTCATAACCTATTACATATTATTAGCCATTCTATAATTCAAAACTTGACATCCCAGCTATCCAATTTCATGGTACCATTCTCTTGCAAATTGATGTGCATCTTGAAAGCATCCTTCAAGATATGAGGTTCATGTAAGGATTTAGCCTTTCTGGAGGCAAATTCAGCTCTGTCATAATATTCTTGTATTTGAGCCTTGAAGTCTGGATGAACACAATTATCGATGATTTCCTTGGCTCTTTCCTTAGGAGAAAGACCTCTTAAATCAGCCAAACCTTGTTCGGTGACCAAGATGTCTAAATCGTGTTCGGTTTGATCCACATGCGAGGCGAATGGAACAATACACGAAAGACCAGTCTTATCAGTCTTGGTGGCTCTGGCCGATGGAGTGTGCATGATGGACAACTTGGCGTTTCTCAAGAAATCACCAGAACCACCGAGACCGTGCAACATTCTCGAACCAGACACGTTGGTACTGTTGGCATGGGCGTAGATATCAACCTCGACCGGGGTGTTCATGGCAATGACACCCAATCTTCTGATAATCTCTGGAGAATTAGACACAACTTGCGATCTAAGACACAATTTCTTGGTGTAATCGTCCCAATTGGCAAACAATCTCTCGAACCCACCCTCGGTCAATCTGATGGAGGTGGCGGTAGCGAAGTCCAAGGAGCCCGATTCGAAGAAATCCAAGAAGGAGTCTTGTAAAACCTCGGTCCAGACGTTCAAATGCTTGAAGTTGGAATGGGCAAGACCCTCGACAACGGCATTGGCAATGTTACCGATACCGGATTGCAAAGGATGCAAATTGTCGGGCAATCTGCCCATCTTGACCTCATGGTTGAAGAAGTCGATCAAATGGGCGGCAATGTTTTGCGACATGGCGTCCGAAGGTGTGTTTTCTGGAACCTTATCGGAGACTTGCGACTCGACAATGGCGACGACCTTGGAAGGGTCCACCGGGATCGATTGGAGGCCGTTTCTCTGATCCACGGTGGTGTAAGGATATGGCTGTCTGTAGGGAGGATTGACAGGCATGTCGATATCGTGCAACCCCTCGAAATTGGGGGTCTTGGTGTTGACCTCGATGATCACCTTGTCGGAGATGGAGATCATCTCTGGAGAGGCACCAACGGCCGGACCCGGGATGATGGAACCGTCCTCGGTGATGGCGGTGGCCTCGATGATGGTGTAATCCAACAAGTTGTTTTCCTTGAATCTGGTGTAGAAGCCGTAAGTCAAATCTTGCGGGAACATGGACAAATGCTTGTCGAAAAAGGCGGTTCTCCCATCGTTGATGGCGTTGGCGATAGGTCTTCCGACTTGATGGGGAGCCCTCTTCAAGATCATGGAGTTCTCGGCCCATCTGCTCTCCTCGGGCCCAGCCGAAGCGCCGACAAACAAGTTGAATTGCATCTTTCCCTGCAAATTGTTCTTCTCGACGTGATCAGCAAGAGCATCGGGAACAACCTTGGGGGCGCCAACACCGGTGAACCCAGACCAGCCGAGATATTGGCCATGTTTGAACAATTCAACACATTGTTCGGCGGTTCTCAACTTCTCGAGATAGGGAGCGTATCTGACACGTTGTTTCAATATGGACGACATGATGGACAACGCAAATAAATATGGACAAGCGAATTAGATTCTAACGGCACGTTTTCTCGAAATGTGTCTATTATTCAATTCAGATAGTTGCTGGATATGAACTATGGAGTCGACAATAAAAGTGTCAACACCGAAAAATCGGACCGTTGTCGCTATTTATACGGTTGCATCATCTGGAGGCTCGCACCCCGACTTTGCAGTCTAATTGGACTGTGCACAATTACTGTTGGGCCAATCATGTCTCCGCTCTTTACTGTCAAATCCAACATCGCTTAGCCGTGTTTATGTTTATGGAGGGGTACTGGGGGGTAAATCATGTGGCGTGAACCTTATAGAGGCTAGAAGGGCGAAAATGGCGAGAATGGTGAGAATGGAGAATCGTTTATCTGGCTCATCTCTCGTAATTGTGTTGTATCTTCCTCTTGATCTCCTCGGATACCCTCCACTGCTCCGAGGATGTGCTAAAAGGTGGACGTTTTCCTGCCACACAACGCGATCGGCTCGCCAGGGAAACGTCCACCTTTTAAAATGGCTCAATTATGGCCCGACATCGCACCCCCCGAGTCACGCACAATGGAATCTGGGGGAAATGGATCAAAGAGAGTTTTTTGTGAGCTTCATCCTTCTCTTCATTATCGCGTTATCTCATTATCTCTCGATACGAGCCATACGACGTCCCCAATTTTTTAATCTTCCCTCAGGGCTGCATTCGTCTGTGCAGCTCTCCCCTCATTGACTCAAAGTTAAACAAATGGTTTGAAGCACGGGAATGTTGGAGTCATGGCGTGTGTGGATCATAAGTTGTGTGTGGCGTGTGTAGTGTAGTGGTATGTGGCGTGTGTAGTGTAGTAGTGTGTGGCGTGTGTAGTGTAGTGGTATGTGGCGTGTGTAGTGTAGTAGTGAGTGGCGCGTGTGGTGTGTAATAGTGTCTGGCGTGTCTAGAGTGTAATATTGTCTGGCGTGTCTAGTGGTGTCTGTCGTGTTCACTGTATGATGTGTAGTTTGAGTTGTTCATACTCTTCTGAATTTTCTTTATTGTATTGTGGAAATACCATCTCTCCACTCTTATCCATATTATTACGTGATCACTTCCCTTGTTCAAACAATTCTCAACTAAAACATATATAAACTCGTAACATTCTCATTATTGATATTCTTATTATTGATATTCTGCTGGTTTTATCCTTCTCGTATTCGTATACATCATGTTTGAAATCGCATCAATAATCCATCACATCTCCAATGTTGCATCTCCAAACGGTACCTCGTCCTGACTGGCTTCGGTAATCTACAACTCTAAACATCACAGTCCTAGTAGTTCTTTAGCAATATTGCTTCTTTAGCCGTTCGCCGTATTTTATGATCTATCTTCTCTCCTTTAATCCATGATCACAGCTCATTCCTGTTCTATTTGTCAACTAAATCATGAAAACACTTCTAATATCCGCTATTATTCATCTTTTTTTATTGACATTCTTCTCATTCTCTTCATTCCTTGTATTCTTTCTTTCTCGTATTCGTATACCCCATGTCAAGTCCAATCATCACATCCCACTGTCTCTACAATCGGTATCTCGTTCCGACTGGCTTCGGTAATCTACATCTCTAAACATCACATCCTCATTTACTAACACATTTAACAAACCGATACAACTCGAAATTCAACTTCTTCATCTCGGTGTCCTTGATAGACACCCGATTATTAAGCTTTCTCACCAACTTCACCAAATACTCGTCGATTTCCTTCACTTGCAACCCCGTGGCCAATTCCCATTTGGTATTGGTCTGTGTTTCCTTCGACATACTCAACTTGAAGCAAGCAACTATGAACTTGCGGATACATCCAACCTCGTTGTAATTAATGAAATTGTTCGATTGGTTGATATATCTCAAAAAGAAAACAATGTCGATGTATCTGAAGAGATATATCACCGTCTTCTGGAACGTGTTCATATTTACAGCCAATCTCGAGCAAAGTGCCATCAAAAACCCGTCCAACGACAATTTCTGCGAACAGCAAGTACATTGATATGTCGGCAATTTGGTGCTGATCTTGTACGCCACGTATTTGACCACCATTCTCATCATCTCAGCCCTTTGTTGGTTGAAAACAGTGCTGGTGATGGGTTTGGTGGACTCGCCATCATCGTCGCAATCGGACTCCGAGTCAGAAACCAACTCGGGCAAATCGTCCGCAACATCGTCCACCTGGAAATTTCCCCTGAAACGCTTCGTTTCTATGTTAATCTGTGCCGTCACCTCCTTGCACTTGACCTCCTCCGACTCAATGGAGAATGTTCTTTCTATCGTTATCATCCCGTACCCGTACCCTAACGCAAAACACAAAACAAACCGCTATAACCCAACAATAAGGAAGACTTCAATTCTTATTCTTATTGGTTGTTATTATAGCTAAATAGACTGATACAATCTAATAGGAATTCATGGTCCCCGTTATCTTATATCTTCAAATCACTAATAAACTACACTAAACCCCTTGTTGAAAAGAATGGCTTATGGTTCTACACGTCGCACCTTACCGTCACAGCTTTTCTCTTCAATATATATGAAAAGACCATTGAGATGGCTATGACTCAATGTGGAGCCGCACACGGACACAGACGTCCGGATTGGGAAGGGTGTGTTCGGGAGACGTTTCGTAGACGGACGGGTTTGGGGGGATTTCGCGGGAAATTCGACATTATTATCACGCAAATTGGTTGGAGTGGTGTTTATCTTGTGATTTGCCTTTTGATTTCTCATTTTGTCCCATTTTCACCTCTTTTTCTCCAATTCTTTTCGTTATCTAAGAAACATCCTCCGTGGGTCGTCCAACAACCAAAAACCCCTTTTTTCCTGATAAAGGCAATAACCCCGGCAAAAATGAATTATTCCCAAATATTATTTGATAACATCAATATTCGCGATAAATTGAATGAATCCAGCGAAAATCCGAACAATTTCACCCAATTTCCCATTCTTTGGCTCTTATCTTGAAAAAACCTTTCTTTTTTTTCTTTGATTTCCTATTCAGGAAACACCAATCGAATGATCTCCTCACAACAAACGAATTCCACAACATCCAAATCAAACCATAATCTCACATTATAACCTATCATTCTCCCCCAAATTCGATTATCGCACTGTTCCTCGAAAGGGTCTTCCCCAAAAAATTATTTTTTCACTTCATAATTTTTCACCGCCATTTAGTACCCCATCACAACTTGCAACTGGCAAACAACCTCCAACAATGAAACAAAGACGATTCTATTCGGATCTCGCCCATTTCTACTCCTCCTCGCTAAAACTTCCCAAAACTTCCTTGCCAAACAAGCCAACCGCCGTAGATCAAGCATTATTGGACCAGATAGGTCAATCATTGTACGAGAAACAATTCCAAGAACGGGACAATTCCAAATTATTCATTCTCCACGACGGACCACCTTATGCCAATGGAAACCTTCATCTCGGCCATTCCCTCAATAAGGTTCTCAAAGACATCATCAATCGACAACATCTCATCAGAGGCCACAAGATCTTCTACAAACCCGGTTGGGATTGCCATGGTTTACCAATTGAGTTGAAATCCATGGAGTCTTTGACGAAACGTAAGATGAAGCCGACGGAAATAACCACCAAGATCATTAGACAAGAGTCCCGGAATCACGCCTTGACCACCATTGACATCCAACGGCGCCAATTTCTCCAATTCGGGATCATGGGCGATTTCTCCAACCCTTATATCACCTTGGACCATGATTATGAAATCAACCAATTGCGTCTTTTCAGAACCCTTTTCGAAAAGGGCTTGGTCTCCAGACAAGAGAAGCCTGTTTTCTGGGGCTGTGAGACCAACACCGCTTTGGCTGAAGGGGAATTGGAATATAATCCCCAACATGTTTCGAAGGCTGCTTATATCAAGTTTCCCTTGAAGATGACGGAGAAATTGGACCAACTTTTACAAGTCCAAAATCCCCAATTATTGATCTGGACCTCGACTCCATGGACTATTCTCGCCAATAAGGCCATCTGTGTAAACAAGGATTTCGTCTACACGGTGATCAAGAACGAATTGGGGGACAATTTGATCGTTTCGCAGGATCTTGTCGATTCGTTGGTCCAATTACGACCAGATTTTGTCCATTTGAAACATATCCAAATCCCCGGAGAGTTGTTGGTTTCAGGCATTTATTCCAATCCAATCATCCCCAATTCGGAATTCCCCATTTTACATGGAGATCATGTGGTCAATAATGCTGGTACTGGATTGGTTCATACTGCTCCGGGTCACGGTAACGAAGATTATTTGGTTGGTTTGGCCAATAAGCTTGAAATCTATTCTCCCGTGGACAATCATGGTGCTTATACAAGCAAATTGCCTCAAGGATTCGAATCCTTGGTGGGATTGAAGGTTCTTCACGAGGGAAATAAACAAATGCTCAAATTATTGGACGATTCCGGAATGATCTTCAAAATCGACTCCAAATACGTCCATTCGTATCCTTATGATTGGAGATCGAAGAAACCCATCATCATCAGATCAACCCCCCAATGGTTCATCAATGTGGAGGAGATCAAGGAATCGGCCTTGAAATCTCTCGATGACGTGGAATTTGTTCCTTTGAACGGAAAAAACAGATTGAATGCCTTTATCAAGAATAGAAACGAATGGTGTATCTCTAGACAAAGATCGTGGGGGGTTCCGATTCCTGTGTTGTATAACAAGATCTCCAACGAGCCATTGATCGATTTGACGGTTCTTGATCACATCATCGACAGAATTAATTTATTGGGAACCGATGAATGGTTTGTTGAAGAACAATCGGTGGAAAGATGGTTGCCTGAGTCATTGATGGACGAGAAGAATAACTATTACAAGGGAAGAGATACCATGGACGTTTGGTTTGATTCTGGGTCTTCCTGGCGAGTGGTAGAGGAGTTCTTGAAGGAAAATAACATCCAAAGAGACGGACCATTGGCCGATATCTATTTGGAGGGGTCGGATCAACATCGGGGTTGGTTCCAATCCTCTTTATTGAACAGAATTGCTACAAATGAGGATTTTGCGCCCGTTGCCCCGTACAAGAAAATCATCACTCATGGATTCACCTTGGATTCCAAATTGAAGAAGATGTCCAAATCCTTGGGAAACATTATCGAGCCCGAGAGCTTGTTGTTTGGAAAAAATGGACATCCAAGTCTCGGAACCGATGGTCTTAGATTATGGGCGGCTTCCACAGATTATACCAACGATGTCGTTGTTGGGCCTATTGTGTTGAAACAAACAAACGAATTCTTGAGAAAATTCAGATTCACCTTCAGATTCTTGTTGGGAAACTTGAATGACTTCTCAACTAAGGATATGGTGTCTTATGAAGACCTCGCTCCCTTCGATAGATATACCCTCAGTAAATTGTACACGCTTCAACAGAAGACCAACGAATTGTACGAACAACACCAATATTCCAAGGTGGTGAAAGATGTGGTTCACAACATGACTTCGGATCTCAGTGCTTTATATTTCGATATCTCCAAAGATTGTTTGTACACATCTTCACCAGGAAGTCATGAGAGAAGATCCATTCAAACGGTGTTCTCCAAGATCTTGACCACCTATATCTCCATCATGGCTCCGATTATTCCAATATTGGCGCAAGAAACTTGGAATCACACCCCGGAGTTCATTAAAAAGGGCGTGGATTCTCCCTTTTTGGTGGATTGGAAGTCCACCCAATTGCCGGAGTCATATTTCAACACGGCAAGTGAAGACGAATTCGCCCTTCTTTGGACAATAAACGACAAGATCCGGATCTTGCTTGAGAAGGGAAGAGCCCAAGATAAGGTTCTCAAGAATTCGTTGGAAACTTGTATCAATTTGAATTTCAAGAGTGATTCGCAGATTGGAAAGACAATTCTCGCACATTCCAACAAATTGGACCAACTCTTTCTTGTTTCAAAGGTGTCGATAAATGAGCCCATAATAGACGATTTGAAATATAGATACGATTTGGAATTCGATCTCCAGGAGGAACCAATTCATTTGACCCTTTCTCCTTCTTCACACCATAAATGTCCCAGATGTTGGAAATATACAGCAGAGAACGCTGACCAATTGTGTGGTCCATGTGATGAGGTTATTGGGGAATTGAAGTGTTAGAAGGAATTGGGGAATTGAAGGGAAAAGAAAAGTATATAGAAACTAGAGAACATCTTGTATATAGAAATGAGTCATGAGATATATGTAGGAATTTTCGGGTTTATCATGAGTACATGATATGATGTGATATCTGGATTTATGGATATTGACTCTTTAAGAATAAAATAAATAGAAAAGTAAATATCTATATAGATAATATGCGACATGGCTCTCATGCGACATTCACGTGACTAGTCTTCTCCGGAACCGACTGAAATATCCAACGACATATCCAACCAGATCTCTTTACTACCCCATTGGATTAAACCCTTTAAACGAGAAATTATTCATGAATATGAGTTCCTTGATAAGGAGATCCAATATGGGTTTTTCCAAAAATCAAATAGCCTCGAAAACGTTTGGAATACGACTCTTTCAGACGTCTTCCAGCCAATTGATGTTCTCCAAAAAGCCATTAATTGACACAACCAAGGCCAAAAGCGCCAAACAACTCGAATACGAGAGAATTGTAGCGGAAAACCCGCTTTTGAAGAGATTGCCCAAGAAATTGGTGCCATATGGCGCCAGATTCGCCAATGCTCCAATATCCCATGTGACTTCGTTCTTGATATTACACGAATTGAGTGCCTTTGTTCCGTTGTTTGGATTCTGGTATTTATTCTATGCTTTTGATGTTGTTCCGGTGGATTTGCCCGGTTGGTTGATCGAAAAGGGGACCGCCGTCATCGATAAGGGGCTAAATGGGGTCGATCTCGGACAATATTCCGTGGCTGAGAAGACCAAGATCGTGTTACAGGGTGCTTCTGCGTATGCCATTGTCAAGGTGAGTATTTTGTGATGTTTTGATGAGGCTTTTACTAACTTTTAGGCGGGTTTTCCCTTCAGAATCGCCTTTTCCCTCTGGGGAATGCCATGGTTTGCTAGAGTTTATGTGGAACCAATCACTAGATTATTCAGAAGATTGTTTATAAGAGATAGAAAGTGATGGTGATTGAAATGAGCGAAAAGTCGTAAAAATCATAAAACAATTGAAAATATACAAATTATATGTTTTGCTGTGTATATCTATACCAGAACTTTCCTAATTAATATCACCAACGGGTGAGATGAAGAAAATCAAGAAATGTCGAATGAGAACTATGATTCTCTTGCGATAATCATGTGTCTCGTCATCTATCCATGTCAAATTGGACCATGCTTCAAAATATGATCATTCTATTCTAAAATGGAGATGTGAATACTGTGAGGGGATAGGACCCATAGAGTGCTAAGTATGTGATCTATAGCGTGCAAAGTATAGGATCCATAGTATTTAGATCTATATGAGGCCGTTCTACTCTTCTACTCTTCTACTCTTCTACTCTTTGTATTCTAGTCTTGATAATAACAATTCCCTCTTGAACTAATTTCAAAAGTATTAAAAGAACGTTAATCTTCTCCCACATAATTACCCATACAACTACACTACTCCACATCACACAACTACTCCACATCACACAACTACTCCACATCACACAACTACTCCACATCACACAACTACTCCACATCACACAACTACTCCACATCACACATAACCACCACACCAACTACTCCAACCACTCCAACCACCCACTCAAGTGAGTAGAGAATGGAGAAAGATGTATTATAAAAAATATCAAGAAGAACGAGTGTTGTAAAGTGTATGATAAACACTATCATAAAGAGTATTATAAGCGGTATTATAAAGAGAATTATAAAGAGAATTGTAAAGAGAATTGTAAAGAGAATTATAAACACTATCATAAAGAGTATTATAAGCGGTATTATAAGCGGTATTATAAAGAGAATTATAAAGAGAATTATAAAGAGAATTAAAAAGAGAATTATAATGATCTTTTATCACTATACATCTCGTATTCATCCCCAAATCACCAGCCCTCTTCGCGAACCACGTGACATCTCCATCCATCGTCGGTATATCTCTTCCTTCGCCATCAATAAACGGCAACTTTCTCGCCCAAAAAAAGCATTCACGGACAGATATTTGGTATATGGAAGGAATTGGCTCCAATCAACACAAGTCGCTATTAATTTCCGCATGAATCTGTCGGAGAGTCATTATATAAGCCATTTTCAACATCCCCCAGTCAAAAACATGAATAGCTCCTTTAATCGCCAACAACCCGCTCTAATGGCCAATAACAACATCCTCACATTAGGCCCGTACAAGAATAGACGCGATTCGTCACGCGAGTCCGTGGTCTCCAAATACAATATCATAGGATATATCGCAGCCGGGACATATGGGAAGGTTTATAAGGCGAAAAGTCGCACCAAGGCCGACTCTAATGGCGGTCTTTTCGCCATAAAGAAGTTCAAGGGCGACAAGGAGGGCGAGATCCTCCATTACACCGGGATTTCGCAGTCCGCTTGTAGAGAAATGGCGCTTTGTAGAGAATTGAACAACAAGAACATCACCAAGGTGGTGGAGATTCTTTTGGAGAAAAAGAGCATCTACATGGTGTTTGAGTATGCGGAACACGATCTTCTCCAGATCATCCATTACCATTCGCATCCGCAATGCAAGCCGATTCCGGAAACCACTGTCAAATCCATCATGTGGCAGATACTCAACGGGGTTTCCTTCTTACACCAGAATTGGATATTTCATCGAGACTTGAAGCCCGCTAACATCATGGTTTCGGCGGATGGGGTGGTGAAGATCGGGGACTTGGGGTTGGCCCGGAAGTTCAATAATCCCGTCCAATCGCTATATACGGGCGATAAGGTGGTGGTGACCATTTGGTATAGGGCGCCCGAATTGCTTCTTGGCGCCCGTCATTATACGCCCGCCATCGATCTCTGGGCCGTGGGTTGTATATTGGCGGAATTGTTGTCCTTGCGGCCGATATTCAAGGGAGAGGAGGCCAAGATGGACAACAAGAAGAACGTTCCCTTTCAACGCAATCAGATGCTCAAAATAGTGGAGATTCTCGGGTCGCCTTCGGTGGAAAAATGGCCCTCATTGGACAAATATCCCGAATACCAGGCCTTACAGCAATTCAAGAAATATCCCGCCAATCTCCAGGCATGGTACCATCAAGTTGGTGCCTCCAACAAGAAATGTTTGCAATTATTGGCCAATCTCCTCGAGTACGACCCCTCGACGCGAATCAATGCATTTGACGGGTTACTACATCCGTATTTCCTCGAGCTTCCCAAGGTGACAGAGAACGTATTTGAGGGCTCCAAATTCAAATATCCTAATAGAAGAATCCACACAGATGATAATGATATAGTTTCGTCGGTTCCGGGGAATAAACGGGCTTATAACGATGATTCGGGGGCAAGGAAGAGACAGAGATAAAATGGGAAAAGGGGGTTAATTGAGAGGTTACTATTTATAGCGATATCTATTAATGATAATGAGGTGGTATAATGAGGATATGTAGAATGTCGCGATGTCGCGATAGTGTGCCAACCGATGCCATTAACCAATTGCACGACCATTTAAATATTCCGGTCCTGTTCAATAACTGATAAAAGCGCAAATAAGTAGACGAAAAGAAGTCTGACGAGAAAAAGAAGTGGTTATTGCAAATTTTCCGGCCATATTCACCCATTCATCATGTTTCCCCTACCGTTAGGCTTCGGTTTGAGACGACTGATGAAGGTTGCAAATGTTCTACTGAATCAAGTGAAAAATCCATTCGACTCGAGAAATAGACAGATTAGAGGTCGGAGATTCTTTTCTGAAGGCAGATATGTGTCTAATAAAGATGTTAAAAGCTATTTGGACGAAAAAATCCGGGAAAACGGTTCATCTGCGCCCTTTTTGCAATCAACGGACATAAACCAAAATGTCTCCATATCCCTAATTAAATCCACGATAACGAAAATGAAACAAAATTTGAACTCAAATAACTTCAAGGACGCCGGGTTGAACAGACTTGTGTCGAAAAAAAATATAGCGCAGCAGAAATTGCACACGCTTGAACAGGACCTCATCGAGAGAATGGAAGGTCCCACCGATGTCAATTGCCAATTAACGGATTTCTTCACTCCCCAACTCGATACCTTTGCCGCGTGTATGAAGGAAATCGTCCATGAGACGTTTCCCGCAGCGATTTCCAAACAATACGGTCTCGTTTCACAGATGGACCAGGCCAATTATGTCATCGAGAAACTATTTTCCCAACGATTGGTTCCGGACTTCATCACCTCCGCACCGGCCCAGAAATTGACGGTGGACATCTCCAATCCCTCGGAATGGTATCCCAAGGCCAGAAAGATCCGGAGAAAGATTATAATGCATGTGGGGCCCACCAACAGTGGGAAGACTTATAACGCCTTGCAACGGATCAAGACGGCGAAAACGGGCTATTATGCTGGTCCCTTGAGATTGCTTGCTCGTGAGGTGTATGAACGGTTCCAGGCGGAGGGAATAAGATGCAATTTGGCCACAGGGGAGGAGATCATCCAGGATTTGGATGGATACGGAAACCCAGCGGGCATTGACAGTGGAACCATCGAGATGATATCCACCAATGTTGAATATGAGGTGGTGATTTTGGACGAGATTCAGATGATTGCCGACGAATTCCGTGGTTGGGCATGGACCCACGCGTTATTGGGGGTTCAGGCGAGAGAAATCCATTTATGTGGAGAAGTCAGTGCCGTTCCGTTGATCAAGAAACTCGCTGAAATCACGGGCGACGAGGTTGTTGTTAACGAATACAAACGGTTGGGACATTTGGAGGTTGAAAGGAAACATTTGGTGGACGGACTCAAATCGTTGAAGAAGGGGGATTGTATCGTGGCGTTTTCCAAGAACAAAATCTTGGAATATAAGGCCTTGATCGAGACCAGGACCAATCTCAAATGTGGGGTTGTTTATGGCGCTTTGCCGCCGGAAACAAGATCCATCGAGGCCTACAAGTTCAACACGGGAAAATACGATGTTTTGGTCGCTTCTGATGCCATTGGTATGGGTCTTAATTTGAAGATTAATAGAGTGATTTTCCATTCAAATATGAAATTCAACGGGTCTGAGATGGAAAGACTCACACATTCCCAAGCAAAGCAGATTGCAGGTAGAGCAGGTAGATTTAAGGCTGCTCCGACCGAAAAATCGTTGGGCAGAGAAAAGAAACAACCAGAAGATGTCAAGAATCTTCTTCAAAAGATTCATGAAGACGCGGATTCCGACCCAAATCTCACGCCGGATATGTTGAAGCCGCTGAAAGACTCGGAATTTGCCACCTCTGATCCCTCTATCGGCTATGTTTCTGCCTTTCATAGAGATGTTCTTAAGGAAGTGAAGGAAAGTGTGGACCATCCGATTGAATATCTTCCCGCGGCGTCGTTATGGCCGCCGGAAAACATCTGGGCCCAGTATATTTCCGAATTCCCTCCCAATACGCCCTTGACCAGTGTGTTGAACACCTTTGAACAGGAGGTGAAGGAGACCAAATTGTACAAGATCTCTAATTTGGTTCCGAGGTTGGAGATTGCAGACTTCTTTCAAGATGCGCCCAATCTCTTGATTGGCGACCAACTCACACTCAGTACGGCGCCGGTTTCTGCCCGAGCCAACGTTTTGATGGAATTGGCCTTCAATGGGTTCATCAAGACCATTCTCAATAGCGAAACCAAGTCGATTCTCGACTACGAGTTCTTGCCGTTCCATCTCTTCAAACAGGAGCCTTCCTTCGGCGATTTGGACGTGTTGAAGCAATTGGAGGACCTTCACAAGGTGTTGACGTTGTTCTTATGGTTGGGCTACAGATATCCTACGTTTTTCGTCGATAGAGAGAGTGCAACCAATGTCAAGGAGCTTTGTGAAGAGCGAATCAGTGTCGAATTGCAGAACTTGAAGTTGACCCAGCAAGTCAGCGGCAGCTACAAGAAAAACAAATATCGTAGATAAGCAACGCAACCATAATCATGTATATATGTATTTTAATATATAGCTAATGTCGCATAAATGTCGCAATCACCCGCGAAACACGTATCTATCCAAATCGGCCTTGAGCTCCTCGAAGATCTTTTCTGGCGTCTTTTCCGTGGTGTCCACTGGCAACTCGTCGCCACCATTGGCCAATAGAGCGTCTCCTTCGGGGATCTCCATGATGTCGTATTGCGACTTCACCATATTGGCTTGCATGAAATGGTTCTGTCTGGTGCTGACTCGTTTCCAGCACTCCTCGAACGTGGTGTAGAGGAACACGAAATAGAACTTGACGGAGCCGTCCACACTGTTGTTCTTGATGTGGTTTCTGTAGCTCTTCTTCAACATGGAGCAGGACACCACCGATATGTGGTTGGTGTGGTTGTCCAAGGCCGATTGCGACGACTTCTCGCCGATTTTCTGCAACCAACCCCATCTGTCCTCGTCTGTCAAGGCTGTTCCTTGAGTCATTTTCTCTATGTTTTCCACGGGATGTAAAGCATCTCCCTCGATGAAGGGACAATGCAACGTTTGAGCCAAAAGCTCGCCGATGGTGGTTTTCCCGGTACCGGCGGGCCCCCCGACCACTAGAACATACGACGAATTGGTCATTATTCTTTTGTTGGTGTTTTCTTCTTCAACACTTTTGTCTGCAACGCTTTCTCTTCAACACTTTTCAGTGGTGGCATTTGGTGGGGGTTGGCGACATTCCGACATTGGTCCGATATTGTGCAGCACGCGACCGGATTGTGGGGGAGGAGAGGTTTTTGGGCAGAAAAAGGCGCAAAACTTGGGAAATTTCAAATAAAATGGACTTAATAACGCTGAAAGGAGTCTATATTTAATATTTTTTATATTCTCCATATTCTCCATCTTATTCTCTTGTTCTCTTGTTCTCTTGTTCTCTTGTTCTCTTAATTTATCCGACAATTTCTCAATTCTCCCGTAAATCGGCGTAATAGTGCATATGGTTCATGCACTGCTATCACGAAGAAATCACGTGATTTTTGGATCAGATCCGGTTCAAACGACATCAATATGAATAGACATAGAGTCAAGAATAACACGCCTGAACAAGCTCGAAGAGAACAATTGGAAGAACGAGTGGTTCGTGACAATAATATATGAATAGATAGCACGACCGCTCTCCCCATGGCTCCCAGAATATCCCATGTGGTGGAATACCGCGTCTTATACACGTCAAACATCACGCAAAAGCTCAAGAAATGGCACGATGGAACGTTGAAATATTACCAATTAAACAGGAAAGTGGAGGTGTTCAGCGAGCAATTGGTGTTGGTGTGTTCGAAGTTTTTGGACAAACCGGGCGAATCGGTTCTTTTCGACGGAAATGAGTTCAAAATAGAAGCATTTCTCATCAATGTAGAGGAGAAGACGGGCGGATTCGAGAGAGATGTGTCGCATTTGTACAAGAAACGCGATCTGAAGCGCGAGCAGTTGTCTGCTCATTTGCGGACTCCTGTGACACAGGAATCGCGAAGCTTGAAGGATGTTATAGCGGAAACTAAGGCCAAAAATGCCAGCAAACAGCACGGCAAATTGGCGCCAATGAACCGTATTTCGGAAACTATAAACACGGTGGTTGAGAAACAGAATAGACTGAAAACTGTCCCTTGTCGCCAAATTACACCGCAAAACCGAGACACGGCCAATTCCCGTCCTAGACCAATTGTCTATCAACGGTGTCTGAAGTCTCCGGATGTGTGCTTGAGATCGCTGGATGTGTGCTTGAAGTCTCTCAATGTGTCTCTGAAGTCTCTGAAGTCATCGGATGTCTCCTCCATGCAGATGGCGAAGAAACACTCTGTCTCTAAAATTGGCCACATGAAGAGGACGTTAGCTATCAATGCGGAATATCAGCCTCGAGATGCTCCTTTAGATTCCACCGCGAATCGTTCCAAGACAACATCCACGATTTTGCGATTCAAGACATTTTCTGACACACTTATGTCTCAGAGCCAACGGTCTGGTAGAGACAATTCGGCTTCGGCTGCCTTTGTCAAGCGAATCCCAAAGTTCTCTACAGATATTTTCAATGTCTTGAATGAGCAATTGAGTGGATGTTCTGGGTCGGACAATACCCAATATGGAACAACTACGTCATCTGCTAGGGACAAGAAAGTAAGTGTGAGACCAATGAAGTTACATTTGTTCTTTGAGCAGGGTGAAGAGGAGCATGGCGATGATAAAGAGGAGCATGACAAGGACGAAGAGGAGTATGATAATGACGAGGAGGAGCATGACGATGATGCTGATGACGGTAACGATGACGAAGAGATCGTTTCGAATGAATCTAGTCAGAACTCGCATAACCTGCTACATGATAGCTATTCGCTTGAGATGGAAGACGAACTTGAAGGAAATTATAAAGATAACTTGGAATCACCAGTTAAACAGATATCTGACATGAAAATCAAGTCTGAATTCAAAATAGAGCCCATTGGACATAAGAGAAGAAAACGGAATCTGAAATTTTCAAACTCTCGAATCGATATAGTTCATAACTTATCTGATCTAGAGGAAGAGGATAGGTTTATTGAAGAAATAGAGAATTACCATGAATCTATAGGAGCCATCGAATCAGATGTGGAGAATGCATTGACCGACGAGCTTTTCGACGATTCGTTGATGGACCTGATCCCACCGATTGTCTTACCAAACACAGTTGATTCGACGAAATTAACTGATGAAATAATCGAATCGATGTCTCCTGAAGCGAGTCCAATTAAGTCAAAAGTAATCGACATGAACCTTCTAGGGACTCCTTCGCGTCCCCGATTCAAAACAACTCCTTTGAAAGATTTAACCAACTTTCAACGGACAAATCAGACTCCTGTGACTAAAGGTTTTGCATATCCGACACCCTCCACCATGTCCAGAAACAAACCGTTCTTGATGCCCACTTTTGCCTCGAAAAAGCCCAAGAATATAGCGCCATTGAGTGATGAAAGCGAATTCGAGTTGTCTGATGTTGAAGACGGAACAACCGCAGGAGCTTACACACAAACCATAACATATAACTATGGATTAGCTAGAACAACGGGATTAGATGCCTCAAGGGACTTACTCAAGAAAAAGAGTCAATAGAAGTACCCATCAACCACACACAAAAGAAACACAACCAACCCGATGACTATCCCTGTCACATCTTGTGGTAAATCTATGGATCTACTATATGGAACCTAACCATAAAACAAGCAAGGGCTTGATGCATGGCTCAAATAATCCCCTTTTTCTTGAGATTGGCAACGGCCTTATCCTGTTGGACCTTCTCTCTATACATGAATAGAGGAACGGCATTGGAAGCAAATACCTTCACAACAGGGAATGAGGCTAATAATCCTGTAAAAGCACCGAGAGCAGGACGACTGGCCATTCTGGCAACATAAACCTGAGCTTCTATTCCGTTGGGTGTTCTGGGTGTCAATAAACGAGTCGTAATGCTCAAACACAAAGATAAAGGCTTACTGGTCAGTTGAAGTCATACTGATTAGAATGATGTTATTACGTCAATACAATAGTTTGTATGGAGATTAATGTCAATTTATGTGGTATTCACTACACAAGACACAAAGCCACACCACACCCTCAAACGGGCACTATATCGCGATAATTTCTAATTAATTTAAGATATAGAGAAACAAACCTGATGTAACTATCTCTACTTATAAGTTGGGTCAAACAGACTATTGGCATCAACAAATTGGGGCCTTCCGTGGTCTCTTCTGATATCTGTTTGAAAAAAACGTCAAAAAACGACAAAGACTCGCGCAGTCGCCCATTATTCGCTAGAAATTCGAGAATCTTTTTCACGATATACTTATCGATCCTGTCTCCTTCATCCTGGAGCCGGCTATCTATAGAATAACTTTCATTGGCAGATAAGCTCGTGGCCCAATCTCTTTTCCAGCTCTTGGAGAGCATTTTGCTTCTGACATCAGGCGAATTAAAGAGCGGAATATGGTACACCACTAGTCCTGTGTGTTTGACTTCTAACCACTGATTAAATAAGTTACTAGCTACTAATGGGGTTGATGGCGTGAACTCCTGCGCCTCAGACCTTCTCTCAAACACCCCGCCTATCCAAGTGCCCGGATAAAATAATACTAATTCCCTAAGTTTAGACGTCTTTAATCTTACTAACCTAAGACAGAATTTTAGAGTTGAAGGACATAAGTCTTGCAACCAAGGGACATCTTCATGGCTTTTCTGAGGTATTGACAAGTCTTGGATGCTGGCTCCTTCCTTGCATATTACCAAGTGGGTGGAATGAGTCAAGCCAGCTTTGTCAATAGTTATCTGTCTATCTATTCTATATCCACTAAATGCGTAGTATGAGTTGTCGGGATTACAAATACGTTCTTGGGCTGCGGGGATGGTATTGGGGGCAAACAAGGTCCATTGACATTGGATGAAGTTGAAGGGCGAAACCAATAGTAAATACGATATATTTCTGGCTTGTTTGTATAACGATGTCATGATGATGGGGTATGATAGGTTTTATTGCATTTCTAGCATTGAAATGCCATTATAATTATTACACCACAAAACGGTGAACAGTTTAAATCTCTACAAGTTGCAGCCTCAACTGATAACATTCCTAACCCTAAACTCCTTCCAATACAAATAGCATATCTCTTCATCATTCTCGTTGCCTATCCTTTTCCAAACACAATTCTCAACCTCCACCTATTTTCTTGAATCATTTTTCCTTTTATCCTTTCTTGCTCTCACCTTCTTCATCTTTCTGTTAAACTTACTATCCTGGTTCTCATGAACCAAACGATTATGTCTTTGTAGAGAGTCCCTTCTGTAGAAAGTCTTCTCGCACAAAGGCTCCTTGCAGGTGTATATTAAATCATTGATGATTTTCTTGGCCTGGGAGTTGATGCTTTTGTCTTCCCTGTATTTTCCCTTGAGAAAATGCTGAGAAACACAGTGTCTTCTCAACTCGGCTCTTCTTGGAAGCCCAACTATCTGCCAGGGACATCCTCCAACTGGGCATTTGTAGGGTCTGGATATCTTGAACTCGTCAATGTGAGTTGCAAAGTCCATCAACGTGGAATAGTACTCAGAGCAATGAGAACATTTGTATGAGCCCTTTTTGTTCCGATTCGAAACCACTTCCCACATTCCCGGATTTTCTTTGAGTTGGTCTAGTAGACTCTTCTTTTCAAATTCCTCTCCGGCCATATTCCTTGTTTCTAAGGTAACATGTTCTTCTGGCATCACTTGGAAACCTGGCGTCCCCATCCGCAAGCCGAGAGGGTCTTCTATTATGAGGTCTTCGACATATGGCTGGGCAGTCTGGTGAGGATTCCTCACGTCAATATAGCTTTCCATGACTCGTGAAGAAATCTGTTGATAATACATCTGTTTTTGCATGTAAGCCATCTCTTGCGGGGTTGGAACAGGCGTGGGTAACACTTGGTATAATGGTTGTTGGGGTTGTTGGGACATATACTGTTGCAGATATTGCTGCATATTATGGTGATGGATGGGAAGACTATTGTTTAAACCCATTTGACCATATTGCTGTGTGGAAGAAGGCATATATGAATTTTGAGTGTGGAAATTCTGGGGGAGAGCAGCGTATTGGGGAATGGTTATTGGCTCCGTATATTGGTAATTTGAATAATCGTTCGATACGACTAAATTCTGTAAATTTGGAGAAGCGTCGTTCGAGTAATCTGAAGGCTCCTCGTATTCCTGAGCTAATTCGTAACCAACGCCCATAAGATCGCTTGTGGGAGTGGGCAAGGAGGTGACATCGATGTTGGGCCACAAGAGAGTGTCCTTCTCGTAGTCATCGCAGGTTTCCTTGGGCCAATAATTGACCTCGCTAATCATAAAATTACTGGACATGTGTAACATGGAACTCTTGGTGGGTGTTGCCTTGCCAAATACTGGTATTTTATATAGGGGATGGAAACTGTTTAAAGTCAAATTAAATGAAGTGTTCCACAGGGGATTTATCCATCCTAAATACGAACTAGCAGCCACTACTGTGATACTATTTCTTCTTTGGTCACTAAGAGCTGGTTTGACTTCATCAATCCACCAACATGATATGCAGCTTAAATCTGCATTACGCAGACCTATGTTACAGAGCGATAGCTGGAAGGCTCAATGTGAAAAGAACTAGCAGACGGGAGGCAGGAGACATGAAGCAGGAAGCAGCTTTATCACGCCTAACCAATAGCGCAATTGGCTGAGGGGCCACACATGCATACACCATTGGGAGTAGAAAGGAGACTTATATACGTATGGGAGTCATTTTACCTGCATTTAGCCGATGGAGCTATTACGGTGCAACTGGGAGCAAATACCCGCAACCACAAGCTCAGAGAAAATGCATCAAGAAATGGATAAGGGCTGCTTTGGAAGCTATTTGGAACATCAGCAGAACCCCATATCTAGGATCCCATTGTATCGCAACATACTGGGCGCAAGGACGACTGCAATGTATGTATTACGCTAAATCAACCAAATAATCCGTGGAAATCGCCCTGTAAACAGCCATAGCGCTGCACATCAGATCGTTGATGCACTAGTGTATCAGCCTAAACGGGACTTTAGTGATGTAACATAGTCCCAGCCCAAACAGGAAGCATCGCAGGGTGCATTGTCGCACAGACAGCATTACCTGGCGTTTGTCGGGGCATAGTCAACAGTTTCGTATACATGATTGTGGAGCGAAGGGTGGGCCCAACTCCGATGTTTTTGTTGTATTGGAAAGAATTGTCTTTGTTGCGCTCGCTGGAAAAGTCCTGTTGAAAACTGGAGCATGGTGGTGTCAAAGGCGGCCAGAATGCCCCCACCATTGAACTAAATACCACCCATGGCAGCATTGCAACAAACTAATGGAAACACTCAAAAATAACCGTACATCGAGAGAGCTCTGAGGCTTGGTCTTTCAGCATGGTCACTGCGGAAATAACGCAACTGGTGCAGTTCTGTCAAGGTTACTGAACCAACCCGTTGCATCACCAGAAATGAAACATAAATGTAAAGCAAAAACTTTTAATATGCGTCAGAGGATCGGCTAGTTTGAGACTATAGGCACTTACAGGCCATATCAAACATAATTGATGGAACCCATCTCGATGGGAGGGAAACCGTTCAAAAACGACAAGAACCCTCCATCAGATCTCTGTTCGTTTTCAGCCTCATTAGCTCTCCTCTCATGACTCCCAAACAGCTTGAATCTCGCAATTTCTTGCCCGGGTGGGCATCATTCGTATAAGTATCTCTGCACGAGTGCAACCTCCGTTTTGCTTTTTTGTGTCTTCTTCCATCAACGGAGCCCATGTCAGTAACGATAGCCGACAGTGCTGTAATCAGCATGCCAATATGGATGATCCTGGCATAGCTGTTCTTTTTTTCAGGAAGAGTCCTTGCAGACCTACATCAACATAAGCAGTATTGAGACCATGTGCTAGTCTTTCTCTAGACGGGAAACATCTTCAGTAAACCAACAAAATAGCTCATCGAGCTTTCTTTTCCATCGACGGCCAACCTACAGTGGAAGGGGGACGATATCTTCCAATCATGAAGAACGATGCGTCTTTAGGAGCTTTGGTATCATATTATCTACTTGCCATGCAAGTTGAATAACCCATCTTGCTGCTATTCACGTCATTCTCGCTACAGGTGTGACACATACGCCGTTGTGTGAATATAGAAAAGTCGCACCTGTGTAATTGGTATTACCAGCGTTGTGGGCTATTGGCCTATTCACAGTGATAGCCACCATGGCGATGCATGGGCAAGAGAAATGGTAGGGGTTCTAGAATTTGCAGCGAGTTCTGGAATAGCATTGGAAGGGCCTTTTAGTAATATTTTAAGCAAAGGTGTTGTTGCTACATTGTTCATTTTAGTTTTTTTTCCTTGAGAAGGCAGCATAAAAAACGAATAAGCATTATGTGTTTAACCGAGATGTCACCTTTCATTGAGGCTGATGTTGGCATCATCATGCTATAGAGTTTCCTAGTAAGCGGAGTCTTCATACGAACACGAATTGGATGCAATCCCCTTCTCTTTGCATTCAATCATGTTCCTCCATATGTAGTTGCCTTCACTTGAGAGTAACCTGGGAAACAACGTAAGCTATGCCGAATATTCTCCCCTGGACATTACTGGGAATAGCTTGTTTTGGCTTGTGATAAGTGTTGTCCCAGAGACATAGTTTGGAAGAATAATTACGCTATTAGTAGACGGACCAACAGACGATGCCCAAGAGAGGTGGCCAGAGTGGAAGAGGCAAAGAGGCCCGAGCTCTTTCATTCTGAGTGTTGGAGGACATGGAAAGTTCAATAATAGTTGGAGGGAAATCACCTGAATGGCTAAAATTACCTGAGAAATTACCTGAGAAAAACGAATCAAGTAATTTCTATTTTTCTCCCAACAGCCATCATGAGATCTATGTAAGATTTATTTTTTTTGTATTCTAACTCGCGACATTTCTCGTATGACGGCTATGATGCTCCATTTGCCGATCCACACCAAGACTAGAGGCCATCACTCCGATATTACATCTAGTAGAATAATAACGAGCGATGATGAGCCCCTTGGATGCATAATTTTTTAAGGCTGGAGAAGCCAACTACATGAAGATTTCTGTAGGGACATAATAGGCTGTAGGGGGGGCATATAGGAGTTCCCCTGGCAGGGCGAAACTGACAGACGAAGCAATGTGTTACAGAGTTTCCAGCAGTATTGGGGTTGCATTGGTTTTGGATCTGGCGATATCTGCAAGGCATTCTCCAGATTTTAGACGAGATCAATTTCTTATCATATCGCAAGTGTTGTGCCGCCTGGCAGGTTGTCTCAAAGATCCAGCGTCAGAGAGCATTTCTTGATTTGGAAATGAATTCCGTTTCTAAGGAACTTTGAGTCCCCTATCACAGGTAATTACGAGCCCGGCCTTTGCTACGAGATGTTCATTATCGTTGGGGAACCGACTTTGTGATGGTTCCAGATGGCTGCAATCCTCCGCCAAAATTGCCTATTTCAGAGTTAAGGCCGCAATATCTCCGAGCCAACCTGCGCGAAGATGAGCAAGTCAATGAAGATATACAGAGTGGAGATATAGTGGATGATTGTTGTAGAAGATAATAAGTATTGTGGCGGTGTTGAACGTAGCGACGACGCGTAGTTTTTTCCATCATCTGTCGAACCATATAGTATCGGTGAAAAGTCTATGTCGGACATTGCAAAAAAGCCAATAATTTAAATATACACGAAACTCGATAATAAACATCATGAAGGCTTTCAAGGGACTCGTGGTTATTTTTTTCTCGGTGTTGGTCGCTCTTTCCTCGGGGACGTTGTTCATCTATTCGGTTTATGTCCCACAATTGGCCACTCGTTGCAAATTGAGTGCTTCAGACACCTCCAATTTGACGTTTGGTGTGACGTTAGGAACGGCCATTGGTGGCTTTTTGGCTGGTATTTTGACGGACTTGAAGGGAACCCAATTGCCCATCTTTCTCGGCGGTGTGTCGATGTCTATTGGTTACAGAATCATCTATCTCGATTACCAGAAGGGCGAGACCTTCCATGTCATGTACACCTTGATGTTTGCCATGTTATGTATTGGTATGGGGTCTGTTTCTGCCTATTTTGCCACAATTAAGGCTGTTACGTTGAATTTCCCCGAATACAAGGGAACCGCACAATCCATCCCCATCGCCTTTTTCGCCGTGGCCTCCTTCTTCTACTCCATTGTGGCCTCCAAAGTGTACGAGGGCGATGTTCCGAAGTTCTTGAACTTCCTCTCCATCACCGTCGGTTTGGGTTGTACCGTGGGTTGTATCTTTGTCAAGGAGTACAAGGAAGAGGAGGACGAACAATCTCGCGACGATTACGAGACTGCTACAGGCTCGGCATCTGCTACTTTGGCGGAATCAGATACGGACATTCCCTTCAAATCGAGAAACAATTCGCACGAATCCCAATTGCTCTTGGACAGAGAAGATCTTGTCGAGACTCCCGTCAAAGACGGCTTGTTCAATATCCTTCGTTCGCCGCTTTTCCTCTCCCATTACGCCATTCTCGGTCTTATTCAGGGAATAGGACAGATGTACATCTATTCCGTTGGGTTCATAGTCAAGGCGCAATTCTACTCCAGTGACAACGCGGACTTGCCCTACGATTTACACGATTACCAGGCCCTTCATGTCTCCATCATCTCCTTCATGTCCTTCTTGGGCAGATTGGTCTCCGGCCCGCAATCAGACATCATAGTGAAGAGGTTCGATTTGCCCAGAATCTACAATCTTTTCTTCGGCGTGTTCTTGTTGACCTTGGGCCAATTCTTGGCCACTCTCATCGACTCCATCTCGCTTCGACTCTGTTTCGTCTCCGCCACCATCGGCTACGCCTACGGGTTCTTGTTTGGAACCTATCCCTCGATAGTGTCGGACTCGTTTGACATGCTGCAATTCTCCACGGTCTGGGGCTGTTTGACCACCTGTTCCGTGATCACCACCTCCGTGATGACGAGAATCTTCGGGGAAATCTACGAATCAAACAGTGTCACAAATGCCGACGGAGAGAGAATCTGTTTGAAGGGAATTGTCTGCTACAGAGAAACCTTCGAGATCACCACCACCTTGGGGATGATCTTGTTCGCACTCATCATCGGCGTGATCTATTTCCACAGAAAGTAACATATCGATTAATAGAGACATCGCTAATACTTGTAGATAAAGCAGTATGCACATGTGGCATTCCTACTAACAATTGTCTCAGATCGCACTTATGGAATGGCCCGAACATCATTGATACACTTCATCTGTTATCTGTTCTGACCTCCACGGACATCCCGCACTCGTTTCCTTCATCGTTCAAATCGCCATTTCTCTCTATCTTCTCCCATTAAACCTACTCTCTCCCGATACACCGCATTTGTTCCGTGGAGCCCTCCAACTCTGAATTCCTTTCATGCATTCCACAGGGATTTCTCATTAGCCTGACTGCAATGCACTCGTTAGTGTCATAATATTCTTAGTTCATCTTTTCCTGCCGACATCTTCCAGATTCATTCATTAACGCCTTGACATTTGATTGCAGCTGTCATACGAGGGATTAACTCAGTCTGTGGAATGTTGAAAATGCTTTTTGAGGTCCAAACCTTTATTGATTTGTTCTTTCAAAATTATATTCTTGGAAGTTCCACTATTCTCGTTATTCGTGTCCCACATCAACTTCCACGGAACACACTATTACCTCTCAATTCTTAGAACACATTACATATACTTCACTCGTTCACTTGTTCACACCACACTTCACTTCTACACACTTCACTCCTTCACATCGCACTTCACTCCTTCACATCGCACTTCACTCCTTTACTTCACACTTCACTCCTTTACTTCACACTTCACTCCTTTACTTCACACTTCACTCCTTTACTTCACACTTCACTTCTAAACATTTCATTCCTTCACATCACACTTCACTTGTATACACTTCACTTCTACGCACCTCACTCCTTCACACTTCACTCCTTCACATCACAACTAACCAACACCCCTCACTCTTAACTAATACACCTCACAGTCCAACCACACATACACTACATCTACACTCATCCTCTCCAAGCCATTCAATTATATAGACGAACTATCAAAATCCTCCTATAAATCCCCAAATTCCACCCCCATGCAAAATCTAATCTAAGAAAAACTAAAAAAAATCGTAACGTCGTTAATATGTTTCATTAATAGTGGAATACTCATTCATAACCGGGTTAACCTGATTATTGTGGAGCTTGTTTGGTTTGGCGGTAGAAACAACCTCAGCCAATTTCATCGACTTGAAGTTGCCCATAAACGAATCATCCAATTCGTCTTCGTCTGCCCAAGACTTCCCGTAATAGGAGTTCTCGAACGACTTGATCAAAGATGGTGGCATCGATGATAATTTGGAAGACCCTGGAACAGCACTTCTTTGGCCTTGGTTAGCAACATGGTTGTTCTTGCCCGTGGAAATGCAGATCGGCTTTGTTTGACTGCAATAAACACTTGGAATCATCGATGAGTCCTTGGATTCAAATGGAGAGCTCGAGCTCATAGATTCTTGAATGGAATCGTCCATTTCAAACACCAAATCTTCAGAAGAAGAACCACTCAATTCCAATTCGTATTCCTCGTCTATAGTCAAGCCCAATTGCCAGTTGTTCACCAAATATTCAATACATTTGTTCAAATCTCTCTTTAAAGGATTGATTTGTAACAAGAATTCAAAAGCCCGGAATGACTTTGGATTCAAGCTTGGATAAACATCGTATAAAATATCCGGATTAGACGCAAATTTCCTATAATTGTCATCATCCAATGAAGCCTTCTTAAATGGCACACTACCAAACAACGCATACAACATAGTGATACCAAAAGACCAATAATCCGCGTATAAACAATCGTAATAATGAGTAGGTCTACTCTTTAAAGTTGGACTATTGACGGAAGAATCGAAATAACATTCTGGAGCCATATATTTCTCAGTGCCAACAGAGGATTCAATGGACTTCCTTGCAATAGTAGCTAACCCCCAATCGGCCAATTTGACCTCGCCATTCTTGTTGAATAACACGTTTTCCGGCTTCAAATCACGGTGGAAAATGTTTTTCGAATGGGAGAAATTCAACGCATCGGCCAATTCTTTGGAGATTCTGGTGAATGTCAAGGAATTCAATTGATCTTGGGTGATTTTGTCGTATAAATCGCCTCCTTCGCAATATTCCAAAACTAACACTATGAAATTAGCAGTGTCGAACGAATCAAGCAATTGACAGATATTCTCGTGATATCCGAGCTTTCTCGAGATGGAAATTTCATGTCTGGCCATTGGAGTCACGCCGGGAATCGATTTATCCATCGATTTGATGGCAACATTGACCCCGGAAATTTGGTCATATGCCAACGTCACTTTGCCAAATGACCCATACTGGATATCTCTAAGGAATTGGTATCTATTGTGTAATAAAACGCCATTTTCATAGGCTATGTATTCATCCATGGTCACGTGGAATGTATAATCAGTCGAATGATCAACGTGTCAAACTCAACTTTTGGTATGTGTGTGGAAACCAAATCTCGTCCGCCACACTAAAAGAGCGATAAAATGGACAACGACAAGGAATTAATTGAGGGAAAGGGAATCAATGAATGGACTTTGTGGGTGAATTGTGTGAAGGCCGGGCGAAAACTATTTTTTTCCGGCGATTTCAGCGCTAATTTGTACCTCTTATCAAGAATGTTCCCTATTGGGTGGTGGTGCGGCAAGAGCCTAAAACAAAAATGGGAAAGTTCAATAAACAATAACAAGGGCTCTGGATGCAGCGGTTGCGGTCTCTATAATCTTTTTGTGTGTTTGGGAGTGGCTTGAGTAGAGGACAGAAGATACTGATAAGGGGCATCGCGGGTTTTTATAGGGGAGATGCGAGATTCGCCGATAAGGCGGTGCACGACTTATGAAGTGTCATGTTCGAGAAGGTTCGAGGTGCCGAGGGTTGAGTCACGGTGGTAGCGGTGGTGGTAGTGGTAGTGGTGAGTGTAGTGTGTAGTGTGAGTGTAGTGTAGTGTGTAGTAGTGTAGTGTGTAGTGGTGTCTTGTAGTGTAGTGTGTAGTTGTGTCTTGTAGTGTGAGAGTGAGTGTGACAGTGAAATTGTGAGAAACTGTGAGAGTGAAATGTCAGAGGGAAATGTGAAATATGAACACAGTGTATTAATCCTCGTGAAAATGAACATCAGATTATCACAAGTATCCGGATCGGTTAGGTACGATCAATCACCTCGATACAACACCTCAGCACACACACACACATGCACTTATAAGATTAAGTTGGGTAATTCAACACGTAATCAGTATGCAACTCATCTCCACATTCCAACATTTTCCATGAATTTCTCTATTGACATTTCTATTCTTGTAGCATGGGATGCGAGATCCGGAAATATCAAAATATTACGTGATAATTCATCACAAAAATAATAAAAATAAATAAAAAACATCTACACCACTTAACAATGATCCTAATATCTCCTATAAAAATTTACTCGCAAAAAAATCCCTAGAGAAATAACTCGCCTCCAAGACCAATAACCGAAATTAACAATGCAAAACCCGAAATACCGCTGCCCAAATTGTATCCGAACCGGACCTTTTCCAAGTTGGTTCTAACACTCTGTTTGAACAAGGCAATTGATGCTTCTTGGTCGATGGAGAGCTCGGTGATCTCCGAGATGTCTGGAACAGAGGTGATTGCAGCGGTGGAATCCTCCTCGTCGCCAACATGGATGTAGGATTGGCCCAATTGCGACGAATCGTCGTCATTGACAGCTTCTACGGGTTTTACAGGCGGGTCGTTCTTGACAGGAACGTCCGAAAGACGCGATAATTTCGATTCCGGGTCGTAATTGGTCAATAGCAACGAAATAATGGCCAAGGGCACCGCGACGGCGGAATAGAGCAAATATGGGTGTTTAGCCCTCGTTGGAGCGTATTTGAACGCCAATGACAAGCATAGCGACGAAACCGACCCAAACCCGACGAATATGGCTCTGGTGGAACAGAGTGTCTTGGTGATTTTCTGTTTGAGATGCGCGATGTCGCTGGTTTCCGTCTGTTTCAAAAGTCCAGATATGTTGCAGAAGGACGAATTTAACAAGGAGAGCGTGGCAATACCCAACGACCCGGTACCGATGAGTTTGATGGTGGTGCTACAAGTTCCGGCCATTTTAATTGTGTGATTTGTTGTGATGTAATATGTTTTGTTTGCCACTGATATAGATGATGATCACGGGTGAATTGCTGTGGTGGGTGCACGAAGGTTATGAGTGATGGGTGGTAAGTTTTGGTGGGGTGGTGGAGTTGGTGGGGTGGTGGAGTTGGTGCGAGTGGTGTGGTGAGGTGAGTTGTGTTGGGTGCTTTGTTGTGTTGTGTGCTGTGTTGTGCTGTGTGTAGATGTGTAGATGTGTTGTGCTGTTTGTAGATAAATTGTGTGTGGATGCATGTGTTATAGTGAGATTGGTGTATTTATTGTAGTGTTTTGTATTGTGGTGTAGATCTAGAGATGTTGTTGTGATGTGTTGTGTAGATGCATAGATCTGATGTGAAGTGCAAATGTGATGTGTTGTAGTGTGTTGTGGTGTGTGGTAGTGTGTTGTAGTGTGTTGTAGTGTAGCTTTATATGTGGAGATTTATATCTATAGATGTGGACTCAGATCTTATGTGGATCTGAAGATATAGATCTGATGTGTAGATCTGTAGATATACATCTGGATATACATCTGTATATATAGATATAGATATATATCTGAAGATGGATGTATATCAGATGCAGCACAGTGAATTCCAATTCACAGCTACAACGAACTCAGTTGATAGATTCGTCGGCAAAGACTATTTCTAGGCTTTTTATTTCGATGACTTCTTGACCGTTTCTAGTTATGGAACTGAAATATCACATTTATATTGTGAAATATTGTTAAAATCGATATAGTACAATTCGCTTAAAAATACAATCACTTAAACAACTCATATTGATAAAGTGCAATCTACTCAATTATCTACTCTATTATATATTGAGAAAAACACAATCTACAAAAAATAATATTGGTAAAGCGCAATCTACAAAAAATAATATTGATGAAGTACAATCTCGTTAAAATTACATGTCAAAAATACAATTTAATTAGAAAATTCAATCTACTTGAAAAATACAACCTACTCAGAAAATACATCTTAATAAATACATTCTACTCAGAAAATACATATGATAAATACAATCTACTTAAAAAATACATATTGATAATGTCAACATCATTAATAATTAATACGTAAAATACTGGATCCATTTGATAATATCAATAATTAACAATTAATCTGTAAAATACTGAATTCATTTGATAATACCAATATAAGTAATAATTAATATGTAAAATACTGAATCCAGTTGATAATCTCAATAATCAATAATTAATCTGTAAAATGCTGAATCCATTTGATATCTCCAAATACTCCGTTTACGGACTACAACCGATAAGACTACCCCACTCCAGTCATTCCATAGATAATGCCATAGAAGAATAGATAATCCTAATGCCTTAGTGCCATAGTGCCATAGCACAATTACGGTGCCTCTCGTAACCATCCTCCAATGAGAAGGCAGAATTTCGAACGCATGTTGGATGCGCCGTAATCAACGGAGACTGAAGCGACGACGGACCCTGTGAGTGTGAGTGAGTTGTAGATGTGATGACTCCGTTATAGCAGCCGGTGAAGGGTTATCACTCCGGTGAGTGATGGCGATGGTGAAGTGGCTGTGTGTGGGAGAGGTGATGTGTGTGGTGACGTTGATAGCGGTGGTGATGTTGATAGTGGTGGGGAGAGGCGATTTTGGTGGTGAGAGGGGATTTTGTGTGGTGGGAGGCGATTTTGTGTGGTTCGTGGATGTGTTGGTAGATAGAAGACTTAAACTGTAACTCAATATACGAGCTCATTACACCACCTTCAGTCGCTCACTCTCGCACCGCCACACCACACCCGTCCGCACCACCACCGCCACACTGATTACACCCCCACTCACCACCCCGCATCCTATTCCGGCCCTGTTCCGCACATATTACTCACACTCACCTCGACGTGAAAAATTCACCACCTATAAAACCACCGCCAAATCCTCCATCACCACTCAATTCCAACTTCAATTCTCCCATCAACAATGTCATTCAGAAACGTTACCCTCAGATTAGGTAGAACTGCTGCCGCCAGAATCGCTTCCAGAAGATCCCTCTCTGTGTTAGCTGCTGCTAGACCAATTGTCTCCAGACAATCCATGACCCCAGCCGGTGTCAGAGGCCTCAAGACCATCAACTTCGGTGGTACCGAGGAAGTCGTCCACGAAAGAGCCGACTGGCCAAGAGAAAAGTTGTTGGAATACTTCAAGAACGACACCCTTGCCCTTATTGGTTACGGTTCCCAAGGTTACGGCCAAGGTTTGAACTTGAGAGACAACGGTTTGAACGTCATCATCGGTGTCAGAAAGAACGGTGCTTCCTGGAAGGCTGCTCTTGAGGACGGTTGGGTTCCTGGTGAAAACTTGTTCGACGTCAACGAAGCCATCCAAAAGGGTACTTATGTCATGAACTTGTTGTCCGATGCCGCCCAATCCGAGACCTGGGCCTCCATCAAGCCTTTGATCACCGAAGGTAAGACCTTGTACTTCTCCCACGGTTTCTCCCCAGTTTTCAAAGACTTGACTCATGTCGAGCCTCCAAGCAACGTCGACGTCATCTTGGCCGCTCCAAAGGGTTCCGGTAGAACCGTCAGATCCTTGTTCAAGGAAGGAAGAGGTATCAACTCTTCTTACGCCGTCTGGAACGATGTCACCGGTAAGGCCGAAGAAAAGGCCATTGCCTTGGCCGTCGCCATCGGTTCCGGTTACGTCTACCAAACCACCTTCGAAAGAGAAGTCAACTCTGACTTGTACGGTGAAAGAGGTTGTTTGATGGGTGGTATCCACGGTATGTTCTTGGCCCAATACGAGGTCTTGAGAGAAAACGGTCACACTCCATCCGAAGCCTTCAACGAAACCGTCGAAGAAGCCACCCAATCCTTATACCCATTGGTTGGTAAATACGGTATGGATTACATGTACGACGCTTGTTCCACCACCGCCAGAAGAGGTGCCTTGGATTGGTACCCAATCTTCAAGGACGCCTTGAAGCCAGTCTTCAACGACTTGTACGAATCCGTCAAGAACGGTTCCGAAACCCAACGTTCCTTGGACTTCAACTCCCAACCAGATTACAGAGAAAAGTTGGAAGCTGAGTTGGAAATCATCAGAAGCATGGAAATCTGGAGAGTTGGTAAGGAAGTCAGAAAGCTTCGTCCAGAAAACAACTAGATTTGATCTAGTGGTGAGTTTATTTATATATTGTATATTTCATAATGGTCTTAATTGAATGACTTAATGATTATGGTTCAATTCTTGTTTAAAAGTGTTTGTTTTTTGGGTTTGGTCTAGCATGAACGGTGTTTAATGAATAAACGGTTCAGAACTGATAGTTGTAGAAGAAATAAAGACGGTAGAAGGAAAGATGAGCTGGTAATCTCGTCTTTATTAATGATTATTATCTTGTATCAGCTTGCCAGCGTATCTTTATTATAGATGTCTTTTTTCACGAGCTTTATTGATAACGATGATGTTTTTAATTATGTTTATTCACATTTATTCTTTTGTGTTTCGCTTATCTTTATTCATGTTTAAGATGGGATTGTCTTGTTCACATTGTTCTGTTTAAACTCAAATTATCTTTTTCTCGGCTATTATGTAAATCAGTTTATTCTTAAAACTATTATCTTGTAAATCATCTTATCTTTATTCACATTATGATCTCGTAAATCATCTTATCTTTATTCACATTATGATCTTGTAAGTCAGTTTATCCATATTCAGAGCTGTCTTGAATCTTCTCAACCCATTTTGATCCATATATTATCTTGTAAATAAGTTTATCCTTATTCAGAGCTGTTTTCTTGTAAATCAACTGATGTTTATAATTATTATCTCCATCCACAGCTCTGTAAACCAGTTATCTTCCTCTGTAAATCAGTTCTAAGCTTTTTCCATCCATAGATTATCATACATATCTTATTCAACTTTTCCATTTACTTATCCTGTTGTATACTATTCGCAGAACTCTGATGTCCCAACTATTTCTCTGTTTCGAATAAACTTGTTTTTATCCATGAATCAGCTCATCCTTATGTAAATCGGCTCATCAGTCCATTTTTCTTCACAATAATTATCTTCTAAATCAGATTATCTGCAATTCTGTTTTATATCTCCATAATCATCTTTATCCACAATAAATCACTATCACTATTATCTACAGCATCCTTCCATTAGAGTCTTAACCAATCCGCTACTCTGTTTAATAATTCATTACATTATTACTTTTGTATTCACTTATTCTTGCTATAATATCCAATAAAGTAATATTATTACATCACCATTTCCATCCATATTGATCTATTAATCTGTATTAAACCTATCTAATCACTATCTTTTTTCTTAGATCTTATAACACAGAGTGGATTACTATAACTGATTTATGTTTACTAGATTATCTCTATTACTATAGTACAACCCCATCATACAACTCACCCCGTTAATCATCACTCTTTAACATCTTCATTATATATATATTTTAATCTATGACACACTACACCTCTCACCACCCACCACAACAACCACACCACCACAAACTTTATCTAATTCTATTCATCATTCTTTACATCTCCATATATATTAATTAATTAATCTACACTTCACTATATCACCACCACCTACCACCTACCACCTACCACCACCTACCACCACCACATCCACCTACCCTCACAACCATCACACCTCCACCACCACATCCACCAACTCTATCTAATTCTATCCGTCACTCTTTATAATCTTCATTATATATTAATCCACAAACAATACACCACCGCCACACCTCCACACACCACACCGCCACATGGCTACAGCCCTCAAAAACAGTCACACTCAACCACATCACACCACCCACACCTCAATCCCCATGACGTGTCCCACCCAACGTAACCACAGTTCCCAACGTCGTTCCCCAACCGCTCGAATTTTTCACTCTCTCTATAGTTAACGCTACAAAACCAATGCTATACTACTCCACCCAGAACCATCAAATCTCCAAACAATAAACATGGCTGTTGGTAAGAATAAGAGACTTTCTAAAGGTAAGAAAGGTTTAAAGAAGAGAGTTGTCGACCCTTTCACCAGAAAGGACTGGTTCGACATCAAGGCTCCATCCACCTTCGAGAACAGAGCTGTTGGTAAGACTTTAATCAACAGATCCACCGGGTTGAAGAACGCCGCCGATGGTTTGAAGGGCCGTGTCGTCGAGGTCTGTTTGGCCGACTTGCAAGGCCAAGAAGACCATTCCTACAGAAAGATCAAGTTGAGAGTCGACGAGGTCCAAGGTAAGAACTTGTTGACCAACTTCCACGGAATGGACTTCACCTCCGACAAGTTGAGATCCTTAGTCAGAAAGTGGCAATCATTGGTCGAGGCCAATGTCACCGTCAAGACCGCTGACGATTACGTCTTGAGAGTGTTCGCCATTGCCTTCACCAAGAGACAACAAAACCAAGTCAAGAAGACCACTTACGCCCAATCCTCCCAATTGAGAGCTGTCCGTAAGAAGATGACCGAGGTTATGCAAAGAGAAGTTGCCAACTCCACCTTGGCCCAATTGACCTCCAAATTGATCCCAGAAGTCATTGGTCGTGAGATTGAAAAATCCACCCAAGCCATCTATCCATTGCAAAACGTCCACATCAGAAAGGTCAAGTTATTGAAACAACCAAAGTTCGACTTGGGTGCTTTATTGGCTTTACACGGTGAGGGTTCCGCTGAAGAAAAGGGTAAGAAGGTTGTTGGTGCCTCTGGTTTCAAGGATGTTGTTTTAGAGACTGTTTAGGAGAATGGGGAGATATCTTGCATAGACAAGAACGAGAAAATTGGGTTTAGTTATGAAAGTATAAATCATCGGCCGCATGGCCTTGTATATCTAATGTTATAGTTTATATAGAGGGTGTAGGTGCGGGATCTCCGAGCGATCGACAATTACAAGTCGTACGATTGAGAGATTACGTCGGATATGTGATGAGGAAAGGAGACGAGTTGGTGTATCGTATCATTTATTGGCGCTTCACGGCATAACCACTTCAACCACCACTATATAATTGCACACCAGATCAGACATCCACTAACACAACCACCACGTCCACCTAACACCACCCAACACATCCACCTACACCACCCAACACGCTCACCTGCATCTTCTGTCCATTGCCCAGTAATTTCTAACCCCTTTGCTTTGCAACCATTTGCAACCACCACCAACACGACAACCAACACAACCACAGCCACACACAACCACTCAACCACACAACCACAACACAACCACAGCAAAACCCACCACACCACACCACTCAACTACCACTCCCCGTTATATTGCGCCCCACCTCTATCTTCCCCGTGGCTAATTGGCCAAAGTCACGTGCAATTCTGACATAGATTGCACCATAATGGTGAATTCCCCAAAAAACCTATATATAGCGAGATCGGGCCCCGTAGCTGCTGTCGTTGCCAATTTTGCCTGCAATTGTATATTCCAAAATGTCTACCGGTACTTTACGTTTAGGCTCCACCGCCCCAGATTTCCAAGCCGACACCTCCAACGGTCCTATCTCGTTCCACGAGTTCATTGGCGACAGCTGGGTTGTTTTATTCTCCCATCCTGATGATTTCACTCCGGTTTGTACCACCGAATTGGGTGCCTTTGCTAAATTGGAACCGGAATTCGCCAAGAGAGGCGTCAAGTTGATCGGTTTGTCCGCCAACAACACTGACTCCCACAAGGCCTGGATCAAGGACATTGATGAAGTCACCGGCTCCAACTTGAGCTTCCCTATCATTGCCGACCCATTGAGAAAGGTGTCCACCTTGTACGACATGATCGATTACCAAGACGCCACCAACGTTGACGACAAGGGTCTCCAATTCACCATCAGATCCGTGTTCGTCATCGACCCAAGCAAGAAGATCAGATTGATCTTGGCTTACCCAGCTTCTACTGGTAGAAACACCGCCGAGGTCTTGAGAGTCGTTGACTCCTTGCAAACCGGTGACAAGCACAGAATCACCACCCCAATCAACTGGGTTCCAGGTGATGATGTCATTGTCCATCCATCAGTTTCCAACGATGAGGCCAAGACTTTGTTCCCTAAGTTCAGAGTCATCAAGCCATATTTACGTTTGACTCCATTGGATGTTCAAAACTAGGTTAGTAATAAATTCGGGAGTTATGAGAAGTTGTAGTTGTAGTGTAGTGTGTATATCTTGTCTAATTGTGACTGTATAGGCTGTATAAAGGTGTCCGTGTTTAATTGAATAAAGCTGTATCTTTATCTATTGTATCAATCAGTATGTTGTATCTTATCTAATTGTATCTAATTGTATCTAATAGTATGAAGTTGCATCTGTATCTTGTATCTTGTATCTTGTATCTGTATTTAAAAAATCTAATTGTCTTCATCTATAATTCTCCATCCATAATACCTCATCCATAATACCTCATCCATAATTCTTCTATAATTCTTCATATCATATATTGCAGCAAAGCGGCTCGTAGACTTCCTAATGCAGTAATATGTCGCAGCCAACCTCTGCATCAGCTTACGTCAGCCGCAGCCTCGCCTCGCAACATGCCAACCTCTATAGATCTTATCAGATGGATCTAAAGGAGCGTTGATTTGCAGATAGAACTAGTGTCGAAGTCCGCAATCCCCCGCATTCAGAAGATGTTGACCAAAATCGGGTTATTGGCCCGATCTCCACCAAAATTGGCTCCAATTTGCAACACCATACGAAGGACATTGTCCACAGAAATGCTCAAACAAGACGTCGTTGCGTTGACGTTGGTTTCTATCCGTGAATCACAGACCTCTCTAGATTACAAGCTCGATCGTCTGAGACCGTCTGACAATTACAAGCCGGACAACACTCCGTTCGCCTCCAATTACACCTCGGACAACGCTCCGTTCTCCTCCAATTCAAATAAACACATCTCCGACAACCAGAACAAAAAGGCCAACTTGGGAAATATCGTCGACCAATTGAAACGCTTGGTCCCCGACATCTTGAACGAATCGCTCCCCAAATCGCTCATCTCGTCGAATGTGATTCTTCGCATATCGCCGCTACAACATCCATATCTCCCGCAATTGAAGGGTAGAGTCACCTATTACACCACTTGCAAGACGATTCAGCTCATTCTCACCTCCATCGTGTTGAATCCCAAGGTGAAATTGCACATTCAATCGATAAAGGTGGAGGAGAACGGTCCTTGTGAGTACGGATTGTATCCAGAAACTACAAAAATTGTAGTGAAATGGACCACTTGTTCCGACGATTGCTTCCATTTGAGGACAGAGCTGTCGTCCGCGGTCTCTCACACCGACAAGACGTCTGCTGCGAAATTGGGCGCCCATTCGTGGTCCAAATTCGATCCTGTTTCGCTATTCAGCTTCATTAATTCCACATCGGGCTCATTGGGATCGGGCTTGATAGGCTTACGAAAGGAAGACTCCGAAATGGAGCGCATTGTTTGTGGATATTTCGTCTTCGAATTGAACGAAAATAACGAAAACATCATTGTTCATACGGTGGAGAATGTCGAGATACTCGAGAAGAGAAACTACGAGGATATAAATGATTTGGGGCTTGTACATAGTTAAAAAAAATCCCTGTTTATTATCGTATCATCCCTTGAACACCCGTTTCACTAGCTCATTACTTTCATATATTCTATTCAACATCGTATTGTTTTCCCTCACGGAGATCAAGATCTGGATCTGGATCCAGACAACCATCATTAGCATGAGGAAAACAATCAGAAAGAGAAGAACGAGATTCCGTTTGACAAATTCGTCGAGAGATGGAAATATGCCAACACCAGAAACATCCTCCTTGATCGCGGGCAATTCCTTTTTGATCGCAGGAATCTCTTTCTTTTCTACGACTTCCTTCTTGATCTCTTTCTTCGGTTCCATTTTCTCGTATTTGCTTACAGTCACCTCCTCTATCTTCCTTTTCAACGCCTCCTTCAAGCTCTGGGCCACCGCCTGTTGGCCCGATAGCGATTGTTTCTCGATCACACCCTTGATCCAACTGCTTCCGGTCCATTTCACCACGAACGACAATTGCAATCTACAACAATTGTTCTCGGCCCAGGCCAAATCGTATTTTGTTTTCACGGAAAAGGCGTTCCCCGAGGGGACATCGGGGGTCACAGTTGACGTTTCGATTTGGATGGTCTTATCGTAATCAACCTGTTGTATTGTCTCGACCACTTCACATTTGGTGGATTTTGGACCGATGGAGAACCCTAATGCCTTCTGGTACGAATAGGTTCTCTCCTTCGTTCCATCGTCCATCTTGGAGAACACGGAATATTCCGAAATCTCCGACGCTTGTTGGGTCTCGAGATTCAGTTTATGGAATTCTACGGTTTCGCCAAATAACAAATCAAACACAAGACCCGGAGGAGCCTCGAAAACCTCGTCAAAGAGCAAAATGTAGCCATTTTCCGCCACATCGAACTCGATTTCCGTGGGAGGATGTGACGAGGGTCCATGGTTCTTATATCCCGAATCCTCTTTTGTCACGACGATCTTCTGCTGTGTTACAGACTTATCGCACTCCTCATCGTCGCTATCGATGGAAAGAATGTACGATTGTATTTTTTTCTGGTCCTCACGTTCTTGTTCCGACGAAATGGACGAATAGCTATCGAAATCGCGCTCAATATCCACAGAGATTCTTCCCGTGGCTCCTTTCCAAACCGTCTCCATCAAGTCGTAGACGGAATCTCGCGAGAGAAAACTGGCAAATGTATGTTTCTCCGTCTTTGTTTCAATGGTGATGGCATTGGGGAAGATCCCCACTGTGACCCGTTTCTCGAAACTCACGATATCGTCCATCATGATGATGAGACTCGTCACCCAACCAAGTAGATTCGAGTTGAAACAGATGTAAGTCTCGGCCACATAGATGCGACCCTGGAGAAGAATGTCTCGACTTAAGGCGCAACTGAAATCGTCCAACAATCTGTCGGTCAAATCGATGGACTTGAAAAGCTGGTGGAATTCGGTGTTTCTTCGAATGGTGGTGTAATGATACGGCGTTTGTTTGTACTTCTCGTCCATATACAATCGTCTATCGTAGCCGTAGACGTCTGTGGAGGGACTCAAGGGACTCGATGGAACCACAGTCTCCTCCTCGCGGATGACATTGGACGACATGCTATTATTCTTGGAGCCTCGCGATTTCCGATACGAAAGCATTTTGGGCGACACGACGGTGTTGGGCGACGTGATTTCGGTGTTATTTGAATCCAAAGATCCCGACGATTTCGTCTTGGATTCGGAGAAAGCGTCGCCCAACTCCAACTCCGAGATGGTTCTTATGTGAGAAGCGGACGAATTCGTTGTTGGAGGCGGTGTTTGGGGAGGCGGAGAGCTCACAGAGATAATGCTACTGGCAGCGGATTGGGCCACGGATTTCATGGCGGAGAGAAATTTGTTAGTCGAAGGAGACGGAGAAAGCGTCGACGATTGTTGTTGGACGGCCTGAAGCGCCCGCTCTTTTGCTTGAGCTTCCATCTGGGCCTGGGCCTCGGCAAGAATCATGTTCTCCGCCTTACCACTTCCATTTTCCCTAGTAATTGTGGGATTGACATCGGCTATCGACACTTGGGGATCGGCTGGAGACGATTTATTCAATGTTGAAAGAAGCGAGATTGACGAATATGACGAGGCCAACGGGGTTCCCGTGTTCGTTGACGATGTTGAGGTGTGATGGACGAGTCCAGGGCGATTTCCCTTGATTTCAATGGGAACACTCGAAGCGTGGTTGATCAGAGCGGCAGTTGAGATGCTATTCATCAGTTCAGCGTCGGCATTTGCATTTGCTTCTTCGTTCTCGTTTTCGTTTTCGTTTTCGTTCTCGTTATTGACAAGCTCATTGAGCTTCGTATCCAACTTCAACATCGGCTTATCGTCGCCGTTATCGGGCGAATCAGCCAACTCCTTCGCAACGCCATGGTTCAATTGAACCGCCAAATTTCTCGTCAATAGACTCGATTTGCCGTTGGTGAGCGGATTCGAGGTTTTTTTATTCGTCTCTTTCCCCTCTAATGGTAGCGACTCGGTGGATGCTGGGAACGAGTAACTCCACGCATCGTCTTGGTCGTCGATATCTAGATCAAGATTGAGATTCATTGGGGGAGTGGGGATAAGGGAGGAGCGGGCGAACGATGGGATTCTTAATTGGGTTTTTATAGTCGAGCAATGAGGATTGATATTTCATTTGGTTGCATTGCTGTGCTGCTGCATAGAGTCGGAACGACGGTGTTGTGGTGTGTGGTGTGGTGAGTGTAGTGGGATTGTGGTGGGATTGTGGAGTGGTGGTATTATGTTGTTGTTGTGTTGTTGTGTTGTTGTTGTTGTGGTGGTATTGTATTGTGTTGCGGTGACGATGGTGACGGGTGATTATGTGACGATGGTGACGATGGTGATGGGTGATTATAGTGACGAACGTGACGAAAGTGACGATGATGGCTATGATGGTGATGTGACGATGGTGATGATGTGGCGATGGTGATGATGGTGATGATGTGACGAGGTTGACGATGATGACGAGCATGATTATGGAGCCGATAGTGACGACGGCTATTATGGTGATTATGGTGACTATGGTGATGATGATCACGATGGTGACGATGATAACTGTTCGACATAAATCATTCCCGTCGCTGCTACATCAGTTCGTCATCAGAATATAATTTGATCTCCATCTCCTAAAATCTCCATCTCCCAAAATTAAAGTTGATCTCTCTATTCCGTCTGTTTTAAATACAGTCGAAATCACATCAATAAAAAACTACGCCCTCTCTCTACATCTAAACACTTTATTCATACTACATTGATAAATAACCCCATTCTTTACATCACTCTCTATCACTTATCTACTCTTTATATCCACATTTTAAAATAATAGTTTATTTACCATCATCTGCATATTACACCCTCTACTTTCAATTCATTTTTTATCTTTCTTATGAGATCACACTCTCTATGATTGACATTCTGGAACACATTATTCGATGCAATTCTCCATGATTACCTCTTTCTACTTTTATTATATTACACATTCCTTATTATGCTCATACACTCTCTACCATCTCCGTCTACTTTTATCGCATTTAAATCTTACACTCTCTTTTATCACATTTAAATCTTTACCCTTCTCCTCCACACCACTCCTTCTTCCTCCTTCTCTTCCTTTCCTTCCTC
>JAJMCV010000077.1:0-22938 GCA_030573195.1 Nothofagozyma chilensis
CCGCGATTTTTCCCGTATTAACACGTCTAGCTCTCGCAATTCGGCGAAAGATTCAACTTGGAGCGTCTTAGAGTGAGTATCTGTGCCATTTTTGGGCCAAAAGGACCCTATTAACGTGTAGACTGAGGCCGGCGCCTTGCAATCGCGTTTCGCCAACTTGAAACCGCCCCAAGAATTCTTTGACTTCAAGAGATTGAGCAAACCCGCCAATTTCTCCGAGGTCCAGAACAGAGTCAGCTACAATTTGGGCTATTTCGGTACCAATTACGCCGCTATTGTGGGGATCTTGTCGGTGTACTCTTTGTTGACCAATTTGTTGTTATTATTTGTAATTCTCTTTATTTTCGGCGGTGTTATAGGAATAAGTAGATTAAACGGCGAGGATTTTACCACTCCTTTTGGAAAATTCAACACCAGCCAATTATACACTGGTTTATTGGTTGTTGCTGTTCCGTTGGGATTTTTCGCCAGTCCTGTGAGCACTATGCTTTGGTTGATTGGGGCTTCTTCGGTGAGTGTTTTCTCGCATGCTTCGTTGATGGAGAAGCCAATTGAGACAGTTTTCGAGGAGGAGACTGTGTAGGTGGTGAAATGTGGTGGTGGTGAGGGGGTGAGATGGTGAAATGAAGTGATGAAGTGCTGTGGTGGTGAAGTACTGTATAGTAGTATTTTTAGAAGTGCTATATAGTCTTAATTGTGAAGTGCTATATAGGCTTAAAGATGACATGGTGTGTGTAAATTAAGATGATTTTGAACCATCGAAACTCGATTCCCATGCCTTCGGTAGCTAATTGTATGGCGAATTGATAGAAATTACAGATTGTAGAGATGTTGTGGCTGAGAGGCTGATTCCGTAATGATATATATGGGTTCACTGTTTCCCTTATTTACTATATCGAATGTTACAGGAATAGCAGAATATAATCATGTGGATTTGTATAAGAGAATTCTACAGAGAACACATTATACTTGTCACGATAATGAACAATTTATAAACCACAAATCGAGCTAATTCCTTCCACTCTTTTACCGTGTGGTTCTCGATATTACATCGTAATAAATGGCATTCCAGCTATTTTATTAATTGTCATTTATCTGAGTATCTCCATACTAATGTGAGAAGTAATTTCAGCACTTTTAAATACTAATAATTTCTAGAACACTCTACAACACACTGAATAGCCAATTAACATAATAGTAGCTGGATCTATAGCTATCAATATGCTTTTGGCAACACCATAATAATTAAAATGCTGATAATCTCTAGACCACACACCACAAACTTTACAACACTCTACAACACTCTACAACACTCTACAACACTCTACAACACTCTACAACACTCTACAACACAACCACAACAACCACCTATTCGTACATTCCCTCTATCTCATTTACTATAAACCAACCGTTTCACTATAACCTTCATTAAATCATCATTAACATATATCCTGTCGAAATCCCCGTCGTCCTCGTGCCAGATCACCTTCATGTGTTTCTCCTTATGCTCTCTTTTTAGGAGAAGAACATCCGTCACCTGGCTGTTCTTCATGATGTCGAAGATCTCGAGCGCAATGAGCATCTCGATGAACTTGTCTATCCATCCGGCCTCGTCGCAGTCGAGATAGCACGACGTCTCCTTGACCTGGTACACTAGATATTGGTGTCGCTTCATGAACCGCGTGAGCCATTGTTTGCAGAGATAGCAGAAGTCCTCGCGAGTGGACTCCATGTTGCGGGTCAAGCTCTCCTCATCGTAGCGTTTCTCGAGAAACACCGTGGCCAAGCGAATGAGCTGGTTCTTTGTGAGATACAACCCGTAGGGGATCACCAACCGGATGATCTTGATGATCTCGTCCTCCTCGTCCGGCGTGAGCTTCTGACGATGCGAATGGCTGTCATTGTTGATTACGATAGAGTTGTTGATGATGGGTCCCAGCGTGGGTGTGTTGATTACGTTGTTATTAATTATGTTTGTTCCCTGGTTGTCGTCTCCCACGGAGTTATGGATGTTGGTCTTCACGTCCTCGTCCCGCGGCTCCGTCTTCTTGAGCAACTTGTTCAACCGCGAGTTGATGGTGGTCCGCGGGATCTTGAATTGTTTGGCTATTTGCAACACCGGCACACTTTTCTGTTGTATGAGATTAATAGCCTCGGTTATGTCCTCCTCCGTATAGCTCTTATCCTTACTCATATTGGGACTATATTTCTAGTCGATTCAGGCAATTTGGCACCGCTACTCATCAACGGCTGCTCCTTTTTTTCCTCCACAGATCTTTTTCTCTTCTCTGAGAAATCCTGCTGCCATCGGGGTGAAATATCACGGAGTATATATGTCAAGACCGAATCGGCGGCCATGTTCGCGGCAGCTCTAATAACGGACTCTGTCACGACGTCAAAACGACAGATAGCGGCAAAAGGACAACGGGGATGCGACGAGGGCGCCCGGCTTACTCAAGACGCAAAAAGTCGCGCCGTTTGGCTGAGAGGGGCACAAGCCATTTTTCTCAATATACCCCATTATCGCTCTCACAGCAACTATCTGTAAAATAGCAATGGCCCTTTTGATCATCGCCAGCTCTCGTCTGTAATCGAACCACCCCGGCGTCTCCCCAAGTCCAGATCAGCCGTCCCAAGGATCTCCTAATGGTCAAGCAATGTTTTGGTGACACCGTATGACACCCTTTGGGATAGCGTCGGGCCATTGTGTTAAGGTTGGAGTGCATTCTTCGTCATATGTCGTCACACACTGCGAAGATTGCTGCTGCAAACCTAAATTGGCGGATTTCATGAAGGCGGGTCTAGGTAAAAAGTAGTGTTTAGGCTCTGATGTCGCCCTAATGGGTGTTTTAGCACCCTTTTCCCCTATCTTGTCTGTTCTACGCTTTCTACTTTGGAACATCTCCGCCGCCTGGCGCCAAATTAACAGCCTTATCGCTGGCTCCAACCCTCGTCTTGCACAAAAGTTAGAGTTTGGCATTGCATTGCTCGATTGTATGTTTTCGTATTTGACATCTCTGCATTGCTATCTGGAAGAAAAGCTGAGTTACTAACGAGAGGTGAACAATGGCTATTTTAGGTTGCACGGAGACGGATTTGTGGCATTCTACTAGAAGTGGTGATACGAAGTTTCTGTTGAGCTCCGTGTGTGTTGTTCTACTAGACAGTGTTGATTGAACGATGGGAATTATCTGGATTGAAAGATGTTGGCTCTGAGAACTCTCAAATTTAATATTATCCCTTCTCTTAAATTCTCAATTTCTAATCAGATGGCTCTTTAACCACCAATGTGGCGTAATAGTCTGTCTCTTACTTCTGCTGATGTGGTTTGCATCGAAAGGACAAGGTGTATTTTCACTCTGAAACCATATTAAGATTTTCAACTACAATCTCTGCAACTCACTCGAGCTCTCCAATAACCGCAAGGATAATAAATACAGCCCCTACGAAATCCTACTGAGCTTCATCTGTATCTCACTGAATTGCGGCTATGAGTACGAAACTTCCCCAAAGCCAATTTCTTTATCATAACACTCTATCGAATCATATAAACACATTTGTGAGTGATAAACAGAGCTGGTTCAGCTTTCCGCCCTGTCAACCTTCCAATTTGCAGCCACGTCTGGCCAACCCCCTACTTGGCTCGTGAACCAATTGGGGACTCGCAAAATCGAAATTTCGATCCTGGGGTGAAAATGACTCTCTCATCCTCAAAATCATCATATTGATATTTGAATCAATACTATATTGACGATGTCCATTACTAGAATTCATCATATGTATGGTTACCCGATTGCATATTGCAGCGATTTCGTTATCGATAGATGTAGTTTACAACATGAAATACCATTGACAGATTTAATGATGATGAGCCAAATTGGAATTTTTTGGTCATTCACCCGTAGATTAGTTATTATATGATAAAAATGGCAAAAAAGTTTTTTATCTACCAATTATATATATAAAGAGTTTATTTCCGCCAGGCGGTCGCAGAGGTATACCGGGAAAGTTTTGGCTTAAAAAGGGTCTAAACAACTTCACCACATGTGTGTTTGTTATGAATTGCCCGAAACCACTCCGCAATATAATAGCGAATTATTCGGATTGTAAAAAGAATTGGTCTGACTGTGCTAGTTCTTCGTCGCTGATTATAGGACTCTATATCAATGCTAAAACTTCTTTCCATCGGGAGTCTTGGGGATAGATTTACAGACGTTTAGATATCAATTAAACGACTTTTGGCTCAATAGAGGAGACTTTTCAGCTTCTATATATTTCCAAGTCTACTAGAAAACCCTCCATCGAGCAATTATTTATTCATAAGCTGTCATCCGTCTTGTTTAGACTTGATGGTTTCGCTTGAATTATCTTGTTATCACTTTCGTCAATTGTGCCAATCAAGACTATTCTGGATTCACGATTTGTTTTAGACTTAGATTTCCTACAGCATGATTCATTGCTACTTCTCAAACGAAGACAATTAAAACATTTTAGTCGAAAGACCTTGTTGGTGAACCTGACTCACCCAAAATATTATCCCCAAGTTATTATTTCTTTAGTTGGGCGGATTATTTACTGGATTTCTTAATATAGTGGAGTCTGGTTTGGAACGAATCAATATGGAGATCTTTTTTCCCCTCGCCAGAGACACAATGCTTTCCGTGCTAGTCTCTTCTAGGACATTTAGTTCCCATTCGAGTTCTACTGGTAATGGAAGAACTTTTATTTCCAATTCGTATAATGGTGACATATTTTACCAAAAAAAGAGTTTGGGGAGTCTGAATTAATAAGATTAGTTTGGAGAAATAATAGGGTCTATTATATTCAATCGAACGATATTATTCAGAGTGAAGCTATGGTGTTGCATTTCAACGAATGGTATTGTTTTTTAGGAGCCGAGTGCAAAAATTATGCAAATATAATTTGAGATATCTAGTACCTCTTGTTGAATTCCTGAGAAAATGTATCACAACGGTGTAAGAGTGTTCATTCAGTTAGAGTAATTGCTTATCGAGGTATTAGAAGTCAGAAGCAAAACGTCCTGCGATTCGGGATTCGTGGACTGAATGCTATAAGTTGAAAATTCTCATAACCATGAAAAAATCCTTCTTGTGTTCAATGGTAACTGTTCACTAGTATGAAGCTGAGGTTGATCCGTCGTTTGTATGTGTGTGAATTGCTGTTTTCGTTCACACAGAGAAAAAAAACCTCTTTCCATGCTCTTTCCATATTTTTTTAAGGGTGAGATACAAGAGGGGATATATTATTACAAACACAACTCTCGGATTGTCTATTATATTCAAGCGATCTAATATAATGGGCATATTCATAACACACTCTATAGAAGGATATGAAAAGGGCGATTAATGAACTTCTATATATTCGTATCACCACAGGTTACCATGTCTAGAGTGTTTGTCTATATATGGTCTAGACATGATGGTTCATCGAATTCTACGTGATGTGTGAAGCCATCATAAGGATATCTCTGTCGTGTTATTAATTGATAATTAGGAAAGATTTCATCAGATTCGATCACAGCAAAGCCTCTCCAACCCAACTGTCTGAATTTAGAAGCAATTTGGATACTTCGCATAGCATATCAATCTCAAAACAGGAACTGAATTTCAAAACAAGCACAGAATCATTCTGTGTGAATCTTCTCTCAAGCCATCAGACTAACGAATTATCGCTCTTTTCTTTCAAATCAAAAGAATTTTCCTCTTTAATTTCGCTAGGATCTTCTTTCGTATTGCTGCTCTCTTCTGTATCTGGACTGTCTTCCATTGGTGCCAGCAGAAAAGGGAAGGTTCTTCGAGTCATATTGAAAGAACTCCACAACAAAACACTGAACCATAACAAAATAAATACCATACAAACCGAGAACTTACAGCGTCTTTTCCAGACAGTTCCACCATCAGGATATAAAGATATTACCAACCCATCGAGATAAGGGTTCTATTACAGTTAGACTTTTCATAAACAAGAGGGGAAGAATAATATATGTGGCTTTGGTTTTTTTGATGATCTGATGATCATGATATAAGGCTATATTCTGTGCCGGGTGCAAACAAGAATTCTTTCAGTTTATTAACCACAGTTCAACATAATATTAAGACAAGTAATAATGAGCACCAAAACTGTAAATTTTGCATGAGAAGGTTGCTTGCTCCATGTGTGAACGCTAATTGACAGCTTATACAATCGAACACTTTATCGGCAGTTGTTGAAGGAACAGACGGTTAAAAAGAAGGACTAAATTCAAATGTATTACCTGAACGTGGCACCTCCTTGTGCTGTTCGCCGTTATTTACTTTTGGTTTTATGGTGGTGCGGATGAATCAAAATGCATAAGGGTTGCAAATTGCAGCTGCATGAGGTGTAACATCTGGTGAGATGAGAATTGTTTGGGGGAGATATTTCAAGAATATTCGTTTTTGGTCCCCGGGCTATTTCTGTTTTAAGTTTGAAGGCAAATTAAGAAAGTTATGTTTGATGGAGATGATCAGGGACGAAGGTGGTGAGGTTGCAACCACGTCGTTTCTTGTGTTTAAAGGATATTCGATAAACTGATAGGTATATCGATTCTGATTAAGTATGAATGATGGGGATAGCAGTTAATATGAGTGGCATAATATTTCTCAGAAAGTCTGACAAAAAGTCTGACCATGTGTTCAACAAGCAGATCACTTACTCATATCAAATGCTTCAACTAGCTCACGTACTCATTTAGGGTATTAACCTTGTGATGAAACAACAGCATGTTTCATTTCTGAGATATCTCTACAGATCCAAACGCATTTCAACACTGAAATAAGCAATTCAGCGCCTGGTTATAACAACCAGCCAAGAAACATGGAGCTTGTCTCAGGAAACTCAGACTTGTGAGTCTTTTATCAGTCCAAATTGCCCTTTGACATCACTAGGCTTCAGTTCTGTATCTTCAGCCTCTTCTATCACCTGGGTATTGGCATCAACAGAGGTAGCAAATCACTTGTTCCCATTATGCTGCGACACCAATCCAGAACACAAGATTTCCAGCCAAAAGCATACAGAAAACATCCCTTGAAGTCCCCTTCAGGATAGAAGGAGATGACCCATTGACTTGATGATCCAACAATCACAGTTTCCCCTTTTACAAAGAAGACGGTAATGAAAAGTATTTACGATATCTATCAACGATGTGGCCATGTAGGTTTAAATAGAAATATAATATATGTCCTTAATGATATCAATGAGATAAGAATGTCAATAGATAATATATGCTATAACTGGTTAATTATAGATAATAGTTACTTCCAGTAGAATTTGCCAGGTTATATAAAAGACCTGGTGTGTGGATGTGGTTTCAGTTGGTGTCCCTATAATTATCATATTTATTCGTTTTTGCCTGGTGTGTGGATGTTATTTCAATGGGTGTCCCTATAATTATCACTATCTCTTCATTTTTTCCTGGTGTGCCTCATCTCCACAATGTCCAGCTAAAATGTCTACTACATCTACACCAAATACATATGCACTAGGAATACATTAAACAATTAACCATGTGATTCATCACCATTAACTATCTCCATTTCATACCTAAACCATTATAACCTGTCAAATAACGCAATATATGTTTTGTATACGCCATATAACCCAAATAATATGTTCGATACGCTTAGATACCTAACTTAGTTCTTCTCCAGTGTCTTCTCTTGGCGTTGTATCTGATCTTGTTGTCAGTTCTCATTCTGATCCATTGTGGCAATGGTCTGTTTTGCTTTTGAGCCTTAGCTAACTTTTGCTTAGTCTTGAATGATTTTTGGGACTGTTGGAGTTAGTAGGGACTTATAAAAAATATTGCAGCTGGACATCGGACACTCTGAAAAGTTAAGAGATGCGAATTTGTGGAACCTTTCACAACAATCTTATTCTAAAAGACCGCTTCATTGCATAGACTTGTTTACATTCATATGTTATCTCGCAAAGTTCGTTTGTAGAACAACTTTTCACTTTGGGTTCTTCAACCTCATTCCAATCGTATTATAATTCGCTTCTACTTCTCATCTCGTTCTCTGTGTCCAATATCTACAGGCTACTCTATCATGTCTTTACATACAGGCATCTTGACTAAAGTATCTTACCGTTCAACTCTAACTGATACAATCTATGTAAATGTAGTTTTGTATAGCTCGGGTCTGACAAGATTTTCCTTCGCCATAGTTAAGATTTTCCATAGTTAAGCGCCAGGGTTCTGATATATGCGCAGTTCCGTGTATTACCGCCAGCGAAACTGCGATGTCATCGATGCTGTGTGACTGTCTTTAGACACCAACACCAATGTCCAAATCACACATGCAATTCGCGAGAAGTGAAAAATTCCACCCTCTCTATACACTATAGACATGAGACTATATCAGCATCGGCGACATAGTAGAGTTTCGATTGATTCTAGTAAAACACCAGCAAAATGACCAGAACCTCCGCCTTAGCTGACGCTTTAAACGCCATCAACAACGCCGAAAAGACCGGTAAGAGACAAGTTCTCATCAGACCTTCCTCCAAGGTTATCATCAAGTTCTTGTCCGTTATGCAAAGACACGGTTACATTGGTGAATTCGAATACATTGATGACCACAGATCCGGTAAGATCGTCGTTCAATTGAACGGTAGATTGAACAAGTGTGGTGTTATCTCCCCAAGATTCAACGTCAAGATCGGTGACATCGAAAGATGGACCGACAACTTGTTACCAGCCAGACAATTCGGTTTCGTTATCTTAACCACCTCTGCCGGTATTATGGACCACGAAGAAGCCAGAAGAAAGCACGTCTCTGGTAAGATCTTAGGTTTCGTTTATTAGATGTTTTGTATAGGAGAGGGTATGTGTGTATATTAGTGACATATCTGGTTTCTAAAAGTTACGGATTAATAAATTGTTTTGATACTATGTTGTAGTGAGCGTATATGGTCGTGTGTCGCATAAAGTGAAAAATTACCATCAATGGCATTGTAGACGGCGATGAGTTATAAGTTAAAGGGGTCGAGTTGGGTTTGAATTGTTGATGCTTAAATAGCCGATTTTTGGAGATGTTGTATGTCTGGAAATCAGTTTTAGGGCTATAAAATTATGCCATTACTGGATTTTTGGAGCGTAAGTCGCCAAAATAATGTACCTGATCCATCCAGATGTCAATTAAATGTTCCTCATATTAGAACATAACTTCACCTCTCTGTTATATGCTTCAGATATCTCTTCTCCACACTATGGAAATATGAAAGTCGTGTTCAAACCATAATATATGAGACTGTCAGAAATGATCCAAATTGCGCCCAAAAATAAATAAATAAAAGATATTTCATATTTCTTTTTTTCAATACACACCCTATAAACAAAAAAAAATTGTACTTATCCCCTAAAATCCACTATAATTGATGAATTAAGATTCTAGCAGCCGTTTTTGGAGTTTTTCGCCATGTACACGACCTTTAAATCGGTTGGTACACTTTACGGTGCTTGGAGCTTTTTCTAAGGAGTACCCCTTGAACAGGCTGCAAATTATGTTTAAAGTGTTATAACTCGACAAAATCTTACCTAAATCTCTTGAAATTTATGGAGAAGTATAAAAAGAGTTTTTAGGTAACAATATGTTAATTTCAACAGAATATTTTGTCAATTGATCCCAGAAATGACGTTTTCAGAAAAAATACGTTTCTCTTGTAGCTAATCGAATATTTATTCTATCTAAAAAAAATTGCGATAGGTCCCACCTGATTTGCATTGAAATTAAATTTTCCTGGGGGAGTTTAAAAAAAATGTGCGACACTCTCCCTCCCCCAGGTTTTTTGAATATTTTAGCCAAAAAAATATCACCAAGCTGAGATGCGTGTACACCTCCCTTATAGTATATATTTTATAGCTAAGAGCCTCTTATAACCATTGAGTTGTTAGAGTCTTGGTAGTACTAGCCCAATTCTCAAGTCAATGGCGCGAATTCTAAAGGGTAAGCGACCCATTGGTGTATTTGTTGAAAATAATCAATGAGGTGTAACTCCAATCCTACCTTTATCGCTGAAAATAAGAAACTCTAACAATGAGGAACACGGTCTTATAAGTTGTAGTCAATCAGCCTGTATTCTACGCCTGGGAGACAAGCGTACCGACCACGTCCACTTACTATAGCTTCCCAGGGATGTCTCCCATTAAATAGCTAAGCAAATTAGTGAGACTTATTTGCTTGGCACCAACTATGTCAGCCAAAATAATTAGCTAGACTAATCATAACCAGCATACTTCATCTAGGAGACAAGCGTACCGACCACGGAATGTAGCTTCCTAGGGATGTCACCCATTAAATGATTCAGTATATTATCAGTAAACTGGCTGGTGCTGGTGTTATAAGATGGGATAATTATAACCAGTATACTTCGTCTGAGAGACAAGCGTACCGGCCACGGAGTGTAGCTTCCCAGGGATGTCTCTCATTATGATTCAGTAAACCGGCACCAATAATGCCAGCTTGGACAATTAGTTGGACTAATTAAAACCAGCATACTTCATCTGGGAGTACCTTCTTTACCCTTCAAGTACCCGCGTTATATGACGGTGAAGCCCATTTGAATCAGTAAATTATCACCGAGATGACTGGCTCCCTTTGATGGACTTATGAATTGGAGTGACTCTATACTACATCTGGGAGACAACCGTACCGACCACTGGATATAGCTTCCCATGAAGTTTCCCATTATATGGCACAAAGCCCATTTGAATATGTATATCATCATTATAACCACCAATCGCTAAACTATGCCGGCTCCTAACATCGTTAAATTTAGATAAGTTGCATACTTTCTCTCTCAACTAATAAAAGGCTCAGGTTGTCTACCTCTACTAAGACTAGAAGTCCAACTCCACACATCTAATGATCAGAGCTTGCAAGCTCGAAGCAGCCGATAGCTGGGAATATCAAGCATCCATTGAAGGCCACAAGAGCTTCTCCCAAGAGGCTCATTTCTGCCCATATAAAGATATCACACGGGGGAAAGAACTGTCTCACATCAACAACCACGAAGATTGCGAGAGCCAAATTCTCATACTTCTTGTCTATGTAAGTTTTGTCAGAGACAAAATGTTGTGCCATAAACTATCTGTATGTCCCAATATCCCAACTCAACACATTAGAGGCTTCGTTGCGTGGATCTGAATCCATATTCAAGCGGAACTGAACCCTGAGGTTCTTTCCAACACCACTGGACAAAGAGCCATTCAACCACCTGATAATGAAGAGAGGTCGTATTCCAATAACTTGTACAAAAGAACTAGACATTAATGGAATCATAATCTCCCTGGATCGGCATATACCATAATAATGTGATTTTTGGGGATCCAAGGGTGAGAGTTAATGGTCTGTGAAAGCAGCAAACAAGACCAGATAGGAATTGGAAACGACATCCTAGAAGTTATTTGGAGCAGACTAGGGGGGGTTGGATTCCAAATTCCATCAGGAGAACCATTTTATAATTAATCACTGGAGAGAATAGTTGAATAGAAAGGAATAATATGTCACAATTGGAATGTAGTAGTTTGTGTATTGAGACAGGGTCGTGTATGGCTGAACATGTTGCGAAATCGTGCAGGGACAATTTGCAATCGTGATGGAGTGTAAATGGTTAGAGAAAGGAAGATTATAGAGGTTGTGTGTAGGGGTGGATTATAAGGGATGTCTTGGGGATGAGTCGGGGAACGATAACGACTAAAAAATACTATTCCGTTCTGTGGTCGATTTGCAGATGGGGCGGTTATGAAGTGATCTTGAGGATGATTCGAGGATAATAAAAGGAATTCATTTATGATAATGAAAATAAGGGGAGAAATGTGGAGGTCTAATCTTACAATTAGATATTAAATAGTGTGTGTTGGACCATATATGTGTTGGACGATATATGTATTGGACAACATAGGTCTAAGGATCGGTAAATAATGCAATTGCATTAAATTTTTCGCCCTAAAATAAATACAACATTTCCTATCTAATGACTTTATCAATTAATCTTGAACATGAACATATACTACCACACACTAAAACACACTGCAACACAATACAACATTTCATCGGTAACACATGCTACATGCACTACCGCCATACACGACTCTTATCGCCAAATTTCCCCATTGACAAATCGCTGTGACTGTTTTTTTCTGTCGTCGCCAAAACGTTACCCGCCCGCTCCTTCTGAACCGGGAAAAGTTTTACTATGGCACACGCTAGCTCCATACATAGTGAAAAATATATTAACAACCTTGAGAGTATTAACAAGATCAGTAAATCCAACAAGTAAAAATGGCTAAGTCTGGTATGTAGAGAGACATGAGATATAGCAGATCAGCAACGAGAATGTATAAGAGAAAGATGGAATGGACCGTCCAATGGCGATGTAATTATGAGATAGTAGAAGTCACCAGCAGTGAAAAATCAAACGAGATGAGCAAACTTGCTGTCTATGAAGATGAAATTACCGAGAAATGGCCATCATATGTGGAAAAATCAATTGAAATCGTTATACCTTCTCTGCGGATCGCATGCTATTGTGCCCTTTTAAGTCCAATACTAACCCTCTAGAAAACGTTACTCTTGGTCCTCAAGCCAGAGATGGTACCCAAGTCTTCGGTGTTGCTCGTATCTTCGCCTCTTTCAACGATACCTTCGTCCACGTTACCGATTTGTCCGGTAAGGAAACCATCGCCAGAGTCACTGGTGGTATGAAGGTCAAGGCCGACAGAGATGAATCCTCTCCATACGCCGCCATGTTAGCTGCCCAAGATGTCGCTGCTAAGTGTAAAGAAGTTGGTATCACTGCCATCCACGTTAAGATCAGAGCTACTGGTGGTACCGGTACCAAGACCCCAGGTCCAGGTGGTCAATCCGCTTTAAGAGCCTTAGCCAGATCCGGTTTAAGAATCGGTAGAATTGAAGATGTCACTCCAGTTCCATCTGACTCCACCAGAAGAAAGGGTGGTAGAAGAGGTCGTCGTCTTTGATTTATTACATCTTTATTATGTCATAGCAGATTTCCTTTGGTTGAATTTTGGTGGTTTAACAGTAAAATAATGTACATTTAAAAAACACTGATGTAGGATGTAGAGACGGAGAAGAGCTGTATTTTGTTTGCTCGATGTCTAAAGTGCTACAGAGAATTGCATGTCAAGGAGGGATGAAGTAGATGGTTTAAGATATCCTTCTCGTTAGAATATTTTGGTGTAGAAACTGAATTGACCTGTCTACTTCAACACAATGAACGAGCCTCGGTAATCGCTTGAGTATTAAATGATAGTCTAAGGAAATATTCAAGACATCGAGAAAACAGAATTACTCTTCAAAATTAGATTATCTCCTATGATCCTATGAATCTACATGACTCTCTGAACCTCCAGAAACTTACATCCCTCCATATTTAGGGAATATTTCAGCCTATTTTGAAGAGCTTAGGACGCTGAATATTATGAAGTAAATATGTGTTTAATTCTACATGGACGTCTCTCATTGGAAATACCAAAATATCCCCAATTTAGAGCGAAAAGAAGAAGTCATTCCCTTTCAGTGAAAATGAAATAGAAACTAAAAGATCTCAACTCCTCTCCCCCTTATTGTCTCTTGGAGATGCCATATCTATCAACTCCCAAAACGGTATACCTGGAGACATTTCACGGTAATCACACGTTACACGTCATTCCCAAAAGGGAAAACGAATCCTGCGTCGGTCGCAGCCAAAACGATTGCAACGAAGAACGAGCCGTGGAAACGACGACAGGGGGATAATTAGAAATTTTAAACACCACAAAATAATGATACTTTAATTGTAAAACTGTTTTTCGCTTTTTTTCGGTGTGAAAAATTTCAGCCTCCGCAAATTGGAGACTCTCAGTGTTTTTTCTCTTATCTGCAGCTATCTCGCGAGCCATTCCATGGGGTGATACGGTGATCTCTATGATATTAGCTCCAACCAACAAATAATGGCCTGATTGCTGTTTTCTATTTATTATTTTTGTTTTCGATTCTCGTTTTCTCTGTTTATTTACGTTCTGGCCTATGTTATCGGGCTCGAAAACATTTCCGAAAAGGGTTGCAGAGACCGTCCCTTATCAGCGCACAATACAAGTGGCTGCGAAACCACCACAAGTATAAATAGGAAGCAATAGGCTTTGTAGTGGTAATGTAGTTGGATCCCAAGTCAAATCAAATCAACTTGCTGGATTAGTTGTACATAGCTGAAAAACATGAGTACCATTCCAAAACTCATTCTTGGGGCCGTGGCAGTGTCCTTACTCTTGTCCCACAAACAAATATATGCCTTGTATAAAAAATACACCTCGAAATCTGCGCCTGTACAGGCCGAAAAGGAGGTTCCAGACGAACCTATTCCGGAGCCAACTCCGTTGATGATCACCCCAGAACAGGTCAAGACCTACGATGACAGACCTTGGAGACCCTTCAGATTCCCATATCACCAGACCATGTCCATTTTCAAGCTCGATGTCAACCATTGGTTGGATATGGACAAGTATTATTGGCATTATATCCAGGAAAAAGACAGAATTTACCATAAATATGGAAAGGAAAACGTCGATTGGTTGCCAGAATCCTGGGATGCTTGTTTGGAATTAATGGAAATTGTCAGAGCTCACATGTTGAAGAGATATCCGTTATTGTTCACCTCGAAGGACGGGATCTCGGTTCAAAACGAGTTGACCGGTGAATTCCTCGACATGTCCGAGCCCTTGAAGGAACATCCTCTTATCTATGTTTCCAAGATGGCCAAAGAAGATTTTTACATCGTGTTGAAGAGACCGGATGGAAAACATTATCTCGTTGCTGCTGCTGTTCCCTTCCCCGGTGGATCTTTCGGTATCAATTACAAGCTCGGCAAACACTTGGATTTCATCCACAGTGATGTTCCTTATTACGAGGAGAAGTTAAAGAAATCCATGGAGAGATGGTTTGCCAAGATGAAGCCCGCCGATTTGGTTGAAAGAGCCTCGTGGTACATTTCCTGGGACCACAAATTGAAGGTCAACAACGTCTATGCCTTGCAAGCCGGCGAAAAGGTCGACAGTGATATCGAGCCAACCGAGTTCAACGTGAGAGTCGAGAGACAAACCTTGAGAAGATTGCCAAGATCCAACGCCATCATCTTCACCAACCATCCAATTTTCTACTCCATCGAAGAGATGAAGGACGAGCCTATGGTACCTTCCTTGATCAAGAAAATCATCTACGAGGCCCCAGAGGGAATCATCAAGTACAAGAACTTCGACTCTTTCAGAGACCACATCTCCACCTATCTTGATGAGTTGATCAAAAGACAGGTCGACTTGGGTTTGATCAAGGAGGACGAAAAGGTGAAAACGTTGTCAACATATCCATTCGCAGAGTTCTTCAAAAATAGCGACGAAGAAACCGGCTGGAATAATCCAAACGTGGGCGAATCCAATTACGTCGAAAAGGCCAAAGCTGAGATTACAGGTAATAATGATTAGAGGGTGAAAAGGTGTCTATCCTGCTTTGAATTTGGTGTTTGGGTATTTATTGGTAATAAAGGATGTTTAATATAGTGTAGGAATTATAAAGAAGGTGGTCCAAATATTCAACTACCAAAAAATCAGATTTGGCCATAATTGATACACGGACTTATCATGGACATTTTCTTCTTATCGGAAAGGGGGGGCCGTTCAATTTCTGGAAGATATCACCAATTCGGTATGCGGTGTTGCGACTCTGCGGCTGGAAATCTTTCTAGAGACATTTCTTGCGACATGGAAAATATCATATTGGGAGATTTGGTTGGTTGGTTTGGATTATGCGATTATTCGTACAATTCCACAAATATTTTGTAAGAAACGTACTAACTGGAAGTGAGTGGTTGAGGAGTTGTATGAGGTGAGGTCGTTATGGCCACTATACTATGACATTCCGAGTTCCATGAAAAAACGAATAAAATCGAAGATCTATTATTATGTGATTGAATTAATCATCAAATTTAACATTTTATTACAAGGCTATCAAGGATATCAATTAACATCCTTACACCATTATGCGTGATTCCGGAAAAGACTGACTACAATTACAACAGATATCTTCCAGAGAAGACAATTGTAACGTCTAACAGACACAATAAGGGAACTCACCGGTCTGTAGTCTGTCATGGGATCATAAGAGCTCCACAATCGCTTCTTCAGTCTACGCAAATCTACAATGATAAGCTCTCACTTCGTCAGCCTACACAAATCTACAGCGACGACTTTCGTCAAACTTACAATCCACTTCCAAAGAATTCAAAATGTTCGCTTCCTGGTAAGGAGAAACCGCCACTGAGCAAGCCCCTCTAAATAGCATGAGGGAAGAGTCCGCGGTCGCTCCAGCTGGAAACATTATCACCTTAGTAATCTTCTCTCGAGTATGTTGTAGAGAGTGGCGACCTAGAAAGGGCATCGACACTCTACAATAATACAGACTCTTGGTACAATAGAGAAGAAAACATGAAGCCAACAAGTGCTGAAAAATTTGCCGAGTTTATATATCTCGATTGTGTCCGGGTAACATGTTAATTGGGTGTATGGCCAGCCCTAATTCTACTAAATAAATATATAAATTTTAATAATAAGTTATTATTATATTTAATATATATGTAGGGTTGCAATTACTGGGTTGAATTTTGTTTGGAATTTACTGTAATTATTCTTTGTGTTGGAAGATAATTAACAGCTTATTTTTCATTTATCTAAAATAATCTCTTTAATTTTTATCATAACTTGAGATAATTTTTCTGATTTAGATGTAGAACTCACATATGATACTCTTTGTTCTGGTCCTTATGAGTTTACATTAGTCAAGTTTCTATTTCAGTCGGACTTACAGTATTGAGAACGAAGAAGTGTCTTGTAATTATTAATTGTGTCCAAGTACAACCTTCACCCAATTATAGTCCTTAAATTGGATAATCGCAATCTATATGATTGACTGTATCTAAAGGAATGCTTCGTACAGAAGATCAAAAGAAGTAGATTGCACAAGCTTAAAACTAAATATCACCATAGAAAACACATCCATGTCTACATCTGTCAAATGATTGGTAACAAAAAAACAATTAATCTGTAATATACCACTACACCCTAAATTCAACTCATGATAACTCCATGAACAATAGACTATCCGAAAGATATTACGGCCGAGGAAAAGGACCACTTTCAATCCCACTCATCCAGTGGTTTGCCATTGATTTCTGTACAGGATTCTGATACATCTTTCATATGTCCTAATATCCCAGTACCCACCGCATTTAAAGAAAGAGGCTTCATTTCGTTCTTCAAAGCGAGTTGACGGATAGATGTCCAGATCACGCCAAACAGTAAGCTCCAAGCGTTATAGAAAAATAATGTGATTATCGTTAAACTGGAAATTGCATAGCAGAGTTCTTTATGAGGTTCGTGAAATATGGCTCGAGAAGTTACAACAAGAAACAATAACGTTGCAAGCCACAAGATTTAGGCGTCGAGTAGATCTGATTCCAGTCTAAGCATATGAAATTAACTGCTGATATACTAACAAATGTCAGCTGAGTATAATGAACTTTTAATTAGACTCATTTCGCATTTGTGATACCCTAGAGTTGTAGACCATACATAAAGTTTCGGGAGAGCATGCGTTCAGTCCTTGTAAGACTGTTCAAATCATGGAATATAGAAAACAAGACTGTCTCTTGAATCCAGGCTAAATATATCTCAAATTCTATCTTTTTCTCATCAAATAGCAAACTGGATACCGAGAAGCCTCGGGGAAACAAATCTATTTCACATCTGAAGAAGAAGGTTCTTCTTGGTGACATCCCAGATTGGTTTATTTTCTTGTATCGGGTCTCAATAGATGATCCAATCACTGTTTCTGCAAAACGTTTATGTATTTGTTATGATTTTGTGCCTCTAGCCAGAAATTTCTTATCTACACATTCCAAGAAAACCAATACAGGTCAGATAGATATCCCTGGCTACAATGTCTCCAATTTCTGGAGTGAGTATTAAATACGGGATGCATATCAGCGTCATCAGTTATCATTACTCCTTCAACTCTAATAAGATTCAACTCCTTCATGTTGCCTGGCGAAAGAAAACGACCGAGGAAACAACCTCAAAGAATCATGCTTTCCATAAAGTGGGGTCAATTTATTGCCCAATTCTCTCGTTAAACATACAGAAAGTTTGATCACCTAAAACCGTATTCGATCTCCACTTCTGGTTTGGGATGAGAGCTGGGGAATTGTGCATCACAAGGTTCCAGATATACATGGCACCGCATTTTGGGTATAAGTATCAGCCAAGTTTCCCACAAGAAAAATATAATGATCCTCATATATTATTATTACCTGAATATATAAAAGTTATTCCAATTATGTCTGAACGTGCTGCTCTTGTTACTGGCGCAGCCCAAGGACTTGGAAAAGCCATTGTCTTGAGATTGGCAAAAGATGGGTATAACATCGCCATTGGCGATTTGGCATCGCAAGAGACAAGCGCCATGGAAGTGAAGAAAGAGATAGAATCTCTAGGAAGAAAAGCAATATTTATCCCATTGGATGTGTCAAACAGAGAGGAAGTCGAACGGGCTGTTTCTAGAACCTATGAAGAGCTAGGCAGCTTCGATACTATGATAAATAATGCCGGTATTTGCCAGCTTCGTGAAGTTATTTCTCACTCAGAGGAGGAAATGAGAAAATTGATTGACATCAATCTTTTCGGTGTTGTTTTTGGGATCCAAGCCGCTGCTAATAAATTCATAGAATTGGGGAGACCAGGAAGAATCATCAGCGCCTCATCCGTTGCTGGGATCACTGGTGCCCCACGTTTGGGCTTGTATTCTGCTAGCAAGTTTGCAGTGAGGGGTCTCACACAAACGGCAGCAGCAGAGCTTGCAAATAAGGGGATTCTTGTTAATTGCTATAATCCGGGAGTTGTAGCGACTCCAATGAAGGACGAGGTGTTGAAGTTCGCCAAAGAGAACAAAATTGGAGGAGAGTTCAGAATAGGGGCCAAGAGTTATCTTGATACCATACCTTTGGGAAGAGTGGCACAACCGGAGGACATTGCCAACGTGGTTAGTTTTCTTGCAAGTGAGCAATCTAGTTATATCACGGGCCAATCGTTCTTGGTTGATGGTGGAACACTTATGCACTAAAAAAGAGAGCAGAGATTGACATCTATGATTGGATATTATATTATTTGAAGTGGTTATATCAATATTCTTGTAGTTTGCTTCAAGAAGATTGAGTTATTTGGATGTACAGAGACTGTGATTCGCAGAGAAAGTATCTCATATAGTACGATTAATTCTAACAAATGTAGCTCTCAACACTAGATTATAGTATTTATTTATAGTTAAACCTGTCCGACAATTGAGGCAAAAACTGTAGTAAAAGATATTCAATGGTTTAGTCTTCGATATAAGAACATTTACCTACTTTATATATATTGTACTAGATATTTATATAGCTAGCAAAAGCCTCTCATTAGCAAATATTACCTGTGTTGAACCATCAAACAATGGAAACATACAACCTTAGCAATCATTGGTGATTTTTAAGCCATATCTTCTCCAAATTATCCAACATACCACCACCAATTCTGGGTCTAGAGTTTGAGATATCCATCGACGGGATATCTCTAAATGTAAAACTAGTACATCTGGCAAAGCACCCTTTATCATTTCTGACCACAGAAAATTGAGCTATGCCAAAATCTAAATAATCTAAAAGGGGGTACTTCAAGATGAAGTAAACGATCCACTCTAACATATATCCGACAATAATTTCTCTTATTTGTTCAATAAGGGTTGGTGGACATTTAGGTTTGAAAATCACGGGCGTATCAACCAAACTAGCAGAGTAATCTGAGTCTTCTAAATTACCTGATTTTAAATCAAGCTCCAAGGGGTTGATGAATCTCCAATAATCGAAGTCATCCCTGAAAGCCCCAATATTTCGAACATAAGAATCTTCGATTTTATCCATTTTAGTCACTAATTCACTTAATTTGTGAAGACCATCACGCAGAAGAACCTTCGCCATATAATAGCCAAAGCCCTTCCTATGATGGAGCTCTTCCTTGCGCTCCTTTTTGAGCTTCTCAAATAACTCATAATACAACTCATCATCTAACTCCTCATCTAACTCTTCATCTAACCCCTCATCCAGATCCTCATATATATCGTCATAAGGTGCGTTAAATAAGTTGCTCAAGTGTATGACCCTTATATTTGAAGGAAGCGACATTAAAAACATCGAGGTATTCTTATCCTCTGGATATGTTTCGAGGGTTAGAATATAATTCAGAATCAGAAGTTTCTGTAAATTAGCAATTTTGAAATATAACGATTCAATGGAATTCGCTGATGTCTTGTGCCTTCTAAAATCAACTCCTTCAAGTTGGGAAACTCCAAATCGCGAAGGAAGTCAATAGCATAGTCGAGATAACGATCATAAGACAATTCTGTGAAATCGCTGGGATAATCTGACTCGGACGGCACGAATTCGACATGAAACCTCTTGATTTAAGTACAACTAACCAATTTTCTGGGCAAAGCCGGTTGATCTGATAAACATAGGAAACAACTCTCATCATCAAGCATCATATCCAATGCGTCTAATTGTAGTTTATTCCTATTCAATTCGGGACTTTTCAGGAGCCATTCTACAAATTTCATAGTATTTCCTTTAAGGGAGAGAGACCGGATGTTAGTGAAAGCTCCAAATTGCTCAAGATACTTGTCTTGATGTTCATACGAAAATGGGATTTGAACTTGAAGACTCTCCACGAAGGTGAAGGAGTGGAACAATTCGACAAAATGAGGATATTGGTTCGTCTCATAAAATTCAACAAGCTGAGCCAAATTTAGCTGCAAATTGGTTAATTGGCAATAACCACCCTCTCCTTTCATCAAGCGGAGATAAGTTTGAAATTGGGTGTTTTTTCCTACATCGGAGAAGTTATCTTTCATGAACAAGTTCTTGAGATTAGGAAGATAATTCTCTGTCTTCGACAAACACAACAGTACAAACGAATTCGGGGTTTCGAACCCAATCATTAATATATTATCGATATATTTCAAATTGCGGTTGGATCGAGAGAAAACCCTGTTCATTCTTTTCATGTGGTTTTTACTTCCTAGTGCTACGATTGACCAATTGGGCATATCACTCAAGTCCCTGAACCGTCTCTTCTTAATTAAAAGATTCGTGTTCAATATTTTCATGCCAATCTCATAGAGACGTTTACAGCTGAGACTCAAGTGCAAAGTGTCAGCTTGCGACAACAAGGTTGTAATGAAGTCGAGAAATTCGGTGGAGAGTTTGTCTATGGACACGATTTTCTACACAATACTACTATACCGAGAAGTTTGTGTTCTACGGATTATCCAATTGGCAGTTAAATGAATATAAATAGCTAGTCCAGATCGACGCTGCAACATGCTTGTGCTGGTGCTAAGGATTCTGCAGCATCTTTGACTTCCGTACACAGAAAGTAGTAAAAAAGTATTCATATGAAAATATTGAAGAGTACCTGATTAATGTGATTTAGTTCCATTGCCGTGGGATCGTGGGGATTTCTATAAAACAAGCAGCAGTACCATATTAGCAGCACCATATGTTCTCATACTAGAGAGTCTAGAAGATATGTTCCTAATGAATATTCGAAAGGAAATATTGGAAAAATCTTTCTATGATAATTCTAATTATATTGAAAAGAAGAAAATCAGCAGTTGTTCCCTAGACTTGGTTGCAGGCTGATCCAAAAATAGTCGTTGATAGTCGTTGATCTTAGCAAAACGCCTCATTTATTTAATTGACTCCACCAAAAATCATCAATAATCATGATCTCATAATTCCTCCATCTTTTTTTCTTTCTTAGTGATTGATGAAAGCCTGCTGTTCTACAACCACCATATATGAGAGGTTTAGCAGCCATAATGGTTGCAAACGACCGAGACCCGATATCCGACCACCGGAACTCGTCTATCACAAGTTACCCGACAGACTTCAACATGAAAGAACCGATACACAATAATCAACTCTAGACTCCAGAACACTCAGAATAAATAAGATAAACATGCTCTTCTTGGTAGGATTGGTTTATTTGGTCGGATTGATCAATTGTGCCCTTTTGACCGGAAACGTTACGTCCAATGGCGAGTTCAATACGAATTCTGTCCAGATCGAGTTGGTCTCAATAGACACAAAGAAGATCCAAAGGGTGTTTTTAAGAGCCAATGGTGAATTCCAGACTGAATTAAAGGAGTCGGGAACGTACGAATTGACGTTGAGCTCGACACTTGTAAATTTGTACCCAAATAGATACCAAGTAAGCTATTTAGAAGACGATATCAAGGTGTATTCACATCCATTGGGAGAAGCTGTTTCGTTTGACACGGAAAATGAGCTTCCTTTGATTGTGAATGTTGGGGCCAATCGCGATTTTTTCGAAAAGAGAAAAAAGGGAATGTTTGAGTCGGGACCATTGGCCACTATTGTAAATAATCCTGTTTATATGTTCCTTGCGATGTTGGCTGTAGGTGTGGGAATTGCGCCTACTATTATTAGTTATTTTGATCCAGATTTTAATAAGAGATGGGAGGATGATGAGGGTGATAAGAAGAGTAAATAGAGACTGGGGATAATAAACGAATATGAAATAGAAGTTGTTGTAGATGGAATGAGGGTGTTGTTAAGGTGTGAGGGAGGTGTGTAGAGTGAATAAGAGAAAGAACATGAGAAGAGGAGAAAGAGGAATAAAAATTAGGAAGAAGAGAGAAGAGAGAAGAGAGAAGAGAGAAGAGAGAAGAGAGAAGAGAGAAGAGAGAAGAGAGAAGAGAGAAGAGAGAAGAGAGAAGAGAGAAGAGAGAAGAGAGAAGAGAG
>JAJMCV010000077.1:22990-106741 GCA_030573195.1 Nothofagozyma chilensis
GGTAATATCGAAGTATCATTGGATAAAGATGGTGAAGAACAGGATTCTCAGCTATTATAAATCCAGAATGTTTTATTAGAACCTTGAACTAGAGAATTATCTTCTCGTAAATTGTTCCTAATTTGTCTCTCCCCACATTAACTGCATCGTTAGTGTGGTTCAAACGGTCCAATACGAGATCCATTACGAAGAGCCAGTTCACCATTTCTATATGAAAAAAATTCTAATTTCCAAAGCCTTCAATGGTGTCTCAAATATCGCAATAACACAATATTCACCACCACATCACTCTCGCCACTCTCTCTCACACTCACACTCACTCTCTCTCACACTCACACTCACTCTCTCTCACACTCACACTCAGTCTCACCGCCACTGCCACCGCCACCACCACCGCCACACAACACACCGTGTCCCACACGACCCCGACATTCGCTCAATGTCGCTACTTATACCTGTCAACACCTGCTGGCCCACTTAATAGCCGCCAATACTACTCCAATTCCTTCGCTTAAACGTTTATTCCCCGCATTTCAATGCCCACACTCCATTCCATCTACAGGACGCTCGTTGAGCCGCTCTCGTTGAAGGTGACGCTCACCTGTTTGGTGTGGTATGCGGTGTCTTCCATGACATCTCAATTGACCAAAGAGGTGTTGACGGCGTTTCCGCACCCGGTGGCCGTGGCCCAGATGCAATTCTTTCTTCTGGTTTCGTATTGTGTGCTTTTTTCGCTGTTGGTGGCGCGATTCACGGGCTTACGACTTCTTTTCCCCAAAGGAAGCGTCCCCTTGACTAACACCCCGTCTTCGCCGCTCATAATATCGAGAACGATCTTTAGAACTACTCTTCCCATGGGCGTCTTCCAGTTCGCCGGAAAATTCTTCTCGTTGGCCGCCACTTCGGCGATCTCCGTGGCCTCGGTCTCCTCCATCAAGGCGCTCTCCCCGTTGCTAATTGTCTCGACATATCGCTTCTTTTACCATGTGGTCTTCCCCACATCCACCTATCTTTCGTTGGTTCCGTTGGTGGTGGGCGTTGTTTGCATTGTCGTATCGGACTCCATCTCGTCCGCGACCCTAACCGAGTTCAATCACGACCATATCAAGGGCGTCATCTATGCCATGATCTCGGCAATCATCTTCTCCACCCAGAACATATACGCGAAGAAGGTGGTGAGTTGGAACGCTTCAAGTAACACCGATCCGGCGTCGTTGGCCATAAATACCGTCCCTTCCCCCGTTCTTCCTCTCTCGGAGTCCTTGAGAGTTCAAGACAAGGAAAAGGAAAAGGAAAAGGAAAAGGAGAGACACGATGGCTTCGTGGAATCGACCTATTCGCGTTCTCTGACTCCCTCAACACCCCATCTTCACCCCTCTTCAACGGCAAAACCGGACAAATTGACCGTCTTGATGTATTGTTCGGGAATGGGGTTTCTTCTCTCGTTTCCCGCCTTCATCATCGATCTCCCGCAATTGATAGCCTCTTTGAACGAACAACCGGAACTTCTGGTTCCTTTTTTCCTTCTCTTTCTTAACGGGACCTCGCATTTTGTCCAGGCGCTCTTGGCGTTCCATCTCTTGGGAACAATTCCAACAGTCACGTATTCCGTGGCCTCCATGTTGAAGAGAATCGTCATCATCACGGTCTCCATGGCGTGGGCAGGTCATCCAATAGACAACATCGAATGGTCGGGTCTTTTCTTGATCGGCTTTGGTTTGTATTGTTATGATAGATGGGGAAACAGAAGATAATGGACTTTCCCAAGTATTTGCATTTTTTGTTTGGTTCGGTTTGGTCTGGTTTTTATGAGTTATGTTATAGAGATAATTGAGGTCATTAGGATTACTTGTAAATCATAACCATACTTTTATTATATTACCAGCTATTTCCATATGAATACCCTTCCCACTTCATCTCCAACAACAATCTCTAATTGTCTTGTCAATTTCTTCTCCTCCATCAGGTATTCACTTACCAATCTCAATTCAATGCAAGTGATTCTCCCCACAACGGGCCTCTCCGCGTGTTTCACCAATTCGTTCTCCTCGTAATCGAATAATTCATTCTCTTCATCCACTTCCTCCTTGTTTCCAAAATGGTTTACTTTTTGTAATACCCATTTTCCGTTCTTACTTATTATCAATTGGTAGAGAATCACAGATTCACCCATAGCAAAGCCAATTATTTCATTCGGCCAATAATCGTGATGTCTTACATTTCCATCATCCACGGAACTTCCACTTATACTTCCAAATGAAAAACAAGAAACCTTTCCAGGAATCTCTTGACTCACAATTAGCTCGCCATTTATGGTGAAGAGATTTACCAAAGTCATCGGGTTTCGAGTATCAGAGGTCATCCATTTAACAACTCCAATGACTCCACTATCGTTGGAAATTCCAGCCAAATCCCCCTTACTGTCAAGTTTCCTCACAAACGTCTTTCTAGCCAAATCCCATACAATCACATCTCCACCAACATCCAAAGATGCGGCCAAATTGAATGGCTTACTAACCAATATCGATTTGATCTTATTAAGATGGCCTCTTAGGATCAGTTGAAGTTCTAATTCTAAATCGTTTGCTCCTCCTATGCTATTTCTGTACGATAAAAACAGATTTTGCGAACCAATGCCATTAATATTGGAACCAGGTGACGGAGAAAGCGATAATGAAGCGATACTTGTTGGTCTAGTTGGATACTTCCAAATATTGATTATCCCATCTGATGACCCAGTTATAAACAGTTTACCTCCCAATTGAACTAACGCGGTGATCTCGCGATCGTGGACATTTTCCAATACGCGATTGTTGACAATCAAAGTACCTCTATCATTTCCTAGTTTAATATGAAGTCCATCTTCATTACAGACGAGATTTGGAAGAGCCGTCCAGCCTTTATTCAGAAATTGAAGTCGACCAATTCCAGCTTCTCCTGATCTGTCAATGGCCGATTTGTCGATCAATAACAGTGGTGAGGGATCCAAACCAAAAACATTGACTTTATCACCCTCAATCCTCTCTTCGATCCTTTTCCTTGGATGTGGTCTTGTGAACAACTGTAATGGAGTCTGTCCAAAATTGTTAATTATCCCGGTCATGGCTCTTCTTTCCACATCATCATCAATCTTGTCCAAGTTAATCGCACCATTATAACTCAAATGATGGAATACATTAAGATTTCTCACAGCTTCAGCGCCATTTTGTTTAAAACCGAAAACTAAATCTATCCATTCATGAAGATGTTCCGACACATAATCGCTCTCTAAGGCCTCACGATTCTTCTGGATAAAGATCTTTGGATCCCCCTTAGCCCAAGGAGGTAAAGTAACGTCATTCACTGTCCTTCCCTCTTGAACCGCTTCATCTTGTTGACTCGATCTGGTATCCTGTAGCTTTCCGAATTCAAATCCATTTGAATTAACTAAAAATTCAGGTAAGAAGAAAAATTCTGGAATCAATTCTCTCACATCAGTGGTATTATCTTTGGATGCAGAATTCCAGGCTTTTGCAATGGAGTAGAATAATCTATCGGCATGGTCAAACTTCCCTCCTTGAAGAACAAGATACGATTGAACATAAGGCTCCAAACGAATAAGAAAAGATGTCACTACCATAGCAGAAGAATAATGTGTACCATAATGAAACGGAGGAGCAGCTGTGTCATCCATGTCGTTGGGGTCCTGCAAACTCTCCAAAGCCTCGTATCTTTCTCTGAATTGACTGGCCCTCAGCTCTGTCTGTCCACCCATGGGTTTCGAGAGATCTCTGTAGGTTTTCGGATCATTCAAATCCAATTCTTCGCTTGTATAATCAGCAATGATCCATGGAAAAACGGGATATTGCGTCAAATCATTGAATGTTCTTCCAGCCAATGTATTAATCAACATGAGATAATAGAAGTTGGAGAGCTTTCCAGTTTGCCACTTCCGAGTGGCTCTAAAGGATTCGACACCAGAAGACGACCCTATTACATTGGACGCGATGGGTCCGTTACCACTAAACACATTCACCAACTTGTTGGCAAAGGAAGAGGCTGTCCCTGCGACACCATTGGAGTTTCCATTTCCTCCAATAGTCCCCGCCAATTTGAAAACTTCAGAGAGATCGGAATCGATACCTCCTCTTCCACCCACAACACCTTGTAACTTGTTATAGACACCATCTCTGCCTTTTCCAGAGAGACATGTTATCAAGACACTGGCACCATCATTGAAGAACATCTCTAATGCCACGTCTCTGAGGAGAAACTGGCGCTTACTCATTGATGCAAACTTTTCCAACTCCCAGGTCTTGATTCTGTGTTGTTTGGTCTCATTAGTATATCTCCCTCCAATCAATTGTAAGTACGGATCTCTCAATTTCAAGTCAACTTCATCAATATCTACCACCTCGCCATTGTTGCAATGGAAGTAATTCTCGATCAAATACAAATGACTAACGCCTAGAATCATCAAACTTTCCGTGGCAGTGAGTCCGTTGATCTGACTTATATTCCAGATGTCCACGATTCGGTCCCCAACAAAGAGACTACGGAGAACTTTTCTATTCTTATCAGTAACTTCAAAAGACTCGTGGTCGTTGACATCAACAGAGTCAGGAAACTCGCTGACCTCCGTGAATCCCTCTTGGATTGCCAATTGATCTGTTATAGTCTCAGTTGCTTGTAGAGGAATCTCAACGTTATAAGATAATCGTTCTGATTCTGTAAGATATTCTTCTGGAACCATCCGTTTTCTCATTCTATCAATACCTTCGATGTAATCCACAATATACTTTTGTTTCTTCTTGTCTTTATCGGCTTCGTTCAACAACAATCTCGAGGTCTCTGTTTTAATTCTATTATAAGCAGAGACATAAAATTGGGCATTGTCTTGGTTATCTTGGATATGACGACTATATTTGGTCAATTCGCCATTAATAATCAACTTCACAAGCTTATCATAATCTTTTCCAAAAGAGTTTAGAGTTGACGAGGAAACAGTAGCAGAAGCTGTCCAACTCTGGTTAAGATTGCTCTTGATTAGTCTATCAAAATCGAAGGAAGTTCCTCCTCCATTATGATATTCAACTTGAACCCTTCTTGAGATCTCAACCCAATTTGAATGAACAACATCCTTCAATTGAACGTCTTCACGAATCAATTTGACTCCTTCGATATTATCCATACTGCCAAGTAATTCGAATAATCCCAGAAACAACAACCCATTTCCACCACCACGATGAAGGTAAACTGTTCTCAAGCAATTCATACACAATTCAATAGACGCCGATGCTTCCTTCGCTTGTTGTTCGCTTATTTGCTCTTCTCCGTCGATGATTGTCTTGAACATCAACACCACCAATTCGTTCAATTTTTGACTTTCTAACACATCATTGGAGAACAAAACGCTCTGGTTATAAAGAAGACGCTTCAATTCTACTTGGATTGTTTGTTGTTCTCTTCTCTTGACACAATCATAATATGCATCAACCAAAACTCCTCCTAGACATCTCTTAAGACTCTTCTTGTATCCTCTGAATAAAGACAATCTGCCATCATTATCTGTTTTTTCGATTATAGATAACAAACAAGCGATGTAAGTATTTAAATCTGTCGGGTCCACTCTTACGAATCTCATGAATTCGCCATATTGAAGAAGCAAACGGGTCATGTTCTGGAAAAAGTCTGAATCTTTCAGCTGACTCTGGTTGAATTCACTGACGCCTATAAATTGACTTATATGCTCAAATATCAAGGGAGTCACGGAGAACATTAACAATTGGTTGCTTATCTCGTCCAAATGGTCGTAGATGCTATTAAACTCTTTACCGAAGAGCTTACTGATGAACATATTGGCTAACAACTTCCTAAAGTTGTTATATGAGTCGCTGAATTCTATCACATCGCTCATTGCCAATTTCACTCTTCCCAAAATACGGAAGCCGGCACTCAACCATTCTTTGCTGAAATAGAGATTTTGAATGCTCTTCATGTTACATTCAACTCCTGACTTAACAGAACTAATGAATCCGCTCACCAAATGAATTCCATTTAACACTGCCTCAAAGTCATCTTCTTGGCTCTTTGTTCTAAGTTCAACCAATGAGTATTCGACGACGTTATTCAACACAAGTTGAAATCCCGGCATAGTCAATTGAGTCTCGTTATCACCTCTAGTCGATGATGCGATTCTCTTGGAAGCGAACAATGAAAGGTCAATCCCAGGACTGGTTGTCAAATAGAGTCCCGAAAAGCTTAAACTGTAAAGGGAAACCACAATCTCGTCATCAAACCACCATTTTCTTAATAAATGAGTTAATATTTCTCCCCCATTAGACCCAAAAAACATGGTATATGAAGATTTTCCTAAGATGGCCAACATTCGGCCAAATAAACGAAGTCCAGTTTTGATTAGAGCTGCATTTTCTGTTTCACCTAATACCAACAAGACCCAACGAATAGTTATTGCCTTTGTGAATTTCTTGTATAATTTGACGGATGTCGATTCGCAAATTGTGGCCGTCAATACCTCTAACACACATTGGGCACACTTCTTTTGAACTTGGGCCCTTTTCACTTGTTGTAGAGCCGTCTCTTCAGAAAAAACCTTGCCTCCCTTCATCCCATAGACAACATATAAGGAAAGAGACCGTAAGACTTCCACAGAAGAATTGCTCTTCACCAAGATTAATAGAGAATCGTAGACTATTGGTAAGATTCGTTCCTCAAAAGAGCCGTATTTCAAGGCTTGGATGAATCTTTTGATTATCTTCATCTTTATGAGTTTCTTGATATTAAACATACTATATCGGGAATCCTGTCCGAAGATAGTGAACTGGAACAAGAGAAATTTGAACGTATCGCCGTTTGATTTCTTCCATAGCTCGAAATCGACAATCAATGCTCGATATGCCAAAGGGTTTATGATTCTCGAGTCCATTGGGTTATTGAAATCGTAGCCAACGAACGAAAGAATGACATCGAGAATGTCGTTGTCCACCAAGAGATACTTGGCTTTCAAGATGGAGGCAAGAATGTCGTAACCGTTAATCGACTCCATTTCCTTGATATTCCGGAAATTGCCTAGAAGCTTAAACAAAAGCTTCATGGAAAGAAGCAACGAGTTCTTGTCGCCCGAAGACTCGATGAGTCGAAGAATGAGGGCAACACCCCCAATGGTGTAGAAGGTCTTGTAAATTGACAGACAACGATGAAGAAGTATGGCACTTCTTTTATCAATTGGATATTGCTTTGCAATGATATTGACAATGATGCTGTTTCTGTCCACTGTGAGCTTGCCCAACCCAACGGAGCCATCCTTTCTTCCTTGAAATTCCTCTTCCAAACGTAATTCCATCTTATTGAACGTCTCATAATTGAGGTAATTCAAGCCATTATTCTCATAAACATAATCGTATTCGGCACCAAGATTATAGGACAAGATAATCCATTCCGGAGACTGAGCATAACTCAAGATCAAGAAGTTCTTCAAGAGCAATTCGTTGCTTGTATAAGCCGTGTCATCTCCAATAGTCAAGTCGTAGGAATGATGTGTTGTGTGCAATTTATGCAATATACTGGAAGATCTGTCCATCTTGGCCTTTTCCACAAATTCCCCGTCAACATAGAGACTCATGTATCCCGAGGAAGAAACGAGAACGATGTGATAGAATCTGTTTGTGTCGAAGATGAAGGTGAAGGGGGTGGTATTGATGTCTGTATGATTCGACGAAGACAAAATATGGGCCGTGTCAACAAATAATCTGCAATCGCGGATATAGAACTTCATGGAGGTTTCCTTTCCCTTCATCTTGATCATCAGAACCTCCGAGTCGATCTCGTTATTGAATTGGACCCAGGTTTGGACCGTGAAACCGCCTTGGACGCTGAGAGAGATGTTTGGAACCCTTATGTTGGCCCCGCCTCTCATCACAAGATAATCTACAAAGCCAGGATACATGTTCATGACCTCAAACAACAATCCCAGCCAGAAACATGATTCGTCTTCCAAGGCATTCAAATACAATTTCATCAACAAATGCGAATCGCAGCCGAATTCAAGCAAATTGACACAATTCCTGCGAATCTGTCGCACCAACGGCGTATCGAAATTGACCACCTTCATTGTTAAATGAAGTATCAAGACGTCCAAGGTGTCGGTCTTCTGGACCGCGATCTTGTTGGACTCCGAAAGCAAGAAGATCTGGTTGAAGAGCTCCAAAACCACGATCTTGAACGGGTCTAGAGCCTCGTCGAGCCCCAACAGCTCCTTCAACACATCGTGCAACAGAGACGACTTGTCGTCCCACAGCGTCAAGTCCAGTAACGAGCCGTAATTCTCGTCTATGATCTGTCCCACGAATTGCGCCACCAACGTGTCGTTGGTGGTGTCAATGTCCACCCAGTTGCCCAAATGGTCCCGCAACACCTCGCTTGTTCCCGCTACACCAAGTTGTTGGGCCAAGACATCTATGATCTTTATGTCCGCAGTTTCATCGCTGGCGAGCCCGCGGTCTTGGCTGTCGCATGCGCTCATGATCCGGGTTTGCAATCTACGTCAGAAGGGTGTGTCGCGCGAATTCCCGTGGCAAATCGCTTTTCCACAACTTCGTGGAGGTGTTAATAGACTCGTTACTTGACATCATATGTCTATGTATGTGGGTGGTGGATGTCGTGGAATGCGACATGAACATGCGACATGCTGTTGCAAGAAATGCGACATTGTCCAGGACAACTCAAAACAACAGAAAAAAAAACATACGGCGATTGTGATAATCGAAATGGATTCTAAGGATTCTCTTTTATTCTTCTGGAAATTTTTAGACTTTTTTAATCCGTTTTTTTTTCGTTCAATATGTATCATCTTCTGTTCCTTCAATCTAATAAACCCACCACCTCCAACCCCCAAATCCTCCAAATCACTCCTATACTCCAAAACACCCTAATCTCCCAAACACATCCCCTACAACCACATCTCCCCTTCTCCCTACCCCGTCACATGCCACATCTGCAGCATTCACTAGTGCCATTGCCCTGACTCAAACATGCAGATCAAATCGATAACAGAACCTTATCTCATCAACCATATACCGAGCAATTGCTATTATCTCTATCTCATGCCATCATTCCGCCTGTCCCCATAGTCCCCATTATCCCTAATAACCAAATCTGGTCTCTATTCCTTCGTGTCTCCACCGTCTGTTGTTGTGCCTCGGCCAAAATTTCGTCAGTCACGTGAAGACTGTTCATAGAATCGTAGAATTCGGTGTTCATAGTTGATACGGTATTTTTAATCTAAAACAAATATATTCTTAAATATCACTTGTTAGTTCCCCCTTTCTAAATAAACTATATAAAAATGAATGTGGGAATATGTTCTTATATACATAAAATTATGTTTCAATTCCGACTATCGGAGTTTTCCTCCGATCTTCTTGTCGGTCACTTATTTGTCTTTCTGACAAATACAAATATCCATTACAAGGATCATTTCCAACTCTTCCGATTGGTTTGATAACTAATATTTCCTTTTTAGTTTATTCTATCCTTCTCATGATCCTTGTCTTATGCCGTTATGGATATCTCGTACCGACTTTCCGTCGGTCTTCTCTATCCGACTTTCTATCCCGATTCTCTATCGATTATTGTCGTGTACTTATCGTCCACCCTGAACATCTGTCACATCCATAAGCAGCATCAACCACATTTATGTCCGTGGAACATATGCTGATGGTGATAATAGCGCGGTTTTTGTACATTCGCCATGATAGACCTTCTAGATCTCCCCCATTCCATCCTATCGTCCATTGTGGGTCTTGTTGCCCAGACTGAAAAACTCGCTCTTTCAGAATGCAACCATCTTCTCCGGGCCCTTTCCATGGAATTGCTCTACGAAAACATTTATATAACGGATGTTGATTATGTCAAATCGACACACGGCTCCTTTGTATTCCCTTACGAGAGAAAATTCACCATCATGACCCCCATTCGGTTCGATTTCTGGACCTCTCGATGTCTCACCCTCCCCCAATCATCCCTTGTCAAGAGAATTGTTATTCATTTAACAAAACCCACAGATTTGGATCTTCTCATCGGGATCATGAACCTTCCAAATGCTGTTCTCACCCGGTTTTCTGTGGAGAAAGAAAAAAATACCCCGAACGATAGACTCGATTCGCCTGATCTTCTAGCCTGTTACAATTTCAGACCCGATCTCCTTCTCAAGAGCTTGCTACACGGAACTCTGTCGCAACGCACAATTTCGATTCCATTGATAATCAACAATCTCGAGGATTGTCGCAGTCTTGCCAAGCATTTTGACCATCGGGTGGTCATCAGAGGAAACAAGCCCTATCAAGACAACGTGAGAACAGCCCTTCATATCGACAAACTATTATTGAATTTGCTGCCTGGTGTCATTTTCGAGAATTTCACCAGACTTTTCCTGTCGACCAAAATCGATTTCAATAACATCCGCGAATTCTCCATCAATAACGATAATTACGAGTGTTTGAAGTATTTTATCCAGAATAACGTTAAATTGTCCGGCTTGAAGAAGTTCAAATTGCATTTCAGAGATGCTATGTCGGACGAATTTACTCGAAATGTGATTCAAGTGATCCCTTTCGAGCAATTGAAGTCCTTTTCCTTCAGATTCAGAGTCTCCCATGACACGTTGATCCCTGCAATCCGCAAAGAAGACGGGTTGAGGGGCTTTTTGATCAAAAAGAAAAGATTGTCTGTTGAATACGTAGAGGGAGTCTTCTTTAGTAAAGTGACCCCACGGTTGACCAATCTCAAAGAACTCAGTTTCTCCATGATTGGGATCGACACTGGACATTTCCCCGAGGTCTTGATTAATGTATTGACACAGGTCCCGTCTCTGTTGGAATCGTTGACTATTAACACTCATGCTGCCTCTTTGGACAGATATTATACGGCGTTAGGAAGACATCAACAATCGTTGAAACGACTCTCGTTTGTAGGTCTCTTGGATGACCATATTTTCTGTCCACCTTCAACCGACTTGTTAATACGTGTCCACAATTATTACGGCTATTATTTGTTTGAGAACCATCCAGACATCACCGCCCTACCGGACCATCTCGAGCTTGTAAACCAGGCGGATGAAAGAATCTTGTTCAACGAGTTTGATGGAAGAACCTCCGTTGGCTTCTTCATCGATCTCTTTGACAAAAATGGGCCTGTTAAGTCTTTCAAAACCTCCATTTGTTTGAAAGAAGCTGCTCGATTGAGCCATAAAAGAAGCAGTTTGGATTACACAGACGACGATTATCTAATTCCGAAGTTGGACCGTGCCAATACTCCTCTTAAAACTGTGAGATATGTGGGTTTGGGTATTAAGGGCTTGCTTTCCGTGGACTCGGAATTGGCTTCTAGTAATCTCTACAAAAACTTGGAATATGTGACAATTAACGGGTTACATTATATTATCAGAGACAGAAATCCAATTCTTGTCTCTGATTATTCTTCCACCAGCAGCTATTAAAATGGGTGATTTTATCTGGCATATAATGAATCACATCGTCATGGCTTCTTAATTTGTAGATTGTCTCCTTGAATAATAATCACCAAAAAGAAGAATCTGAAGAGAGACCCGAGGAGTTTTTTTATTAAGGTGGTACTGTGAAATTTGTTACAATAGTGAACTCTTACAATGAGGAGATTATATAGTTCATATTAATAAAACATAAGTTAATACAGCAAGATTCGAGTTTTTAAATAGAAATGGTGGCTGTTGATATTTGAACATGATAAATGAATCAATTGAACCTTCTTCTCTGATCTGACTTCAGCTCTCATGAAGGTACTTAACACATACTAAACCTTTTACACATGTATCCTAATTAAGAAGTTTAGAATATTTGGTTAATATAATACAATGAGACCCAAAGCTGCCAGAAAAATCCGTGATAGTTTAGTGGCTAGAATTACCGCTTGTCGCGTGGTAGACCGGGGTTCAATTCCCCGTCGCGGAGTTTTTTTTTTCAACTTTTGATGAAATGAATGTTCATAATATTTTTGCTCCTAAATTATAAATATTCTAAAACTATATTTCCTGGAAAACAAGAAATCAGAGGGTTAGGCTTAATTCTGTACTGTGGTTGAAATTCAGAAACTACTAATGTTTGTTGAAGAAGTTTAAAGAAGTTATTTAAACATACTCTGATTATATCTAACTAGAACGTCCTAGACCACGCTTAAATCCTAAGCAATCTTAGTTTCAAGTTTATATCCGACATTCTTCAATCTCTCAACTAAGGTTGGATGGCTGCGAATATAAGCATTATAGAACCAATCTCCCTCACCAGAACTGAAGTTATTTTTTTCAAGATTTATCAAGGCCGTGGCTATTTCAGTCTTGTAGTTCATTCTAACAGCATATAAATCCGCCTCTCTTTCATATTTCCTCGAAACGTAGTTTTCAGAGAATGCAAGCAACATATCAGGGAGATTTGCAACTTCTTGGTAGAAACATAAGGCAATGAAACTAGGTAAAACAGCTTCTGGGAACGCAAAAGATTCAAATAGAGACTTATTATGGTAGAAGCCCGAGAACACCATCAGTTTAATGAATATGCCCAATAACTCAGATAAAAGAAGTTTGTGGGTATGTCCCAACTTCCAGTGTCCGAGCTCATGGCAGCAAACTGCAACAATCTCCTTTCTGCTAGAATGTTGAATCAAGGTATCGAAAATGTATATCTCCTTTGAGGTCCATGGAAGTCCTACAAATTGAGCACCGGAGTGTGACGATTTTTCTGAAGCCCCGATAACAGAAATCTCAGATATTGGGAAATTTAGCTTCCTTGCCATGGATTGAATTTCAGACTTTAATTCTCCATCTTCCAATTGATTAACGGTGTAAAACAACTTCATGAAAATAGGATTGAGAACAACCAAATAAGTTTGAAGGGAAATATACAGTAAGGTTGCATAGATAGGGAAATTATCTTCGAAACTCTCCATTATCCAAAGAAGAAGGGCTAAAGGGATAACGGCAACAACATTATTCATAAATACAGACTTAAGCCAATCAACAAGCCATGACTTTGTTGAAAACTTAGTAAACCCAAATTGAGATTCAATCAAGTACCCTTTGTAGGCGAACGGAAGTGCTCTAATGACTTCTTCGACCTTTAGAAGAGCAAACACAATCAACGATTGACATATGACATTCCCGGTAGATTTAGGATCTGCAACATAATTTTGCAACAAGGAACCACTGAGCGACCAGAGCTTTGAATAAACATCATATTTATAGTAAATTGCATTTTCCAAGAGCACAGCTACACTCCGGGCAAAATCCTTTTTCAAGTAGCAAATTTCGTAGGCCACAGATTTATCCAAGTACTCTTGGGTTAACTCATCTTTCAACATTAATGGGACAGTTGAATGGTTTAACTTTTTGCACTGGCGATATTTCAAGTAACCTTCAAATACAAACTTTTCAAAGAGAATACTAAACAAAGCTGCCTTCCAGTTGATATCACGATTATCAAGAAATTCTAGGTGCAATTGAAGTTAGATATTGTCGATGATATGGGATTAGAGATACTTACTTTGTTCAACGAGACGGAAATCATTCTTCGATATGTAGAATTGGATGGTGATTGAAGTCTGTCGAGAAGGCAGTATATATAGAATGAGTGGAATTGCAGTTTTCATATCCTATTCATATGTCTGATCAACAATCCTCGAAGGTAAAGGTGTTGCCGTACGATAAAAGGCCAAGTGTCGAACCTTAATTTCCTCGAATAAGTTGATGGAACACTCTGTCTCGAGTGATTACTGCTGTTATATCCTATTCATGTGTCTTATCATCAATCATCAAAGGTAAAGGTGTTGCCGTACGATAAATGGCCAAGTGTCTTGAACCCTAATTTCCTCGAGAGAGTTGACGGAAAAACCTTGTCTCGCGTGATGACATGAAGTACAGAAATATCCGAAGATATTATTATATAACAGGAGAATATATATTTGGTCTCTAATTACATCTTCATACAGGGTGGTGTGAAATTGAGATGAGGGTTTAGATCGTTCAGATGTACGACATATGATAGTTAACTTGCCACACTTTCCATTGATACAATAACCACACTTTTATTGCTGCTTCTTTGTGCATCGAGGACTTGATAAGGGTCTCTTGACACCGAGTTGGGTATACCTACCTTCCATAGAATGGCTGCATAAGAAGGTTCAGAGGAACAAAACAGCGCACATTGCTGAGAATAAGAGAATGATTTTAACATATTTAATGGGATGAAAAACTCTTATAATAATTCACAGATAACAATATGAGCTTTATCAATCATTCCCTTCAAGAACATAATTCGTACCATTGTGATAATGAAACTCTGTCAAACTTACATACCAACAGATTGCATCATTGACATGCATCATAAGGGGCTTTTCTTATCAGTTGACTTCATGACACATGGCACTGTTCTGAAGGAAGATGCAGGAAGGTAACTCTTGATTGAACTCAGAACTACATTGAGAGGTGTCATTCTGCAAGTCTCATATAAGCATGTTGATCGACTTGTCTGGTTGATCCTCCTGTGTTCATTAGATGCTTTACTGTGTTTACTGTTTCTAGAGTATTCGACATTCTCATTCCGGATACGTAATGATACCACAATCCCATAATGACCAGATCCACAAATCAAGTCCAACAATTGACAATATCAGCTCGATTCTCCTGGAAACATTTGTTGGCGGTATTAACAATGCGAAGAGCAAAACTGTGAGGCCACACGGCAAAAGAGATCCCTCTTGAAATAGCATCTAATTCGTGTTTATCTAGATATGTCAATATAATAACTCCGGAATGGGTGGTTACTAAGACAAAAACCAAAGAAGCAAGCAAATATTTGATATCACGATAAAATTGTTCATTGGGTGACATTATAGTTACAACTATAATACAACTATAATAACTATATTACAGCTATATTACAATCAATTGATATTTAACCCATCGATATAATAGACAGAGATAGGTAACTCGATTACTGATCAGCAACGTAATGGGATACTTTCTTTAGAAAGTAATGGATATTAGTAGTTAGTAGTTAGTAGTAGATTGATGATAGCTCATATAACGATCATTCAATCCGTATCTATTTTAAAATATGTTACTTTTGAAAATTCTAATTCTGATTCATAACTAGATTATTATAATTATGTAGTTAATAAAATGTTAATTCAATGTATAATCTAGGTTAAGTTAATAATAATCTAGTTATTAAGTATTATCTAATTTATAAGACAAAAATGCAAACCTTCTGTCCTTGGAAGTCCTAGTGTAGGCTATGGATATCGATTCCTTCCCTTTCTATACAAGTTTCTTAATTCTTCTTATTTATCATTTCAATACTTTTGCTATTCAAATTGTTATACTCGATAATCCCAGTGCCAATCTAGAGTGTATTCTGAATTTAAACTAGAAGAACTAGATTAATCCAAACAGCTGGTCGGCTCAATAGAACCACTCAAATTTATTAATCAAGCCTACAGAATAAGGGTAAATGAACTTGAGCTCATTTTTCTCAGCACAATTATATCACCAATTGAGATGGTATAGAGAGGGTTGGAGAGACCGGATCTAATCACATTAGGAGTGTATCATGGTCGGATATTAAAATCCGACCATACTCGGGTGTATAAGAGGCTATCACGTGGGTTGTCTACCCGTGGAACTAAACCATATTGCAATTAGAATATGTTTAATGGTGATAATTCATAATTTATATATTCAATGTTTTTTCCTTTTTTTATTGAGATCAATGAAAAGGGAGATTGTTTCAAATTTCTCACGTTCGATCCATTATACCGAAGACTAAGAGAATGGGGTGGGGGGTTCATTCTATAGATATAAAAGATTTCTGGCATCTGATCTCCAAAAGGTATAATAATATAATAATATAATAATATAATTATATTAATTAAATATTATTAAATTAAATTATCACAACCCCGGTTTGGAATTCCGAGGGTAATACACCTACAACACTCATTTCATCCACAACAACGCAAATTAAAAACGAAAAAGGACAAATAAAACGGAATCTCCCGAGTCTTCCAATCACCCCCAAATGATTAAAATAACAAAAATATTAAAATCTCATTTCTGCCCCACCCGATGGATTGTGTTTCGCACGCCGATGAAAATGTCAGCGGCAACGGGCACAATTTGATGATAAAACAGTTGTAAACGGGTGTAGAACGGCTGAAAACAAGCGTGAAGTTGACATATTTGGCTTCAATTGTTGCGTGGATTGATTTTAGAACAATAGACCGAAAAAAAAGCCGCGAAAAACCGGTTTTTGGACGCTGAATCTTGACAATCTCTGAAATAGCTGCGATTTTTCATGTTGCAACAGGAGAATAACAAGGAATTGGCGGACAAGGCCGAGCTTTTGACGAATAAAATTGATAAGGAAGCGATTTCCACGCAATTGGAAGAGACATATGAAAAAAATGACGAAATCGAACCGACGGAAATTGTTGCAGATGAGGAGAAAGACGTCGATTACGAGATCATAGAGGATGACGAGGAAAACCCGTCGGAAACCGAATCCAATTCGCTGGAAAGAGCTGAAAAATCGCGTGTTGATCTCCAAACGAGCAGATTCCAGCTCAAAGAGCGACTTTCGCTGTGCAACTCGAATCTCCCGACGGGAACTGCTGCTTATATCATTCCCGAGCTGTTTTTGTACAAGGTTCTTGAAATGGAGTGTTCGAGTATAGAAGAGCTTCAGGACGGTGTTGGGAAACTACATCCGCGTAAATGGGTCGATGAGAACGGCGATTTGGTTCGCACGGATGTTTATTTCTCCTTGGACGAGCAGACATTCACCTTTCTCGTGAATTGGTTTGGAATTGTAGGAGCCCCCATAAAACGCATGGTCATGGCCAATTTTGACGGCTATTTGGACGTGGAATTGTTTCCGCCGCGGTTTTCTCTACACACCGTGAATTCCAGAAGACAGACGGGTTCTGGGGTTGGAATTTATGGCAGAAACAATGTGGCACATGCGAGAAGTTTGCATCATGAGCCTGCCAATTCGTTGCTGGTGTCTTCTAGAACAACCGTGAGAGAATTAATCGAGAAAATCAAGCTGAAATTGAGATATAGGCCGGAATACGAGGTCAGAATATGGCAATTGGAACCGCAAAACATCCATGGAGACGCTAATGGGTCCAACATAAACGTGGACGAATTGGCGTCGACGGTGTCATTGGCTATTGTAGACGAATTGGACAAGAAGTTGGTTTCACCGGGTCTTTACGACTCTACCTTACAAGGAATGGAGCTATCGCTGCATTTCTTGGTGGAAATGAAAGATAAACAATCCGGGGTGTTTCCTCTAGAATCTCGAGGCTCGGAGGATTCCACCGACACAGCAGGACGTACTGGACTTTCCAATTTGGGAAACACCTGCTACATGAACTCGGCCCTTCAATGTTTGGCCCATGTCCCGGAAATCAGCGAATATTTCCTCTATGATGTGTTCAAACAGGAGATCAACGAGTCCAATCCGCTTGGAATGAACGGGAAGGTGGCCAATGCGTTCGGCGCGTTGATTCATCAACTTTTCAGCTCAAAACGCGAGACGGCCATCTCTCCACGCGAGTTCAAATCGGTTATTGGCCATTATGGTCCGATGTTTGCTGATTATCATCAACAGGATTCGCAGGAATTCCTTGCGTTTCTCTTGGACGGCTTACATGAGGATTTGAACCGGATCTTGTCCAAGCCATACACAGAGAAGCCGGAATTATCTGACGATCAAGTGTCCGATCCAGCGGCTATCCGTAATTTGGCGGAAAAATGCTGGGAAAAACACAAATTGCGTAACGATTCGCTTATCATTGATCTTTTCACGGGTCTCTACAAGTCCACCTTAGTGTGTCCCGTGTGTTCGAAGGTTTCCATCACCTTCGACCCATTTTCCGATTTGACCTTGCCATTGCCAATAGAAAAGAAATGGTACGGGAAGGTATTGATCTTTCCTCAGGACGGGTTTCCCGAGATTCTCGAGATTGAGTTGAATAAGACCTCCAATCTCCAGGATTTGCGTTGTTATATCTCCGGAAAGACGGATCTCCCCGAATCTGAGCTTTATATCTTCGAGATCTTCAATAATTCGTTCTATCGTGACTTCCAGGCCGGAACGAACTTGGATTATCTTCCGATTCCCGAGCTCATCAGCGATTCTGATCAGATTGTCGTGTATCATTTGACGGGATTGGCTGATCCAACCACCATTGTAGTTCCAATATTCCAATCTTTGAACGATGGGTCTTCATATGTCAAATCGTTCGGATTACCGACGTTTCTCACATTATCTGAGCAAGAATCTTATGATTTCAGCGCGATCAAGTCCAAACTTCAACACAGAACATCACAATTGACCACTTATTACAAGCTCAATGATATTGCGCAATCCGAACAAGAGCCCGAATTTGACATTAGACTCGCTAAATTGTCTGCTCCATATCATAGAGGCCATAAAATGGAGGAGAAATCTATAGTCAAGAACGTACTCAATTCCAATGTGATCTTCAAGGGTTTGGACAGATTGATAGATAGACTTCCAATTCTGAAGAAAAGACACTACGAGGAGCCGCTCCATCTTGCGACTGTGGGAGATATCTCTCGTCCCGAGTCGGGGATGGCGAATTTGGTCCCCTTATTGCCATACAGCTCGGACGAGTCCTCAACAATCGACCCTCCCATAGTGATTTCTCCGGAAGAGGAATCATCGCCAGAAGTCACGGAAGATCCCTTTGATGATGCTGCGGAATTGGTGGAATCTGAGGATGATGAAGTGATGCTTTCTGAGGAGAAAGAGTCTGGATATGAAAAGTTGGTCACTGGATTGAATTCCGTTTCAACGTCATCGTTATCTTCCATCAATGTTCCCGATATTCAATTGGTTTCCAATGAAACGGTTCTTGTTTGCGAATGGGACTCGGAGGCCAATTCGAAGCTTTTTGGCACGGTTGATTCTGAATTGGAGTCAACTTCTGCTGGAAACACCTGGTCCAACCCTCTGATCATTCCCAATCCGGAGTTGGAGGAGAATAGACGTGTTTTGGCCCAGAAAAATGCCTCTTCAGTGGCACTCAGCGATTGTTTGGATCTCTTCAGCAAGCCGGAGGTTCTTGGAGACAACGATCTCTGGTATTGTCCAACTTGCGAGGAACTCCGTCAAGCCACCAAGACCATCGAATTGTGGCAAACGGGAGACATTCTCACCATCCATTTGAAACGATTCGAGAGTCAGCGTAGTTTTTCAGACAAGATCAATATGGTGGTGGATTTCCCGATCGAGGGTTTGGACTTGTCGGAACATCTTGTTGGCCATTCGGGCGCCGATTCCTCCCCTGCCATTTATGACTTGATTGGTGTGGATAACCATTACGGTGGAATAGGAGGCGGTCATTACACTGCGTATGTGAAGAACAACGTAGACCAAAATTGGTATTATTACAACGATTCGCGGGTGAGTGCGGCGGATCCAAAGGATTCGATCACTGGAGCGGCCTATTTGCTATTCTACAGAAGACGTGTTGGCCCTCAGGATTGTCTTGGAAGTGAAAAATTGGCCGAGATGATAGAAAGCGGAAGAAGGGATTGGAAGGCTCATGAACAGGAACTTGCGAGAAGAAACCAGGAAACCAATCAACAGATCTACGAATACAACAAATATTTTGCTGAACAACAGCGAATTGCCGAGGAAAGAGCGATTTCTGAAGCGGAACATGCCGAAGTCAAGAGTGTGGAGATGGTTGGAATCGACGAATCGGATATCGAGGAGGTCAACGAGGTCAAGTATCCCAAAATCAATAAGAATATCAGCTTGGACTACGTGCCAGATTCGGAGTATCCCATCCGAGTGTCGAGCGGAGAGTCGATTCCTGGCGCTGCCGAAGGTGACGATTACAACGACAACCGCCGCAAACAGCGGTTGATCAGCCGTCTCTCGAGAAGTGTGTTCATCGACAAGGATTCCGAGTCCAATTCCATCATCAGCTCGCCTGTGTCTGAAACCTCGGAATTTTCCGAAACCGCAGGAGTTCCTGTTGCCAACCCCAACACCAGTCCCAGTAGGGATTAACGTGACCCATGATATGTTTATACTATTACACGAAAAGAATCAACGAATCTATCTATCTATTAATGCATGTTACACTTGACCGAATTGTGGAATACTCTCAACCGCGCCTTTTTTCTGGATCACTATGGCACTGGCCCTTGTAGCGAACTCCAACGCCTGTTTGTAGCTATTACCAATGGCCAATTGCGAAACCACACCGCCAAGAAACGTGTCGCCAGCACCAGTTGTGTCCACCACGGCTTCCACTTTCGAAGATGGGAAGAACTCGGGCTGTTCCATTTTGGCGGTGGTGTAGATGGAGCCATGGGCCCCGCAGGTGATGATGACCGAATTGACGTTATTTTGGTTAATTGACCGGGCGAGTTGAAGCGCTAATTGCGATAACGTGGGGAGATGCTCCATTCCTATGGATTTGGCACATGCCCGCGCCTCACCTTCGTTGAGGATCAAGAGATCCACAAGGCCCCAGATCGCGACATCGATGTCCTGGAAGGGAGAGGGATTGTAGGCGATGTTGATACCGGGTCTGTTCTTCTTCAACCATTGCATTGTGGTGGTATAAGCGGGGAATTCGTTCTGAAGAATGACATAACCGTCGTGTTGTGAGCTGAAATACGACTCGAATTCCTCGTTTGTCGGAGTTAACTTCCCATTGGCCCCGGGGGTGATTAGGATTCTATTTTCCCCGGATTCTTCAACAAGAATCACCGCCACCCCCGATGGACCCTCCTGTGTGCTCACAAGAGACACATCTACACCAGCAACCACAAGAGCCTCCTTCAACTCCTTTCCAAAGTTGTCCGAGCCAACATTTCCGATCATTCTGACCTTTGTAGACGACCCAGATGGCAAGAGTCTGGCCACTGCTATGGCCTCATTAAGGCCTTTACCTCCAAGATGTGTCTCGAACGAATGGGCTGCAAACGTCTCTCCGGCCTCCGGAACCTTCTCGGTGTAAGTGACCAAATCGTAATTAAGCGAGCCTACGATAGTTATGGTGGACATTTCAGGGATATCGAATAATTGGCCAAATGGACTCCTTACACTTCGTTATCTTGACAGTTATGATGCCGAAGTGTGGGGGAGACATGTCCGGGTAACATGTGGAGTGAAAAAACTACACCACAACACCAATATGAAATTATCGTTGTAATAGCGAGAGAATATGTCTTTTTATTTAATACAAAGACAGATGTGTTGTTTGGAAGCATTTTATGTTTATTTTTGTGGTTTGGTTGGTGATGATGGATTGAATCACGTGATTAACATAAAACAAGAGGCATAATTATAGAAGGGATTGAGGTCATAAAAGAAGAGTTTTGTTGTTGGTATGGTTGAGAGATCTCTAACTATTGCATTATGGGATTTTGTTTTTGTGTTTTCTGTTCAGTTCGTAAGGGGGCTGCTATTCACGTTTCCAAGTGATATCAGATGTATTGATCCTTTTTGTTAAATCTTTTTTCTAAATGATATCTGTTGATTTGAAGAAGATGACAAAATGTATTTCTATTGTGTTTTCTCTCCATTTGTACGACTCTACTTAGTTCTCAACTTCTCATAAGCTAAGCTAAATAAAGTGCATTAACCAGATCTCTTTAACAGTGGCAGATGGTGTAAGGATGTTGTGATATTATTAGAGCCAATTGGAAAGATGAGACAAAATAAATAACACCAATGAATTTAAAATCTAAATCCTAATGGAATACAATGTTTATTTCAATTTTTCGAAAAAAGTGAAAAATCAAATTGGTTTCGGCGACTTTGGGTTTGGGAGAGATTGCGTCACGTGGGATACCATCACGTGATCTTATAAAGAATGGATCAATGATGAATATAATTGTAATATAATAATAAAACAACGGATGCTAGTTATTGGAAATAGAAGGAGAAAAGATATTGATTGAAATGAGCAATTAAAAAATGATTTTATATCCCGTTTTCGGGAATTATGAGACTAAACGATCATAAGAAGACATAAGAAGACATAAGAAGATACATATTTCACATGAATATATACCTTCCATCGATTAATATCTTTAATCTTTTATTGACGATTCGCATCTTTAATTCTTTATTAACAATTCATCTATTCGACTATAGTTTCTCTAACGTGTCCCTATCGTAGGACGTGCTGTCACCATATTACGTTCCCCCACCAAAATGAAAAATTGCAGCTGCTCATCACAAATATTGACTTAATAGCAACGAGATAATTAACCAGCCAAAGAACTTCTGCTCTCAAACACATTCCATAATGACAGAAAACACCGCTCTTCAGCCCATAGCGTTTCCCCCGGAAGTTTTGGCCCGTGTGGCGCCGGATTTGTCTCTTCAAAGACATCTTGCCATAGGTCTTAGACCCTCCTTAAGAGGGTTTGAGGAGTTCAAGCCCATTGAGATAAACGACGCCAAATTGAGCAGATACAACAAGGAGGGGTCTTCTGCGGAATCCGCCGTTCTCGGGTCGTCCATCGTCAGAAGCGGAGACACAAAGATAATATGTGGTATAACCGGAGGGATCATAGAACAAGACATGGAGACCAATGAAAAATACAACTCTATATATCCCGTTATTGAGATTTCCAGAGGCAGATTCGGTGCTCCCACGGACGAGGAGATGATATTGGCGCAGAAATTGTACGAGACTGTTCTTTCGGCTGGTATTATTTCCAGTGATAGTTTGAAGGTTGATGCCGGAATCAAGGATGAACATGGAAATGTTATATATGATGGTAAGAATTCGGGAGATGATGACGATTTTGGGTTGGATATGGCGCCAAAACGTCAATGGCGGTTTGTTTTGTACGCCCATATCAAGGTGTTCAGTCGTCAAGGGCCGTTATTTGACTTGTTATGGAGCTCTTTGGTCAGTGCTTTGAAGACGGTTCGTTTGCCCAAGGCATATATTGACGAAAGAGCCGCCGATCTCAAGATCCCGGTGAGATCTCGTGGAAATTTCGGGTATATCCGAGACAATTACTCGTTGAGTTGCGATTCGAACGAGAGTTATGCGTTGGAATTGAACGAGCTGGAGATCGGGTTGAGTGCCACGTTTGGGATCATTGAGATCGACGAGGAGGCACAAGACACGATAGACGACGACAAGATGGAGGATGTAGAGGAGTCGAAGGCTTCAGCCGTTCTTCTAGCCGATATCGAGGGCGAGGCGGAAGAAACGTCCTGTGTATCGCGTGTCAGTGTGATTGTCGGCGGAGAAGAGAATGTGTTGAAGAACGTGAGCATCATAGGCGGAGGGTCGGTCATAACGAAGGAATTCTTGAGAAGATCGATCCAATTGGCCAGACTTCGGTCGAAAGACGTCATGGCCAGTATTTAGTATTACAACACACAGGAAACGTCATTAGCATTATTTTTTTCAGATTATGTAGATTATTTAATGCAGACAGAACAATACATAGTATACATCTAGGAACAACGCTTGGCTCAGGCCTTTCTTGATCTTGGAGCTGGCGAGTCTCTACCAGAGACTTGGACGTACTCGTTGACCTTAGCAGCGACGCCGCCCTTGACAGATTTGACCTTTTGGGACTTCTTTCCGCTCTTCTTGTACACCTCGATGTAGAAGGCGATGAACAACACCAAATAGGACGATAAGATGGCGCAGCCGTAGTAAGCGGCGGTCATTTTGCCGGCACAATCACCACAATGAGGCAACCACGGAGCGTTATCGAAGGCCAATTTCTGGTAAGTGGCGAAGTAAACAAAGCCCAAATCCAACACGAATTGGATGATTTGGAAACGGGTGACCCATTCCTTCCACCAGACTCTGATACCGTTAGCGGCCAAGAAATAGTACCAGTACATCACCACATGGACCGAGAGATTCAAAACGATGGGCACCCACGAAATGGAGGTGATACCGACCAATTGGGTGAAACACAACAAAGCGGTGGCGCCGTGGTGATAGGTGTGGAGAAAGGTCAACTTTTTCTGTTTGACCACGAGAAACACGGTGTCGACGAACTCGACGAACTTGGTGAGATAGTTCAAATAATACAAGGTGACCAATTGCTGGGTCCACGCGTCGGGATGGCAGATGGCGTAATAGAGCCCGTGGTGGTGGATCATGGGCACCAATTGCTCGACCATCAACACACACAAAGTCAAGGAGAGAAGCGTCAAGAACAAGTTGTGCAACTTGAAGAGCGTGGCCAACACCAACGGCTTGAGCTTGAAGGTCTTGAACACAGCGTTACCGCCGAAGATGACAACGTAATACACCGCGATGGCACACAACACCGGCTCCACGGTGGACAAGGGCAACTTGCCCTGGACGAACTCGAACTCGGAGGGCACAAAGAAGCCCTGCGACAACTTGGCAACATAATGGTCGAAGACGGGCCATAAAGGCACCCCAAAGGGCGTGTCGAAGGTGGGGACGGACAAACTGGACATGGCGAAGATTGTATATGGTACAGAGGATCACGGCGGACAAAAGAGCGTAATTAATGAGAAAAAGACGTGTTTCACACCGGTGAGTGCTCGTATTCGCAGATCAGAATAGAATTATGTGGCAGAAATAGGAGCGGGATGTTTGGAGTTTTTCACGCGGATTTCATGTGGGTGGGGTGTGCTGGTGCCGGGGATGTGGTGTGCCGGGGCCGGGGGTGTGGTGTGCTGGAGCCGGGGATGTGGTGTGCTGGAGCCGGGTGTGGTGTGCTGGAGCCGGCGAATTGAGCGCGATTGTTGTGATCGGTGATAACCGGCAATTGCATGAGACGAGGAGGAGTGGTGGTTGAGTGGTGGTTGAGTGGTGGTGGTGGTTGTGTGGTGGTTGTGTGGTGGTGATTGCGGTGGTGTTTATTGTGTGGTGGTAGTGGTGGTAGTGGTGGTGGTGGTGGTGTTTGTTGGTGTTTGTTGGTGGTATTGGTGGTGTTGGTGGTGTTCTTGGTGATGGTGATGGTGATGGTGATGTACTGACTTCTCTATTACTACGACTATGCTGCATGTCTGTCTTAACAATGACGACATGGGAAATATTATATTTATTAGCTATTATTTTCATAAATCGTTAAATGGAAGGTGGCTGGAATTTCCACTGTGTACAACAAGGCGTTTTAAAGAAAATCGTATTTTGCACTGAACGGTGGTGGTTCGGAATTTCTTGTATTCTCTATATCCTTCACATTGCTAGATTATGATATTCAGAATATGACACCTTCAATATCTATGGCTTAAATTTGTATCGCTTCGATGAATTTGCGCGGACGATTTCATTCGATGGGTTCTTTGAGGTTTTTCGAATACCCTCATTGACTTGATCGTGATTAAGGTTTTCCAGAATGGAAAAAACTTCTTTCTTTTTCTCTATATCCTTCACATTGCTCGATTATGATATTCAGAACATGACACCTTCAATTTGTATCGCTACATCGCATGAATTTGCGCGGATGCTGTCATTAGATGGGTTCTTTGAGGTGTTTCGAATACTGAGTTGTTCGTGATCAAGGTTTTTCAGAATGGAAAAGAATGATTTAGACTGTTTATCCATGTATAATAGAGATGGCAAAGTACAGAGATATTACAAATTACATCTTTATATAGCATAAAAATCAGACTCGAGTTTGATGATTGTAGTGTCCAAAGAAAGTAACAGACTCAAATTTGATGGTTATCTAGAGAAAGTAACAGACTCAAATTCCACGATTGTAGTGTCCAGAGAAAGAAACACACTCAAGTTCCACTATTCTAGTATCCAGAGAAAGTGAAATAAACAGATTCAAGATGATTGTAGAAGCGTCTAGATAACGTAAAATAAACAGACTCAAATTCGATGTTTATCTACATTAAGTAACATAATCCTCAAATTCCACGATTTTAGTGTCCAGAGAAAGAAACACACTCAAGTTCCACTATTCTAGTATCCAGAGAAAGTGAAATAAACAGATTCAAGATGATTGTAGAAGCGTCTAGATAACGTAAAATAAACAGACTCAAATTCGATGTTTATCTACATAAAGCAAACACTCAAATTCCACAATCCTACAGGCCAGAGAAAGAAAAAAACACAACACAAAATAATGATCTCTCAAGTCAACAATCACATCACCTCAACTTGCAGCCAAAAACATATACGAGGAGCCTCGGTCAAACTCAATTCTGTGAGTTGTGGGTGAAACTAGCGCCATTTAGGAAATCCAATACGAACACTTCACCACGGAAGAGAAGATGTCTAAAATGAATCTTATCTTTCTTTCCTGAAAAGGTCATTGATCTCCCCCTGCTCCCGTTTCTCCCCCTGCTCTCGTTTCTCCTGTTGAAACACCCAACCTCCTATTATAACCAAAATTTAATACCCATTAAGCCGAAAATTAAACATCCATTCGTCTGCTAAAACCTCTTATCTGCTGCAGCTTGGGTGCAAATGATGCTGCAGCGGGTTCTCCACATTTCAAACTTTAGTTCCCCGACCAAGATGGAATTTAACCACTATAATCAAGTAATTGAACATATAAAATGGCCATTATGTCTTCTTATGTCTGCAAAATGTTGCGCTATTCACTGCAATTTCGTGAGATCCCAATTTCCCCAGCTTTTCTGGCGAATTGATCCCCATTTGCAGCATGCCGAGGTTGCAACCGCCTGACATATTATAGAACTATTCCACATTGCTGATCTAAAAGGGACCCCGAATACGAATCACCGCTCGGACCCAACACTGTCTCCTTGTCATGATCATTCCCCATTCGTGGGATGATGGAGTCGAAATGCACATGTGTTATGGTTCCTTCTCTTCTCTTGACTATAAATAGTAATGAAACGGCACACAATGAGCATCACCCATCTAATCTACTCAACATGTCCGAATACGAAATCCCCAAGCTCCAAAAAGCCGTTATCACTGTCGATAAGGGCGAAAGACCAACCGTGAAGGTGGTCGATGATTATCCAGTCCCAGAGCCCCAAGAAGGCGAGATGTTGGTCAGATTGACCTCCTCGGGTGTTTGTCACTCCGATTTATCCTTCTTACAGGCCCATTGGGACCTTTTCCCAATGCAAGTGAAGGTTGCAGGCCATGAAGGGTCCGGCTATATCGTGAAACATGGTCCTGGTGTGCTCGGGAACTTCCCCCTTGGAACCAAGGTGGGCGTTCCCTTGGTGTCTGATCCTTGTAGAATCTGTACCTCTTGTCAATTGCTGGATGGGGAGGTCTATTGTCGTAATTCCCCCTTTTACGGCTCCTTCAGAGATGGAACCTGGGCGCAATATTGCATCATCAAGGAGAAGTACACCATTCCCCTTCCTCAGGTCAGCGATACAAACGAAGTTGGCCCGGTTTTATGTGGCGGTGTCACTGCCTACAAGGCCTTGAAGACATCTGGTTTGAGAGGTGGTCAATGGGTCGTCATCACTGGTGCCGGCGGCGGGTTGGGTTCCATGGCCATCCAATATGCCAAAGAGATTGGTCTCAGAGTCATTGCTGTCGATGCCGGCGATGACAAGGCCCAATTGACCAAGAAATTGGGAGCAGAGGTCTTCATCGATTTCATGAAGGAAGATGTTATATCCACAGTACTAAAGGTGGCAGATGGAATTGGTGCTCACGCAGCCATCATGTTCGCACCTGTTGAGAAATCATACAACCAGGCCTTGAATTACTTGAGAACAGGGGGGAAATTGGTGTGTGTTGGTTTGCCAAAGAGTGGTGTTGAGCTCAAGTTCGAACCAACTCTTCTTGTCTTGACTGGGAAGAGCGTCTTGGGGTCCTTGGTTGGAACCAGAGCAGACATCATCGAGGCTTTGGATTATGTTTCGAGAGACAAGGTCCATCCATCGATAACAGTACATCCTATGGAGGACATCCAACAGATCATCTACGACATGATCGATGGAAAGATCGTTGGAAGAGCGGTTATCGACTTGAATTAGTATATTCTATAATTTATGTGATGCTGGCCATTCTCTGATGTAATTACCTACAAGTTAATAGCTCATAATCGTTGCATAATATTCATCAATATACAAATACAGATACCCATTGTGGTCCTCGACTAGCAATTGCACACATAGAATTGAATCAACTTCATCCGCAAAAATACATCGTTCCTCAAGAACTGCCCCCGTTGTTTAGAATATTCGGATAACTAGACCCATTACTCTGTTGCTCCTTCTCTTGGTTAATCACATCCGTAGGCGCCTGATACGCCCCATATCCACTGAATGAGCTCCTTCTTTCACCTGAAGCTGGTAAAGCAGCAGATACTAACGCATCCAAACCACCTAACCCACTCAGTCTAATGGACGGCAAGTGTGTTGGAGCTGGCAACGGCAACGAAGAAGCGCTGGAATCGGCTGCGTTTAACAAAGAATCAATTCTACTTCTGTTATTGAAACTATCAATTGGCACCGGTAAAGGCCCAATAGCCGATTGGGGTGCCTCTTTCTTTACTGGAGAGTCATTATTTAGCAAACTCATAATCGAAGGCTTGGAAGAAGGCGCAATCGCTGGAAGTTCCGATCTTGTAATCACAGGCGGAAGTAATGACGGCTTAATGTCGGTAATCGAGTTGGAATGACTCAATCTGTTGCTCAAAAGAGAGCCTATTCTATTGACCTTGGACTGGAAATATGCTGCAGTAGCACCACCGTTAAGAATTCCACTACCACTCGAACTGTAAAAGGTACCCATTGGAGCAGCACCCTGTGGATCGTTTGGCAATCTTGGCTTATCGAAAAATAAACCAATTGGAGGCGGTTCCTGTGGCTGTTGATACACGTTGGGCAATTGTTGTGGTCTATAAGTATCAAGTGGAGCAGTGCCATTAATGACACTCCCTTCATCCTTCTTATCATACTTCAAGGGCTTCACATGACCATTGCGACGGTCAGCATCTTCAGTCAATTTGTCCCATCCTTCTCTTTCAGCATTTCTTTGGTAATAATTTCTCACCATAATAGCACTCTTAGTATTGAGTTCATCCGAGATTTGACTCCATCTGGAGCCATGCTTGGTCAACAAAGCCGGAAACAAATTTATGTCTGTTACACTCCAATAGCTTGAAATGTGTCTCTTCTTCGATTTCAAGAAATGGTCTTGATCCTTGAGGTCATATTGATCATCCTGAAGTTGGTGTTGTTGTTGTAAATGGTGAAAATTCTCCTCCATCATCATCTTTCTCTCAATATCTTCATCGGTACTGCCTGTCTCGGTTCTCCCTCCATTAAATGGTTGAATTATACCGTTATGCAAATTCACAACGCTCTCGGATATCACAGACCCTGGTCTTATATCAATATTGCTATGAATTGATTGTTGTTGTTGTTGTTGTTGTTGTTGATAATGTTGTTGTTGTTGTTGTTGTTGTTGTTGCTGTTGCTGTTGTTGTTGCTGTTGTTGTTGTTGTTGCTGTTGAAGTTGCTGTTGTTGCTGTTGGTACAATTGCTGCTGAGCATATAATTGATGTTGTTTCTCAAATATTCCCAACGGTGGCTCTCTATTCTCTTTAGTAGAGACCCCTTCCTCGCCGCTCTTCTTTCTGCCCTTCTTCTTAGGAGGAGCTTCAGCATCTGTAGAGGTCGAAGAAGAGGTGACATCTTCTCTTTCCTTCTTTTTCATCTCAGAATCAAAAGTTGGAGCTGCTGCTCTTTTTCTTCTTCCCGTTTCAGTGAACAAATTCTCAGAAAGAATCTCCGGTGGAACAGGTAAAGGTGACTTAGATCTCTCCATACCATTAAGACCACTTGTGTTTCCCTCATCATCATCTTCTCCGGCAGTTTGAGTAGGAGTGACAGCTCCAGAGGTTGGAGTCTGTGTAGAACCACGCGATTTGCCAAGTCTTCCGCGTCTGGAGGCCATTTTCTTATTGGCTCTCTTATTTTTATTGATCAACAATTGCTTATAATTTGTAACTGACTTCTTAGTACGATAATAATGTAACACACATTCTTCCGGGGTCCGTAGACCTCCCATAGCTTGTGAAATCTTGCCGAATCTTTTTGGATAAAGCGAATAAGCGTCACAAAATGCCTCGTGTTCAGCTATAGTGAAGTTATCAATATTATCGGTCTTCAATCTCGAGGCCCATTTGATCCTGTCCAGAGCCATGTTATTCAAATCCATAAACTTGACTGAAACCCGTTCAACCGGGTCCAAAATCATATCAGGGATTCTGGCTGCCAATTGTTCAGCTTGATAAAGTGGATCCTTCTCCTGTTCTCTTTCCAAATTCTGAAGAATCTCCAAGAATTCCGCCTCGGTACGAACGGAATCACCATGATGACGACTTCTACGCGATGCTCCCTTTCCTGGACCCCCATTTGTGCCGTTATTTGTGGTACTATTCAATTCCTTGGTCTGTTCATCTTCAGCAGGATGAAGGATCTTTAATTGTTCCTCCATTTTCTCACAACGACTCATCCATCGGTCATTCTTGATGGTGTATTCTTGATATAAAAGCAATTTCTTCTCGTAAACACGACGTTTTTCAATAGAAAGCTTCTGTATCAAGTCCGCTTGAATGGCTTGTTTATGAATGAGGAAATTGTTCTTATAAAATGGATAATCCAGAAGATTCCTTATTGGTTTCTGGAGTAGATAGATCAATGAGGTTTGCTCTCCTCTGTATCTTTGTTTCAATTCCATGAGCTTCTGATCCAACCTATTGAGCGGGAAAACGGCTCCCTTATCGGAATATTCGTTGGGAATGAAAAACAGCTCCTTTGCTTCCTTGGTCTCCTTCTTCTGCTCTGGTTTGGGCGTCACGGGTCTCGAGGGTATTCTGAAAGAAACGATTTTACTATTAACACTCGACAAAGAGGGGGGTAGTTCGCTCATATCCGATGGCATGATATCAATATCCATTCTATCAATAAGAACGGAAGTACCTGAAGGTTGCGGTATCGACAAGGGAGCCGATAACTTCAATTGTTCTTCTTTGAGGGGTGGTTCCTGATTTAGGTCTTCACCAGCGAGTGTTGGAGTTGGAGTCGATTCGACCGTATTGATGTCCAATTGAGAGGGCGAATACGAAGCATCAGGCGATTCTTCGCGTTCTTTTGGGGTTTCTTGATCCTCTGTACGTTTGAGTTCGGCCATTATTTCATCTTTGAGTGTTTCGGGTGTTGGCGAAGCAACAGTCGGTATGACGGGAACTGGAGTTTGGGGGTTTTCTATGACTGGTTCTATTTTTGATTCAGCGACTTTAGAAGGTTCAGCAGATTCAGCAGGCTCAGTAGGTTCAGCAGATTCAGAAGATTCAGCAGATTCAGCAGATTCAGCAGATTTGGCAGATTCCGCAGATTCATCGACTTCAGCAGGTTCAACAGCTTTAGCAAGTTCAACAGATTCGACGACCTTCGCAGATTCAAGGACTTCAGCTTCAACAACTTTATCATCTTCAACAACCGAGTCAGAAATTGCTTCTTTCTTCATAGTAATAGGCTGTATTTGTTCTTTTTCCATATTAATTGACAGCGTTTGTTCCTTTTCCATATTAATCGACTGTATTTGTTCTTTTTCCATATCAATTGGCCCTGGTTGTTCTTGATTTCCCCCTATTTGAACCGATTCTCTCGTTGTATCAGCTACAATCTCCACATTCATCTGTGAACTCTCCACATTCATCTGTGAGCTCTCCATATTCATCTGTGAACTCTCCACTCGTATTTCCTCCCGCTCCTCATCGGGTCTATATTCCTCACTGGTGCCCCTTTCGTCATAGAACTTCTCGTTGGTCTCCTCCGAATACGAGCTTCTATTACTCTTGTAACTGTCGGATTTACTCCCATTCCGGTCGCGAACATCCTTTGTTTCCCTACTTCTGTTGCGTTCCCGACCATCTCTGTCCCGGTATTCGTTCAGTTCCGACTCCTCCTTATATGGCCCGTTCTGGCTGCTGGAAGAACTCCCGTTCTTCGAGTTGTATGTCGACAGCTTGTAAGAAGAGGCATGGGAAAACCTCGTGTCTCTGTCTCTATTCACACGACTGTGGTCATTGCGGGAATTGTAGAATGTGTTTCCAGATTGCTCATATCGTTGGTTTCTCGGATAATTGTTGTAATAATTATTATGGTAATTATTATTGTAATTTCGCTGCGAATTGTAATTGTTGTTGTAATAACCCTTGTATTCGTTGTTGTATTCTCCCTTGTATTCGTTGTTGTATTCTCCCTTGTATTCGTTGTTGTATTCTCCCTTGTATTCGTTGTTGTATTCTCCCTTGTACTCGTTGTTGTATTCTCCCTTGTAATCCTTATAATCCCCCTTATAGCTATCTCCACCCCTCCATTCATCGTAATACTCCTCGGGACGAGACAGACCCCACGATTGGTTGTACGTCAGAGGCCCCCCGTACCGATTGTAGGACCCGTTGGAGGAAAACTTGGGTCTTCTTCGGTCTGGAGGATATCGGGACTCGTCCTGTTCCGGGTTATTCAGTCTCGATGGTCGTGAGGAAGACATTTCCGCTAATTAAGCCGCTCTATGCAAGTCGTATTGCAATTCGCGATGATTGTCACAATAATTAATTCCTCGCTAATGGTGCGACGATGGCGCTAAGTTGTGTGTTTCGATGCGAGAAACTTCGAGAGATGACGTCTTTTTTTCCGCAAATCCACAGGCGTTATTGGCTGTTATCTCACCTATTTGTTGCGGTTAAGTTGAATAAAGAGTATTTTCTTGTGGATTGGTTTTGATAATTTGATATTGGGTGGGACACGTAGGGGACGGCCAATGAGAGGCGGGATGGTGGGTAGGGTAAGTGTGGTGTGGTGGTGTAGAGGGTGTGGTGGTGTAGAGGGTGTGGTGGTGGTGGTGGTGGTGTAGTAGGTGTGATGGTGGTGGTGGTGTAGTAGGTGTTAGAGCTTAATTTCTACAATTCTGGTTGTGATGAATAAAGTCAGTGCAGTGTTGTGATAGTGTGGGTGTAAATAGTGCGATAGTGAAGGTGATGAAGTAGTGTGATGGGAAAGTAGTGTGATTGGAAAGTAGTGTGATTGGCAAAGTAGTGCAGTAGCGATGACCTACAAGTGGATTATGACCTACCAATGGTGTATTCAAGCACCAGATTATTCCATTACAAGTTTCTATATTTTCTTTTAATAATTGTCAAGATGTTTCTGGTTTCATTTTGAACAAAATATTGAGTGACCTATAAGTGTATTATTCATTCACTTACATCTGGATCCGTGACCTACTGATGGAACATTCAAGCACCAGATCATTCCCTTTCAAGTTTCTATATTTTCTTTTAAACCTATTATCTGCTGAAGGTTTCACTTGAATAAATTGATATCTGAGAGCAGATTCTCCTGAAAGAGAGCCATACGCCATATCCCCGGATTCGGTTCACGTACCTCACCACAGTTACTCCTTCAAACAAGTGCCACAATTTTGTTTTCATTCTGTGATATGGATACTTTGAATTCTTGTAACTACATTAAACACTAAATATTCTACTGAAAGCCTCCACACCACTAACGACACCATCACCAGTTATACGCACCGCATCCCCGGATTCGGTTCACGTACATCACCAGAATTACTCCTTCAAATAAGTATCAAAATTTTGAATTTTTTTAGGTATATATATATCTAACCCATTAATGACTGCATTAAAGTATTGATAATTCTATAAATTATCACACATCACTAACAACACCACCACCAATTGTATGCACCGCATCCCCGGATTCGGTTCACGTACCTCACCACAGTTACTCCTTCAAACAAGTACTAAAATTCTGAATTTTATCAGTTGTTTAAATACTTCACACTCTTATAACTGCACTACATTATTAAATATTCTACTGAAAACCACCACACACCACCAACGACACCACTAACGTCGCCACTAATCATACACCACATCCCCGGATTCGGTGCACCAACTCCTATTCTTATCTCCTGGACTTTAATGGATAAGAGCCTCATATAACCAATGGTTGTATTATACTTCTTACTGAAGTGGTATATGATAGCGGATTCTCCTCCTACTTTATTTCGTTTAAAAAAGACCTACCAATGGATCCAATGAGCTACTCAACACCTAATAACCATAATAACCATAATCACTCTAGAACCTCAAACATCAATATATTCTTCCTCACTACTCATCTTTCCCATACTCATACATTACCTATAAATCCCAATACTATACAATACAGCTGACCACAACAGCCACCACACCTCACAACAACTCACTCTCACAACACTCACTCTCACAACACTCACTCTCACCACCACCTCACCTCACCACCACCTCACCTCACCACCACCTCACTTCACCACCACTACACCCTCTCAAACAACAACCCCCTCAAAACTCCAACTTCCCCCACGCATCTCTCCATATCCTCATAACTCACATTCGCCTTGATTCTCTTCATCCCCACATCCACACTCTTCAACCCTCTACCACCCACGATATTAACCACACTGTTGGACTCCAATGTGCTGACAATCTCTAAAAACTCTCCCAATTTCAACTTCCCCAAGAGCTTATCCTTCGACGATTTCAGAAGATAATAATCGTAAAGGGTGTTGATTGTCAATTGGTCCTGAACAATTACATTTCGCACCTGATAATTGAATAAACAACATAACACCGCCTTTTGGAGAAGATTCAAGTTTCTCAATTTCGTCAGCGAATTGTCCCCAAAAGACTGAGAACAAACCTTGGCGATGTGCGAGATGAGAACCTTTGGAGCGCTGGAAACGCTCTCAACCTCGCAGGACATCCTCTTCTTGTAGTCCGTCTCCACCATCTCGATGGCTCTATAACAGATATCGAACGCTTTACGGAGATCTCCGGTGTTTGAGGCGGATTTTTTGCAGCACAATTGGATGGCAGCGGGATGGATGATAGGCACCAGAACCTGATCCGTTTCGTCGTTGAGAGACTTCAATCTCGTCACAATGATCCTTCTGATCTGATCGCCATTATACGGCAAAAATTGCAATTTCTTGGGATTTAATCCGTTTGTTTTCAATCTGGGCAACAATTTGTCCGTCATGTCCAATGCATTTGCGATTCCAATAAGAACCAATTTAGTGGTGGAACTGGCCGCCATGTGGAAAAGCTGAAAAAGCACTTGTTGGTCCTTGGTGACCAAATGGTCCATTTCGTCCAACAAAACCACCGAAACGTCCGCAAACGTCAGATCGCTCAAAAGGGAGTAGAGGTCATCGTAAGTCTTTTTGCTTGAGCTCGAGAAAATGCTCAATTCGCCGCGAAGTTGGTGGAAAATCTCCAGAAAGATCGAATCCGGCGTCTTCAACGTCATGCAATTGACTCTCGCTATTCCCACCCTTCTTTTGGAATGCGCATACACATTGAACCGCCCCGTTTTCTTCTGTTGGAGCGTGTTCAAACATTGGCTGATTTGCGCGGTTTTGCCCGTTCCCGGCGGCCCAGAGACATAAACGGAATCCGAGGTGCAATTGACAATGTTCTCAGCTAGGAATTGGTTCAAATAGACGGCTTCTTCCTCTCTTCCGACCAAATCAACCCCCTTGATTGCATATGACCGCTGGAAGAGCGACTTGGCCCTCTGGTAAATCGACACCTTTTTGGCGGGAGTCGAGGGAGGGGTGGACAACACGCCATCGCCAACACCATAGTCCTTTATTCTCTGTTTTGTGGGGGTTATTGGGGGGGAAACAAGTCCGAGTTTGTCCCCCATGGCCATCGAGGGAAGGTTCTCCTTGTGCGATTCGTGGAGAATATTCTTCGAAAGGGTCTCCTCATCGTCGAATAATCGCGAGGAGCCTTTGATTCGCTTGTTTGCGCCCGCAAGCGAGGCCAAATCAACCTCTTTCAACGTTCTTTTGCCGAATCTGGTGGTTTGCATTTCGGGTCCTTGGTGAAAAAATCACATCTCCCAGTTCTCGTTCTCTTGTCCCATTAATAAGGAGTCCCGCCCAACACCATGCGACACGATGGCTGCAAATCGACACGGTCCGTATAGTTTTTTCTTGACGCAGGTAATTTCCCCAATTGGGTTAATTAATTGACGGCGTGTGGGGGCGATTCGAATCGCACACCGAATTCGCGCCCGTGTGATAGAAGCAGCCCCGTGCAGTGGTGTGCAGCATGCAACCTAATGGTATACCACTAGAGAGCGGTCGAGATGACACTAAGGATTGTTCCGGTTTGTGCAAACGAACAGAAATTGGCGGTCTTCGCGTATATTGGTTGCGTGGGATTCCAATTGGCCAACCCATTTGGTTCTGTCCATCAGGGCCAATTACTCGTCTATCTACTCTGTCTGAGAAAAATCGTCAAGTAATAACAGACATCGTCCCGTTGTGGTAATAAAAACACATTCTATTAATAGTGGCTGGTTGGCGGTGCGTTGTATCGTGTGGCTTCTTGTTTGGCCAATTGTGTCTCAAACTGTGAGATCAAATTTTCCACCTCCTACAGATCTGTCTAAGTCAGTAATATCTAATTCGATGTCTCACTAGAATAAAGATTAGCCGACTTTTTGGCCATGTAAGCCCAGCACTCTGGATGATGCTCTTTTCTTCATCAGAATCAGGCTGGATTGGTGTGGGAGACTTGTGGATGTACTTGGCAGACAGCTCAATCCCTTCAGATCTTGGTAATAGGTGGTTTTTTCGAAGAGACAAGAATCACAGAAAATTCTGTGGAATAGCGTTATAAGGAGTTGAGATGCTAGGGAATGGGAATACAATGAATAGCACAATTTGAGAGTAAATTTGGACCCCGGAAGAACGGTAATTATGCCAGTCAAAAGCTACTCTTGAACTTTGACTTGCTAGATTCTCTGAACATAACCAGTCTTATTAGCTGGATCTACAATGATGTTCGCATCAAGATCTACAATGATGTTCCCATCAAAATCTACAATGATTTTCCCATCAAGAACAACTGTACAAGTAACAACTCAAAAGTTTGCTCTGGCTGTCAAGACACAAATGTGTCGTCATCTCTTCATTGTTGACGAAGAACGATTTTGAAATTGCTTTGAATGAGATATTTACAGCCCATCAAGTTGATCGTTCTATTGTTGACAAACGGAGCATTGATAATTCGTACAACTAAGGATAACCTGCTGAATTACCCATTCTCTAGTGATCTCTTTCTTAATTTGCCTAAAATGCTGATGATTTCGCCCTCACATGAATCATTCCAAGATCACGAATTATCTCTCTAAATAGCATAAATTGCTAGATGTTACCTTCAGAATTCAAGTTATCTTGGACACAGTGGGGTTTCCATCACAGGGGCTTTAGTGTGACTCGGTCCATTGATGTCAGCTCTAATGAATCAAGTCCTTGGTGTTATGTTAGCAGATCATCCGTTGGACGACAATTGTTTTGACCACACGTTTCACGATTATTGAGAGAAAAAGTAGAACGTGTTACTGGAGGTTATCGTCCATTGGACCCGTTCGATGGGTTGTTCTCGGTTCTCTCACAGTTCACCTCCGTCCAATGACGGTAATAAAACTATTATCGAGAGATTGAACCGGCCCCAGTTACTCTACACATAACTACAAATTGGTGTTCGGAAGGGGATTTTTCCAGCTCGTATCTCCTCCCTTCATGGACATCGTAAATGTGTCTAACAAGGTAATTATTCCCAATATTATAATACAACCTACATCCAATGCATTGGAACTCTCCACATTTGATGGCTTCGCTGTCTACGTCGCTGGTTGCAGAGCCTCTCGGGCTCCTTGACTGGCTAGCTCAAATTAGTTCACAACCTAATTAATATCACACCCTCTTAGCTTCAATGGCCCGTTGGTACATGGACCAGATCGGGAAATAAGTAAAGATAGTAAAACTCTATTTAGCTCTGCGCCAATGGCCCGTAATAATCTTACATGCTGTTCGTATAGCAGTACGGGCGCTCCACACAACAACAAAACAAAGTTTTTTGGTGGCGCCATCAGGAGCACAGAAACGTAGAATGTCGAGATAATAATATATTGGCCAAACCATATGTCTGTCGACGCCGTTGCCAGGTTGTTGAGGTTGTTGAGGTTGTTTACATCTTTCTTCGAGCACGGAGCTGCTGTCGGATAATTCCACATCAACTAATTTTCGGCTGTGCATGTCTTTTTAGTGCGATGAGAACTAAGACATACAATCTAGCGGGCTTCCATCTACACCAACACCGTATCACCATCATACAACATCACCACCATCACCCCCGAACAGCCAACCACTCCTTCGACGTCCCTTACAGCACTCGGTAAGACGTCGAACCCCTGACTGCCCTCCACCTCTCATTCATCTTCCACAAGCCAATCGTTTCACTGTGGCAGGAACTGAGGAAAGTCTATACCCCTTTGGGTCCGGGTGGACATATGGGCGGGTCTGATCACATGACATCCGGGCAACTCTCCGCCTGTGCAAACAATACAGAGGGGATAAAAACACGGGAAAAAGAGACACATGATGGTCAAATCGGCAGTAAATCGGTAATAACAAGACATTAAATAACATCCATCGGTTTATTGGCGAAATTGGCTCCAATTGCGTCGGTGTCCAGCCTGTCCATCCCTGTCCGCCCTCGGAACGGTTTCAGACATGCATGGTGCTGCACATAAGCAGCACCAGCCATCTTGCAACCACCTCATCAGAAGTGTAATCAGGCCTCCGACTCTCCACTAAATTCTAAACGATACTGCACTGGCACATAGTGAAGCTTCGCTTGCCGGTGTTTTAGTATATATGGCTGGCGAAACAGCTCTGGCGGGAAGTTGGCTCTTTTAGACGTTATCTAGGCAGGTCCTCCCTATATATATAACGACTGTCCTTTGACAGAATTGAACAGACAAAGACTCCCAACACCAATAACATCCTGGAGCTTTCCAGGTCCCTGCACATTCGTTCACTTCTTCCCTTCGTTCATTTTATGGCTTCGTTCCATTGCATATAACATATAGCATCTTCATTACTTTCGTTTAGTTCCTTCAATTCTTTGCATTCCCTTCCATCATGAGTTTCTACCGCACAAAGCCGTTGAAGGCGCCCTCGGATGTAGATAACCAAATATATCCGTATCAGCTCGAGGTTCCCTTCAAACGAACCAAGTCGTCAAGAACGTCCAAGACCCCACCGCCATCCAGTCCGCTCCAGGAGAGAAAGAACCGATTTCTAGTTTCGAAATCAATAAAACGCTTAGTGAGAAAGTCCTCGTCCTCCCTCATGGGCTTTGGCTCCAACACCTCGTTATCGAGTGATAATAGCGAAACGGAAGAAGAGGACAATTTCCAGAATTCCAGCTTTCTCAGCCATTTCAATCCCAAGAACGATCTCCTAAGAACTCCCGAGAGGTGTTTTTCGTCGAATTTATCGTCTCCAATCACTCCCTCCTCCCAGAATTCTAGAAAAAGACTTTTTCTAGAAGACATCCTCGACTCAGAGAAAGAGGACTTGGATAGTGAATACAGCGAGGACAGTTTCTACGAGACGGAAAATTGCACCAGATCGGGGCCCTCCATCTTTGAGATTCCAGAGATACTTCATAAGGTGATCGAATACATAGAGATCCAGGCGGTTCTCCCAAAAGAACTGTTTCCAATACGAAGAAAGGGCGTCAAGAATGAACAAGAAGGCGACATAATAAACAAGTCAACATCCAAACCCGGAAGTCTCCATAGTTGTTTGTTGGTGAATCGTCTATTCAACAGAATAACAAGCGAACTCATAAACAAGCGAGTCTTCTTCAACGATGAATCCAAGTTCGAGCAATATTCCAGAAATGTGATCAAGAATGCCAGGACACAACGTCCAATAAAGCCCAATGTGTTCATGTTGCACAAATTGTACAAATTGAAAGAGATGTCTCATTTGACCGCTCAAATCAGTCCCATCAACCTCTCGTGGGTGGAGTTCCACATGTGTCCCAAGATCCTTCCTCCCGTTCAATTCCTCAGCACTAATCTCAAGAAACTAATAATACCCGGGTCGAAGTGTGTCGACGATAATTACTTGATCACCATCAGCGAGAGATGTCCGAATCTCGAGGAATTGGACATACGGGCCTGCGAATTGGTGACGGATATCGGATTGTACAACATCGCCAGAAGATGCCGCAAATTGGCCAATTTAAACGTGGGAAGACATTCCCGGGGCGAGTTGGTCACCGATGCCAGCATCTGTCTTTTGGCCCAGAATGGGTGTTTGAAGACTCTTGGTGTGGCGGGTTGTTCCATCACAGATCGAAGCATCTGGGAGGTTTCCGTCAATTGCGGGGCCACCATAGAGAGATTGTCGTTGAACAATTGCATGCTCTTGACCGACCAATCCATTCCCTTGGTGTTACAAATGAATTATTTGCCGTATTTATCGGTGTTGGAAATTCGGTTTTTGAAGTTGACCAACGTGAAGGCGATCATTGAGTTCAGGAAATCCCAGAGACTGAAGGGTATTTCGTTATTATTGGAAACGTGCGACGATTTGGAGGCAAGAATGAAGGAGAAACAATTGGAAATGGACAGAGAAATCTCCAATTTGATTTTCAACGATATATTAGAATGGGCGAATGATCCTGATGATGGAGATATAGAATGGAGAAGTATCCTTTAGGGGGGTTGTCTGAGGAGGTGTATTGTATCTAGAGGAGTATCTAGAGGGTGTATCTAGAGGGTGTATCTAGAGGAGGTGTATTAAAAAGTGTATAAGAAGAGGTTTCTAGGAAGAGGTGTAATATAATAATTGGGTTATTCAATGAATGCATAGAATGTGAATTATTGTAAGTGAGATGTCTAGAGGAGGAGAATTGTATCTAGAGGGGAGGTGTACTAAAAAGTGTATAAGAGCTGTAATATAATAATTGGGTTATTGAGCGCATAGAGTGTGCATTATTGTAAATGATATGTTTGGGAGTTTTTCCAAACTGTGAGAAGCTCATAAGGTATTGATTTCTATTTTATAATGGTAATAATTACATAGATAAATAACATATAACATTTTAATTAGGTCAATTTGAATGCTGACAATGCCACATTTAGAAGACACGGTGTTTATGCCACAATTTTCAAATTTAAAACTCCAACGAATCCAACGATCTGAATATCTTCTCTTATCATTCGTATATCTTCATTCGTATAGTGTTGGGAAATGAAGATCATGTGCATATCACGTGATAATACCGAATTATGGAGACACACAAGTTAATCGAGGATTCTATTGGAAATTGAATAGAATAAATGATGTAATATATATATTATTGGGATATAATTAATATATTTGTCTTTCTAACTCTTTTTGGTGGTTTATTCACAAGAAAATAGAACACTCTCTCCCAATATCTCATCAATTGATCCAGTTTTCCCATATAATAATTAAATATCATATCAATGAAAACCTTTCCATTTTAACTTCTTTAATTCGTATCAGCTAATATCAACAGATGGTGATATAGGCACTGACCGATTCTCACGTGATCGACGTGCACAACCCAATTCTCTCATCGTACGGACCATCGCAACTTGTTGCAAATAACTACTAGTTAACTCCTGAAGGATCTATAAGATACGATTTGGAGGAGATCTGTTGCTTTTGTAGTTGATATTGGAGTCATTTACGAATTTTGTCGTTTTATTGGTGATTTTTTTGGTTCTTGCTGAGATTAGTTGAATAGATATAAATTGTAGTGTGACAAGTTCTAATAATGGAGGACGATCACAGACAAGATCGTTACACTAGTAATTACCGAGGCAACAATTATCGAGGCAGTGGTTACAGGGAGAATGAATACCGAGGAAGGGGCCGAGGCGGTTATAGAGGCAGTTACAGAGGCGGCGGTAATTATGGTGGATATAGCAGAGAAGATGAGCGAGACCATTATGAAACAGAACCGTCGAGGGATAGTTACACCCCCACGAGAGAACGGGAGAGTTTGAGCGGTTCTGGGTCTAATTACAGAGGACGGGAACTGGGAGGGTACAGAGGAAGAGCCGATTATAGAGCCAATGAACATTATCGTGGGAGTGGAAGGGCCGGATTGAAGACGTATAACTCGAGATATGACGCCCATCACGAAAGACTGCCGCAACAACATAGTAGCAGCACTAACAGCACCAATAACACGCCCTCGCATTCGTCGGAGAGAATCAACACCCCTCCCGTGGTCACCGAGAAGGAGAACCCGTGGTTGGGTGTTCTTAACATCAAGAACGCCAACGTCAAGAAGCAATTCCAGGAACATCTGGACTTGGACGAGGAGTACGAGAAGAAGCTCGATGAGTTGAAGAAGAAGCGATTTGGATTGGAGATAGCGGTGGATAATTTGGCACGTATGGCGGAAAAAGAGGCTTTACAACTGAGTTTGACTCAGGAAAAGTTGGATGAATTTACGTATATGTGAGGTAGTTGTATTATAATATATGGGATGTTAATGTGAGGTGGTTGTATTATGATGTATGGGATGTTAATGGGAGGAGTAAGCTTATATATTTTTGAATGATATACGATTTTTGGGCCAATGTCGTGAAAATTGTGTTCATGCTCATGAATTTTTTATTTAAACCAACTATCACGTTATTATTAAATGTAATTGTCATTTCACGATTGTTTCAATCTGCAGCATCATCAGAACCAATATATCTTTAATCAAAAAAAATTCCTTATTTTCCTTTCATACCAAACAAATCTTTAATCAAATAACATTTTCCTTTTACACGGTTGTTGCTATCTACACCATAGAACCAATATCGTCGTCCTTCCAAATTCCTCATTGATCTCTATTTCATAATCTCAACCAATTGGACTTTTCTCTTACATTTTATAACAATATTATCCATATTTATTTCCTTTCACACCGTTGTTGCTATCTGCAGAATTATCAGAACCAATATATCTTTAATCACATAACATTTTCCTTTCACGGTTGTTGTAATCTACAGCATCATCAGAACCAATATATCTTTAATCAAAAAAAATTCCTTATTTTCCTTTCATATCAAACAAATCTTTAATTAAATAACATTTTCCTTTCACATGGTTGTTGCTATCTACACCATAGAACCAATATCGTCGTCCTTCCAAATTCCTCATTGATCTCTATTTCATAATCGTGAGCACTTGGACTTTTCTCTTACATTTTATAACAATATTATCCATATTTCATATTCAGATTGATCTAGAATTAACGCCATTAATTAATTCTGAGATGAAGTATTTCACAGTATACAGTCCAACTACAACTCCCACGATATCTCAAAAAAAAAAAATTTCACCACCATCACAATCCACCACATTATCATAAACATCCATTATCATAAACATACATTATCATAAACATACATTACCATAAATGTTCATTCTACATGATATTACAACATCGCCCTTGTAACACAATTCACGTGACCTTGTGTTGTCGTGTCCCACCCAAATACATTTTCCAGCCGAGAGATATAAAGGCCAAAACTAATTTCATCAACTCGTCGCGAAGAAAAGAGACGGAGGTTCGAAGATGTTGTATTTTGAAGCAATTAACTCTATTTCGGACTGCACCGCGGTGTCGTATTTGCTCTTTGGGGCGCTGCTTGTGGGCGCCTACAAGATCACCACCTTTCTGTTGAACTATTTCGCCATGATGTTTGATTTGTTCTTGCTTCCAGCGGTCAATTTCAAGAAATACGGCGCCAAGCTGGCGGACGACAATTGGGCGGTTGTGACCGGCGCTTCCGACGGCATTGGAAAGGAATATGCCTTGCAATTGGCCAAAAAGGGCTTGAATGTGTTGTTAATCTCGAGAACTTTGAGTAAATTGGAGTTGATTGCTGCGGACATCGAGTCCAAATACAAGGTCAAGACCAAGGTGTTGGCCTTCGACGCTTCCACCGACGAATCGAGCAATTACGTGTCGATTTCCGAGGCCATCGCGGCCTTGAACGTCACCGTGTTGGTTAATAACGTCGGTCAATCGCACTCCATTCCGGTCCCTTTCTTGGAGACCGCGGACAAGGAGTTGAGAGACATCATCACCATCAACAACATTGCCACCTTGAAGATCACCCAGGCCGTTGTTCCGCAAATCGTCAAGACTGTCGAGAAATCGAAGAAGATTCGTGGCTTGGTGTTGACCATGGGTTCGTTTGGTGGGTTGTTGCCAACCCCGTATTTGGCCACGTATTCCGGCTCCAAGGCGTTCTTGCAATCGTGGAGTAACGCGTTGAGCGGGGAGTTGGAGGGTAAGAAGATCGATGTGGAATTGGTGATTTCCTACTTGGTGACCTCCTCCATGTCCAAGATCAGAAGAACCTCGTTCTCCATTCCAAACCCAAGGACGTTTGTGGCTTCGGTGTTGAGAGGTGTTGGCCGTAGAAATGGTGCCCAGGAGAGATATGGAACCAATACGCCGTATTTCTCGCACGCCTTGATGCATTTCTTCATTGAGAACACGGTTGGTGTCTACAGTAAATTGGCCAACAAGTTGAACTTTGGCATGCACAAGAGCATCAGAGTGAGGGCCTTGAAGAAGCAAGCCAGACTCGCCAAACAAGAGTAGATAGGAGAATAGATGAGACGGGCGCATTGTTGTAGGTGTTGCTGGAAGTAGACGAGGCGACGAGAAGGGTGTGGATGAGGACGGCTCCGAGGGAGGACACCCGATTTCCACACCTGGAAGAGATGCAATGAGCAAAATACCATCGTAATAAATATAATCGCCGCCCCCACCCCCGCGAACTCACATCCACACACCATTGTTTGGCGACTGTAAACACGGTAGACGGACGTCGAGATCGATGAGATACACATCATAGAAGATGCAAGGGAGAGTTGACAGTGGAGGAGATTTGTAGACAGAGCTCGCAAGTAGTAACAATGGTGGAATTATCTGATTACCAGCGTCTCGAGAAGATCGGAGAGGGTGAGTGCGATCGCGACCCAAAACACCAGATTTGAAGACTGGAGGTGGGGCCATGGTGTTGGGAGACACACTGGAGGTTTTTGGAGACGCAATTTATAGCCCGGTGTCCCTTCACTCTTGTGTGTTTCACAATGCCAGGGCCCGATCTCAGGTCGCCATACTAATCTCTAGGAACTTACGGTGTGGTCTACAAGGCCCTCGACACCAAACACAACAACCGTATTGTGGCCCTCAAGAAGATCCGATTGGAGTCCGAGGACGAGGGTGTTCCGTCGACAGCCATCCGCGAGATCTCTCTTTTGAAGGAGATGCGGGACGACAACATCGTGAGGTTGTACGACATCATCCATTCGGACTCGCACAAGCTCTATCTCGTGTTCGAGTTCTTGGACATGGACTTCAAGAAGTACATGGAGTCCATTCCGCAGAACGTGGGGTTGGGCTCCGACATGATCAAGAAGTTCATGAACCAATTGGTCCACGGGATCTGCTATTGTCACTCGCACCGTGTTTTGCACCGAGACTTGAAGCCCCAGAACTTGTTGATTGACAAGGAAGGGAACTTGAAGTTGGCAGATTTTGGGTTGGCCCGGGCGTTTGGAGTGCCATTGCGAGCATATACCCACGAGGTGGTCACCTTGTGGTACCGGTCTCCGGAGATTCTTCTTGGTGGGAAACAATACTCCACCGGCGTGGACATGTGGTCCATCGGGTGTATATTTGCTGAGATGTGCAACAGAAAGCCTCTTTTCCCGGGCGACTCTGAAATCGACGAGATCTTCAGGATCTTCAGAATCTTGGGCACTCCAAACGAGGAGATCTGGCCGGATATCAACTACTTGCCAGATTTCAAGCCCACGTTCCCAAAATGGCTCCGTAAGAACTTGGCAGACTTGGTGACTAGCTTGGATGCCGACGGTATCGACTTGTTGGAGAGCTTGTTGGTGTACGATCCAGCCGGAAGAATCTCGGCCAAAAGAGCCTTGATCCATCCATATTTCAAAGAGGATGACGATTACTCGAGATCTATCAACATGGGATAAATGGTTAATGTGGTGAATATATAGCTTGTCGGAACCGGTGTAGTTACATGGTCTTTTCGTAGCCCGAATCCCATTATTTATTACCTAGAAATATACTTTTAATAATACAACCAATAGAAGGATCACTAGCGAGATCAAGCGAGTGTCCGTGTTTTCCTGTGTTTTTTGTGCAATTGATATGATCTCCTCCTCGTCGCTCCAATCTGTCGCGTCGTCGCTATCCAACTTGACCGCCATTCTCTCCTCGTCCACAGAATCGATCAATGTGGACGAGGACTTTTTGAACCGGAGAACACGATCCGTAGAAATCTCCTCGTCCGACGTCTCGTGGTCTCGTTCGTCGAACGATCTGCTCAACGAGTAATCCAACCGGTCAAGCAAAGAGTCCACCAAAATGCTGTTCTCCAATAACGAGTCGTCTCCCTTCGTTTCCTGGTCCTCGTTCTCATATTCGCTCAACCCCCGGATCTCTCGCAACAGATGCTTCAAATCCACCAATTTCTGCTGGAGAAACACGATCTCGTCTTGATTCCGATGGTATTTGCCGAAAAGATTGTCGAGATCCGCCAAATCCTTCGTGTTCTGGTACTTCAACTTGTCCAAGTTGATCTCCAAGTTCTGGAAATTTGTGTCTATGAGATTGTGGATGTGTTCGAGCTGGTCGAGATCCTGTTTGAGCGAGCTGGGCAACGGGCTGCTGACGATGCTGGAATTACTGTTGGTGTGTCGATGACGCGGAGTTAGAATCTCCAATAATCTCTGATGTTCAAACTCGAGCTCCTCGATGGGAGACGCCATCATATACGCATCTTCCTCTTCATCTCCATATTCGTCTTCATATTCATAACCGTCATACTCGCTCTCCAGCAACATGTGATCACCGCCCTTTTCCATCTCGTCTACGTCTCCAAGATATAAATCGTCTCCACGATATAAATCGGTGGCTTTGCCAACCATCCTATCATCCTTTTCCTTCATACACTCTTCCATGCTCCGTTCATCTGATTCTTCTCGTAGCACAAATGATGAGCTGTTCTCATTTGCGACGGTATGCTCAACGTCATCATCGGCTGATGTCATATTGTGGAGAGAATTTCTTTTAGTTATCTGTCCATATATTATTTCCCCAATCGACCGTTGTTATCTGCCCCGACCACCTGATGTGATATTGTACATGTTATCTCATCCATGTGCCACCTCATCATTGTGATGGTCCATGCCCAACAATCTGCAATGCGCTGTTTGTAATTTTCCTAATGTGGTCGAGATACTAATAATTGGTTTATTGTAATTGTTTCCTAACTCGGCAGTCATTTTTCCTATGTTTTTTGAATGCGATATTTACACCTTTTATCTGTGTTTATTGTGTGGAGTTTTTGGTTGTTTTATTAATAAATTGGGAGAAATCTCGTTGATTGGACGTTCATGGTGGTTGCAAATTTTGCAGCCATTGGTTGGAAGCCCTGGATGCGAGAATCTCTATATATTTGTTGAGTTATGTTTCTATTTATTTATATTTATATATAATAATAATCATATATTGTATATTTATATTTAATAATAATTTGTGCTATATTTTAAGATTTTTAATTTGGGCAACAAGAACACGAGAATGAACAGCAATTCAACTCCAACTTTATTCTAATTTCTTAAGAAATGCATATAATAAGTCATAATAGACTGAGGAATTGAAATTACGTTAATAAGTAATTAAATGAAATCATTAATAGATTGATGAATTGAAATTACGTTAATAAGTAATTAAATGAAATCATTAATAGATTGATGAATTGAAATCACGTTAATAAGTAATTAAATAAAATCACGTTAATAAGTAATTAAATGAAATCATTAATAGATTGATGAATTGAAATCACATTCATAAATAATTAATTGAAACCACGTTAATAAATATTAAATAAAATCACGTTAATAAATAATTGAATAAAACCACATTAATAGATTGATGAATTGAAATCACATTCATAAATAATTAATTGAAACAACGTAATAATTAAATAAAATCACGTTAATAAATAATTGAATAAAACCACATCAATAATTAATTAATTGAAATCATCAAAATCCAACAGATTGATAATTTCTGGCTAAATTGTTTGTCCTTACTTATTTATTAAGAAACATTTATAAGCATCGCCCGCTACAGTCGTCGCTGGACTAGCGCTCGATTATGTGCGCAATCTCACTCTCTTCTATTTCGCGGATTCCCCAATGAAAACTATTTATCTCCAATCAAGAACAGAGACATGAGTGACATCGACGACGAGAGTGTTTCAATCCCAGATCTCTTTGAGACTGGAAACGACGTCGATAACGACACCGACGACACCGATACCGATACCACCTTGGTGTTACATCAGAGACCACCACCGCGTGAAATCGCGCTGTTATGGGAGTTTTCTCAACTTCTTGTTGACTTTGGAGCGGCCCATTTCAGAAGATTGCGGAATTCTCTCAGAGAGTGCAGTTTGTACGGGGTGTTGTCTCTTGTCTGTTTTTTGGCAATATTTCTACAAATGGCGTGTTTGCCGTTGCATTTCCACGGGGCTTTTGAAGAGAAATTAGGATCTACTTTGCTGGAGGTTTTCGGGTATTTTGATTACCGATTAACTCTGGGTCATCATTTTGGTGGCCCAATACGTCCTTGGAACAGATTGGTCATGGCCTTTAAAGCACATTTGGTCTTCGCCCAGTTTCTTGTTGCAACATATCTATTGTGTTGCAGACTTCTCGCGAGGTCCCCCCAAGCCGGATTTGTGTGGTATGTGTTGTTACGGTTGTTGGTCACCACGATCATCGTGTTGAATCGGATCGCATTAGCCCAATTTGCGGAGGAGTTTGCCTCGTGGACGTGGCCACGTTAGAGGAGGTGTCACTTTGCTGGATTTGTATTAGCTAAAGTAATGAAGATGATTGGTATGACATGATGCAGCTCATGTGCGCCTCTTGGTTGCAGATGTTACATGTGGAGTGTTTCAAACGGATTTGGCTGCGGGAGTTAAGAAGCGAATATAATGAATATGTAAAATGTGGCTATAATGAATACAAAGAATATTTAATATCTTGGACACCAGCATGTAAATGGCCTCGTGGCTTCGTGACTTCGGACCGGTTCCACAGTGTTATCACGAACGATATCGATCGTTGCATGCATTAGTGGAATCTCAATCGAGATCCAATTCCTATTACAAGCTAATGTATGAATGGTCATGCCCTGATTTCCCAGCAAATGAGTGTATCTTCTAGTGGTGGATCGTCCACAAGCCATTTCTGTTGCGCGTGTTTCTCGTAATTGAATAGGAGATTCTACTAAACGAAGGCTTGGGGTTGACACCTCGTCGCATGCATTAGAGATATACCCCTTTCCTATCGATATGGGGTGGATTGAGATATCGGCTGGATTGAGATATCGGCTGGATTGAGATATCGGCTGGATTTGTTCACAATTATTTCATGTGATTGATAGAAGGTATTTTGCTAGATACATTATCACACAATCCTGGATAGTGCATGGATTCCGCTATATCAGTTCGTTTTGGAAGGGTTTAGAAACCATTTATAGGAAATTCAGAAGACTTGGAAGAGGTGAATTCTATTCCAATTCACCACGAACGAGCCACAGGAACTCCCCGGGAAACCCGCCATGCCCAACATCAAGTGCTAATCAACGGCTTGTTGAAACATCGCTACAAAACCCTCTTCTACATATTGTACGACTTCACCCTTAATATGGTGTTCGTGGCCATAGTCACGAGCGCAACTTGCAGATTTCGTCGAGAGAGCCAGAGACACCAATTGGAGACCGTGAACATGAACAGATATCTCAGATTGCTCATGACACCAGCCTTCACCAGCGCCATCATGATGGCCCATATGTTGGACCATCGTCTCGTCGGCGACATCGACTCGGGCCACGGAGTGATGTTTCTTCTCCAACTCCTGATCATAAAGCTTTGGCATATGCTGGCCGAGAACCGACACGTTCCAACATAAATCTGGCTCTTATTTGCTATTGGCCATCTCCATGTTTGCCATCCATTCCGTGTTTGGCATCACCATCAGCATCTGTGCATACAGGATGATCAGATCTGGCACAATGATGTGGATGGTGGCCAAGAGGGATATGAAGGCGTTTTTGATCTGCTATATGATATTCGATTTCTTTTTATTTAGCTTGTGTTCGTTGCTCCTTCGTCTTTGTTTCTGATGTGGTGCTGTAGCTAATAAAGAGGCTGATTGGCGAATTGTAGATCTCCCCTATCGATTTGAAAGGTGTTAATTAGCCTGAAATGCATTATCATGTCCGTATTAGTTCAAGATCCGAAATCCCCATAAATAGACGTCAATTTCTTCAATTGACGATCCTAAAATCACCAATCACCAATCACCACGAATCCGCAGAAACCCGAAACCCCTCTGTCGTCGTTTCTCCCCAAATTGTTGAATCCCGAGAATCATTTCAAGCTCGTGGATTTGCTGTTGATGGCGGTGATGAGCGTGGTATACGTGGAATTGCTCCATGATGCCTCCAATTCGACTGGTTCGAGTCTTCTGGCCAGATCGAGCCGTTGGTTGTCTTGCTGCTTTTTGTTGTGACGAACATATGTGCTCTTCCACAGGACTTGAATTCTCCATTCTGGAAAATCTTCATATATTGGAGAACTGTCAGTTTTCTGGTGACCTTGGTCGCGTTGGGCTATTTTTGGTGAAAAATGAGATGATGGGCGAGGTTCCCGGATCTCTGGCCAAACTTGCAATTTATGGCTGTGTTTCATTAACTCGAGTTTTGTATAATTTGGCATTTTTTGCGTTTTGTTTCAGGATTTGTTCGTAAAGAGGGGAGTTTTTGCAGCCCCATGAGGGCTATCGTATTATGGGCTGTCACATTATTGGGCAATCGCATTCCCGTTTGACACAGATATTTTGTCTGATATCATCGTCTGATGGGATCATAAAGGCAATGATATCTGCAATTTGTTTATGTTGTAGAAATTGATTTAGAAACAGTTCTTAGAATGATTAGAAGTCGCAACGATTAATGTGTAAAGGTTACAAGTGATATAAAAAGTTAAACAACAATATGTGCCGAAATGTCCATTAAACTTTCATTACAATCTACAATCTCGCTACATCTCATTACAATCTACAATCTCGCTACATCTCATGCCGTCCCTCCAATCAACCTAGAGTATGATGGAGATTGTCTCTCCACGAATCTCGTCCTTATCCCACGAATCTCGTCCTCAAATCTCCACGAATCTCGTCATCCCACCAATCCCGTCCTCAAATCCCACGAATCTCGTCATCCCATCGATCTCGTCATCAAATCCCCATCAACCTCGCTACACCGAGGCACCTCACTCAGTTCAAATAATATCCTACACGATATCGCTGGTCACCACGATGCCTAATTAGACGACGCAAAGACGGAATGACGGGAATTTCGCCACGAAAACAACATCCTCCACAAACCTCAACCCCAATCCAATTATATTCCAATCTCTGTTGTAATCGCCGGCCCTCTCTAGTGCCCTCCGCCCTGTTCCAGACCCATCCCTGGTCCGTGCTTATTGGGACCGCCTAACGTTGCATGAAACGGTTTTCACACGTCTGTTTATTTTCCCGTTTACATCATCAAGTGAGAATCCATATAAAAGAAGTTTGCAGCCGCCGCCAGGAAAGCCGTTGAAGAGGGGTCCACAACACCATGTCGCCCAGTTCCTCGCCGTTTTCATCCACGTTGACCGCGACATCCACGCCCATCTCGCTCCAATTCCTCAACACCCCTGTCAAATCGGTGCCCACGACGAACGTATCGTTTGAGAAACAGCCCATTCACACCAAGTCGTCGAAATTGCATCTCATCGACAACACGAAGTTGACGTCGTTGCCGTTTGCCCCGCCGCCGGACGTGAGTGTGGTCAGCGAGCACGACGACGAGGAGATCGTGCTCATCGAGGACTACATCATGGACGACGATCTCCAGCGGAAGAAGTCGTTGGCCTTCTTGAAACGGAGCTTCCGCAGCTCGACCCGCAAACGGGACAACTTGGAGGACATCTTCGGCAAATTGCCGGGCACCGATAGACTCAAGTATTGCGATCTCTGCAACAAGCCGTTGTACGAGTTGTCGTCGCATTTGAGCAAGTACTTGAGCGACAAGACGAACCGCGCCGTAGAACAGAAGTCCGCGGGCTCCCACAAGTTCAAGGAGTTCGTGTGTTCGCTGTGTCTCGAGCTCTACGAGAACTTGGTCAAGGACTTGAATGGCGAATGTGTGGAGAATTTGGACGATTTGGACGTCTCAGACTTCGACACCTCGATGGACACCAACATGTCCGGGTCGCCGTCGCCCTTGAGCAAGAAGAACAAGAAACGGTCGATAGATTTCCAGAAAATGGTGAAAAAAAGACAGAAATTGAGCACCAGCAGCTTCAGTTTCTCGACGAAGTTGATAGACAACTTCAAGAGCTTGAACGACCCGGGTGTCGAGGACGAGGAGGCCGACGACGCGCTCCATCGGGCCAACTGGGAGTTCGGCACCATCAGAAAGAAGTTACGCTGGAGATGGAGATTGCGGGGCCTCTTGCCGTTCAATAACGAACAGCGTTTGTGATTTACCTGCGAGCCGTTGTGGGAGAAGGGCTTGTAGTTGTGGAGAGGGCTGATGCCGTGAAGAGTGTAGTTGTGGAGAGGGCTGATGCCGTGAAGAGTGTAGTTGTGGAGAGGGCTGATGCCGTGAAGAGTGTACTTGTGGAGAGGGCCTTGTTGCCGCGAAGAGTTTGTAACAGTGGAGAGGGCTGATGCCCTTGCAGAGTTTGTAACAGTGGCCGGAACACAGTGAACAACATCACTTATGGTCCGGCCCATCATAATGGGCATTTGTTTTGGTTTGTGATTGACGCTAATCAACAGAATAATAGAATATAGGACAGATAATGTCTATGATAATGAATGGGAAAGGTTTGGTTAGGGTCCAATGGATGCATTTATAAGATGGTGTAGATCTAATTAAACTATACCACAACCCGCAAACACACAGCCACCAACTAGACTAGACTCTCGAGATACATCAACGCGCTCTCCAATTCCCCTTTATCGAATTTGGCGATCTTTCCCTGGAATTTGCCTTTACCACCGCCCTTCAAGCCAGTCAACACGGATTTCAACTTGGCGCCAATTTCGTCGGTCTTGGGACCAACCATGATGATGGCCCCCCCATTAACACCCTCCCCACACAATAGAACAACCGTCTTTCCCTCAATCTTGTCTTGAAGCTGTTTCGACACCTGCGAAATGAAGTCCAAACCGGCATCACCCTTGTGCAAGTAGGCCACGTCCTTGGTGGTCAAAGCGTTCAAGATGTCCCCGGCCTTGTATCCGGCGAGTTCCTTCATCAAGTTTGTTTCTCTGGTGAGCGTCTTCTTGTAGCTGGCGGACAAAATGCTGATCTTTTCGGAGATCTCGTCCATTGAACACGACAATTGCCCATTGATCTTCTTGATGACATTGTGTTGGTCCACGGCATATCTTCTGATTCTGTCGCCACAAGTGAAGAACAACCTCGAATTGGTCCCTCTGATGTTCACCTGATGGAACAAGGCAACAGCGCCAATCTCCGCGGTGTTGGCCAAATGGGTGCCACAACACGGATTATGGTCCAATTCGCCAATCTTGACCAATCTCAAAACACCCTGGTCCAAGTCGTAATCCTCGGGCATATGGGAGGTGTCGATGTGTTCCTTCTTCGGGATCTCCACCTCGATCTGGATCTTGTCCAAAATGGCCTGGTTCGTCTCAGCCGAAACCTTCTCGACCTCCTCGTCCGTCAATCTTCTGGGCAATTCGATGTAATTGACCAATTCGCCCATCTGCCAGCTCAAGGTCTCCAACACATATCTGTCCAAGACGGCGCTCAACAAGTGTTGGCCCGTATGTTGTTGCATGTGGTCGAATCTTCGCTGCCAATCCAATCTCAAGTCCACAACGGTTCCAGGCTCGATAAATTCTGGGGTAACATGTAGAGCCACCAAGTTGGATCTGATGATCTTGTACACCGGAACAGACCTGTCGCCAACGAGGATTTCTCCCACGTCCGAAGGCTGTCCACCGCCCTCGGGGAATAAAATGGTGTCCTCCAATTCCACCTCATATTTGCCCAAATCCGCCATTTGCTCCTTCTTCTTCTTATCGATCTTGGTTACATGGGGCTGACAATTGACCACTTTGGTCTGGAAACTTTTCAAATACGAGTTTTTCTGGCATGCCAAGGCGCCAACTACCGTGGAAGCGTATTTTCCAACTGTCATCTTGAGGTTGGAGCAAATGAGTCGGGGGATACATTTTTTTCAGTCGATTTTTCATTGTTGGACATAACTATTTTGCAGCCGATCACATGACGGGACGAGATAATCGGCAATTTGGGTCGAAATTGATCATCTGCATTGTTTTCAATGAGATCTGGAATATTTTGGAATTTTTGGGAATTTAATTGTATTTTACAGTTGTAGAGGGAAATAGTCCACTTTTTAGCCATTTTCCCAATTAGGCAATTTTCAAAATGAAGCCGATAAGAATGAAAAGGGAACGGACGATTTCCAAATGAGTTGTTAAACGAAAGATGACCATTATTATATAATTGAATATATCATCGTGATAGGAATCATCATATGATTCGGGAGTAATTTCGGTAAATGCACCCACCCACGCGACACTGCGACACTGCGACACTGCGCCACACACACCACACGCGACACACGACACACGACTGTTACGCTCTGGGTTGGGGACGACGGAATCGTCACGTGGTTCGATAGTGTTGTTAACGTTGTTGCTCATGTTATTCTAGATCGCTACGAAGTTCTAACTTAAAGGTTCTTTAATCTCTATTAAAAGTCGTAATCCTCTTTCCTCTTTCTAGTTTGTGTAGGGCGTTGAGCCTTCTATATAAGAGAGTTGGCGTTTGGCATTCGTGGCCGTTCGCAGCGGCATTCGTGGCCGGTTGTGCGTTGTGCTTGTTAATGCTTTTCATGTATTAACATGTACTTCTTTCATATTGTATTGGTCTGTTTGTTCTCTTAATAAAGCTGTTGCCTTAGCTTGATGCGTTTGACGCTTTCATAGTTTTGTTGTTGCTATAGTTAGCTTAGTGCGTTGGACGCTTGTATTCTTGTATGTGCAGTTATACATGTGTGTGTTGCTTTCTTCATGCCTCCACTTCTCTTCTTCCTTTTCTCTCCTGGAATCGTTGTTCTACATTCTTTTGTATCTATGATTATTTATAATGTCGTGTGCATACTGTATTGGTATAAGCACGCCTTATGCGTGTGTTTCACACAACGACACTTCTTTGGTGATATATATAAAGTGAAAAAACACCACCACCACACCATAATATTTTTCACGTTCAAAGCGATGAAATTCACATTAAATAGCAAATTGAAGGAGCTCATAACGTCCCTTCCCATTGACAGCTCGAAAAAAGCGAAATTATTGGCCAGACCCTTCGTCACTGCTCATGATTTACGGGGATTATACTTGGAATACAAGCCAACATCGAGCTTATTGCAATTGATATCGAAAACAACGATCTATAAGATGCCTGAAACGGTGGTGCCCCCCAAAGACCCCCAATTCTTGAAGAATTTGGAGAAATTGCGTCTTAAACAACAGGAATTCGAATACCAACAATTGGTCCATAGCGATCTTATGGAACTTGACGACACTCCTCTAACCATTGCGCAATTCCACAAAGAGGTTCGACACCAAGTGACCACCATCTTCAACATTCTCCTCAGTGTGGTGTCGGTGGCCTATGCTGTTTGGTATTGGACGGGAAGTTCCATGAGAATCCAGGATTCGTACAGAATTTTGTTGAGTTTGTTCTTTGGCTTGTTGGTTCTAGTGGCGGAAGTGGTTGTATATATGGGCTATTTGAACAAGATCGAAGACGCGCGAGCCAGAGAGGGAAAGAAGAAGGAGATTCGAACGGTGATCGAGACGGTTACGTTGAGATGAACAGAAGAAGCATTTATAAACATAGCAATAGACAAGATTCACCCCGTTACACTGGCAAAGGGCGGGGCGGGAGGGAGGGCTTGTAGGGTTCCGATCAATTTGCGGTCGGTTCTATCCACGGCCATAATGGCGTCGTCCTCCAACATCAAGGTGGTGTAATAGCTCCATTTCAAGATAACATAGCAGATCTGGCCGAATTTGAAATCGGGCCACAAGGTGTTCATGAGCTCGATGGTGGAATTGTAATTCGATTGCCACAACATGAAGTCCGACAAACGCGTGTGACCGGAGGTTCTCACGAGAATGTCCACCCTGGGGGTATCCGGGCCCCAATACATGTTGTTGGTGAGAAGCTCCTCGGTGATGTCCGTTGGCTGGATTGTTCCGGTCTCCAATTGGTCCAAGGTCCTGCGAATGGAGGAAACAATGTCGTCGCGCGCAGTGTACGGGAAACACACGTTGAGGGTTCGTTTCGTGTTTGCCGCTGTTTTCTGCTCTATGAGGTCGAGGTCCTTCAAGATGTCGACGGGAATCATGGGTCTGTTTCCGATGATGCGGATCCTGACCCCCGTCATAGAGGCGTCCTTTTTACTAGAAATTAGCGGGGATGTTGGCTCCCGGGGGACATACTCACTCGTTTTCGCTCAATACTTGCAATCTTGTTCTGAGCAAGTTGAAGAGGGTGTCGACCTCCTCCTTGGGGCGGTTGAAGTTCTCGATGGAAAACGCATAGATGGTGACGTGGTTGACGCCCAATCGGAAACAGGTGTCGAGAACCTACAATTAGCCATTTCTGCGACAAAATCTACAATACTCACATGGACCAAGGCCTCGGCGCCGGCAAGATGGCCGTCCTTCAAGGCCAAATCGTTCCCCTTGGCATAGCGCCGATTTCCGTCCATAACAAACGCCATGTGATTTGGAATCGGGCCTGTTTTCATCACCTCGAGAATGAGATCCTTGACGAAGCCGAGAAAATAATCCAAAAGGGGAAAGGTTAGAATGTAACCGATGAACTGGGAGAGGGAGGTCATGTGCGCTGTCTATGTACTATGCTATATACTATGCTATATACTATGCTATATACTATGCTATATACTATGCTATATACTATACTATACTATGCTATATACTATACTATACTATGCTATTCCAAGTTATACTGATGTACTCCACTACTAATATGATCATCTATTGAAAATAAATTGCAACCCCGTTACTTATATATCCCTCTGCAGCTGTAACGCATGTAACACCATTAGCTCGACGTAGCACAACATTGCACACATATCACCTCTCCAATCAGAAGATGTGAGTCTGGATCTTGAGGGGACAGAGCAATGTTGGGTTGTCCATATACGAGAAATGAGATCATAGAAGGTCTGGATCAGAGCAAGTCTGGATCTTGTCCCTCATCATGGGAATTTGATTGGTTGAGTGATTGGTTGAGTGATTGGTTGGGTGATTGGTTGAGTGTTTGGCTGGGTGTGTGTTTCGTTGAGTGTTCGATTCGTCGAATTGTCAGCTTCTTGTCCAAATACCTTCTTATCAATTATTGGACCGTTGCAATAGCGGTAGAACTTCTCTTTATGACGGCTGGATGGCGCACCACACCCGGGGATTCGGCTCATTTAGTTCACCATATTTAGCGTTTCAAAACCCCAAATTTGACTCTAATCAGTTTTACAGATACTCCTCCCTTATTACCACGCTAGATCATTGAAACTTCTATTAACTATCACACTAGACCTTTAACACCACCAAAAAACAACTAGATACACCACATCCCCGGATTCGGTCCACTTACCTCACCACATTTATCCCGTCCAAAAATGAGTAAAAGTTTGAACTTTATTAGGTATATATATACTTCACGTATACAATAGTCCATTAAAATGTTAAATATTCTACTAAAACCACCACACACCATTAACACCACCACCAACTAGATACACCACATCCCCGGATTCGGCTTACGAAGTTCACCATATTTACTCCTTCTAGCAATCAACACTTTATCAGTTATTCAGATACATTACACTCTTGTAACTACATTATCTTACTAAATATTCCACTGAGGACAACACAGAACTAACAACACCACCACCAACCACACACCACATCCCCGGATTCGGTTCACTTACCTCACCACATTTATCCCGTCCAAAAATGAGTAAAAGTTTGAACTTTATTAGGGATATGTATACTTCACGTATACAATAGTCCATTAAAATGTTAAATATTCTACTAAAACCACCACACACCATTAACACCACCACCAACTAGATACACCACATCCCTGGATTCGGCTCACTTACCTCACCACATTTATCCCGTCCAACCACAAATAAAAGCTTGAAATTTATCAGTTATTTAAATACTTAACATTCTTATAACCGCACTAAACTATTAAATATTCTACTAAAACAACCACACACCACCACACACACTCCATCACATCACCCCCACCACCCCCACCCTGCCATTTCCCGTGTCACTCCAAATCAAAACATCAAATCAATAAATTTGCCTTTATCAAAATTACCACAAATTACTCCAATTCACCATCAAATAACAACATACCACCGACCAAACAACCACACAACCATCAAACCACGACATATCCACGCACACCATGTTGAAAACCCCAATCAGAGGCTCGTCCTCCTTATCCTCCAACTCAAACGGAGTCCAACTCGTCGAATCCGTGTCCGACTCGAGAAAACGTCAATCCAAACGTGATGAGGCCATCCGAAGAAAGATCGAGAACGATCTCAACAAGAAAAAGAAAACCGTGCTGAGTCGTCCCAACCGCCGGAAAACAACTCCGGGAACCGTGCTCTCCTTGAGACCCTCGGAGCCTATCATCTGTAAACCGTCCACCACCGTGTATCAGGTGTCGCAATTGATGAGTGCCAAACGCGAGAACTGCGTGTTAGTGGTGAACGAGTCGAACGAATTGAAGGGGATCTTCACCGCGAAGGATCTCGCCTTCCGTGTAGTGGGTAATGCTCTCAATGCCAATACTGTAACCGTAGACCAGATCATGACCCCGAACCCGATGTGTGCCAGCGCCAACACCGCGGCCTCGGAGGCGTTGAATTTGATGGTTCAGAAGGGATTCAGACATTTGCCCGTGTTAGACGACGACAATTCCATTGTTGGGGTCTTGGACATCACCAAATGCTATTCGCAACAAATGGAGAAATTGGAGAGAATGAACGAATCGTCGAGAAAGCTCCATGAAGCGTTGAATTCCGTCAATTCGGAATTGGGCTCGCAGCCGACCGAGGTGCTCAAATACTTTCTGGATTTGAAATCAAAGATGGATGGTCCGACATTGGACACGGTTTTGGACGTCTCCACCATCCCGGTGTATATCAACGTCAAATCGTCGGTTTATGATGCTACGGTGTTGATGAAGGAAAACAGAACAACGGCGGTTTTGGTCAAGGATAACAACGACGATGTCACGGGGATTTTCACGTCTAAAGATGTGGTTTTGCGAGTGATAGCTGCTGGATTAGATCCCAAGACTTGTTCCGTCATCAGAGTGATGACCCCCCAACCGGATGTTGCTTCAAAGGACATGACGATCCAACGCGCCTTGAAACAGATGTTTGAAGGCCATTATTTGAATTTACCGGTGGTTGAAGATAACGAGATCATTGGAATTGTCGAGGTGTTGAAATTGACATATGCCACTTTGAACCAGATCAAGAACGTTCAAGCCAATTCTTCAGGAAACGATACTAGTGACAGCGAGGGTCCTGCTTGGAACAAGTTTTGGACTTCATTGGATAACGAAGACAGCGAATCGATCCATTCTGAGTCGCTCATCGATGGTGCTCCCGATGTGACGCAATCTGAGTTCCAAGCCTTCAATGTAGACAATATCAAGCCATCGGATTCCATCTCCTATGTGAACGAAGAACATCAATCGGTGAGCAAATTCAGCGCCAACGACATCATTGATCTTCCCTACAATTTCAAGTTCAAAACGCCGTTGAACCGTATTCACAGAGTCAGTTTGAAGCCCAATGAGGGTGTGGCCAGACTCAGAGAGCTCATCAATAGCAAGTTCAACAGACAAGAGAGTGTCAAATTCGGCAGCAATGGAACGGAATATTTGATCAGTTATGTTGATGACGAGGGCGATGTGGTTGCCATCACGTCGGACCAAGACTTGATCGATTGTGTTGTGATCAATAAGAAGCTCAATAACGAGAAGGCGGATCTTTTCGTTCATGGTCATGACGAGGAGATCTCTTCGCCCTCCGGGAGCGAGATTGTTCCTGGCTTGGCCAATGAGGTGTTGATTGGTGGATTAGTCGCCGGGTTGGCAGCAGTGGCTATTGTTGCGTTTGTAATTAAGAAGAATTAGAATGTTACAAAGGAGTTGTCGTATTTTTTTGCGAATTTGATATGCATTTATTAATATATACAGGATACCGTTATAACTGTTGTACTCATCCCCCCTTATATCGTTCCTTTTTGGAACTCTTCGTCTTGGACCTTTCTGATCTGTTCCATGATGTTATCCATCTTCTTTCTTCTTTCGTTGTTATCGACGTGGTTTTGAATACGGATATTTGGATAAGCTGCGAAATCCTCTTCGAAGAGATGGATGGCATTTGGTTCCTTATCGTTGTATAATGGGTTAGTGATCAAGTTTTGCAAGTAATTGTACACGGGACTCAATGTGTGACTAGTGGTGAGCACATAATCTGGGATCTCTATTCCGATTTCCTGTTGCAATTTCTTGAACAAGGTGAATCTGAGCTTCAAGTCGTCCAAGGAGAAGTCTGCGAGGGTCTCGACGGTGGCGGATTGGCCGCTAACTTCGGTGTATATTCTGAGAAAGTTTTCGTTTAAGAAGTCGAGTGTTATATCGTGTGGGGAGGCGACGAGCTTGTTCTTCCATTGGTTGATTGTGAAGTTGTAATCTTTGGCGTTAGCACGGTCAAGGGGGTCGGAATTTCCCAAGAAGATGACTTTTCTCTCCAAAGATTTATCGTCGGATTTATCAGCCTCCTCCAAATTGGCGATGATTTCGTCTCTTTTGGACTTTTCGGACTCCTCGTTCTTCTTGGAGAAGGTCAAAGTTTGTTTCAATTGGTCAAAGAACCCCGAATTCACAGCGGAAGCCGTGGAAAATTGGCGGCTTGATTGTGGAAACACCTGTTTGGCAGCGAATCTCAACATTTTTCTTTTTCGAATGCACTAGCTACCGATATTCGTCGCTCAATCACGACGGCTCGTTATATTGATTTGGTGGTTCTTGAAATTTTTCACTATGTCGTGTGATACTCGAGAATTTAATCTCGGGAAACACGTGATTGGAAGCGACATGAGCGTGTTTCCACCGACAGGTGCCCAATATGAGTAATAAGATAAGATGGTGGCAGTGAAAGTATTTTATTTGGAGATAAATAGAATTATAGAGAGAAACGATGACTGTCAGCGGGTTGGCCAACACCGACAGCACCAAGGTGCGGATCTTCATCATCAGACACGGACAGACCGATTACAACAAGAAGAAGATCTTACAGGGACATATTGACGTAGACATCAATGAAGAAGGGACGTCGCAGGCCAAATTATTGGGCGAACGACTCCATGAGGTTCCGTTCGACCATTTCATCACGTCGGATCTCGTCAGATGCAGAAACACGGCAAAAGAGGTGCTTAAATACCATGGCCATATCGCTCCTATCGTGACGCCCGATTTGAGAGAAAGAGAGATGGGGGTTGTGGAGGGGATGTCGATAGATGAGGCCAAGATCTTGGGCGAGAAACATGGAAAGCATTTCAAGGACTTTGGCGAAACGTTGCCGTCTTTGATTTCCAGAGTCCAGGGCCAATGGGACTCCATCGTCGACCAGAGTGTCGAGCACGGCTACAAGAACTTCGGGTTCTGTACCCATGGCGGTGCTATCACGGCCTTTGTCAACCATTTGCACAGCGCGGGATATCTGCTTGGTGCGGGCTTGACCCAGGAAAACTTGCGGGTTCCGTATAACACCTCAGTTACGGTTATCGATGTTGATAAGAGCGACAAATCGGGGTTGATTCAGTATTTCGGCGACACCACCCATTTGGGCCTGCAATTGGAAGTAGCTGATCAAAGTTTGAGATGAACAATGAATCACAACAATCACCGGAAATATTGAGAGGTAATAAATTTATAGAAATCACTAGAAAATATGAGATATAATAAATATATAAAATCACCAGAAGATACACAATAGATTACAACAAGCACTAGAACTATGTATAAATATCTAACCCAAAATGCAATAAAAAACACTAAACAATAGCCTTAACAATATCCGTGGTGTTTGCTCTGGAGAAGGAGGCATACTTCTCGAAAGGATCATTTCTTTCCAAATCGTGTTCTGGATTGTGGGCCTTAGCCATGAGACCCTTTCTTCTGAGATAGACTCTCTTGCACCATTTCCAGGCCTCAGCGCCCAACAAGAACAAGATGGAAAAGGCGAAAGCTAACCCCCATTCCCAGCCAATTGGTTTATGCAAAAACACCTTATCGTTGATGACGGGAATATACACAATTGGGAACACCGAGAAGAAGCCGCCAATGACGGACCAGAACAAGAATTGGTTTTTCCAAAGGTCCTTGAACACCTGAGTGTAGGGGGTTTCAGATTCAGGATGCATTTTGAACAACGATCTTCTCATGTCTACACATTCCCAGGCCAATAAAAGCGCACACCAGGTCATAGTCGCAAAAGAAGAGGATCTGGCCTCAAAGACAAGGTTGCAAGTGTCGCCCAAACCTTGGTTGCAATCGACACCCAAATCGCCATTTCCTTTACCCCAGACAATAATGACGAAATTGCACAAACAACAAACAGCCATCCAAACACCGTAGACAATCATATCAACAATCACCTCCCAGGTAAAAATGTTACGGTTGGGTGGAACAGTCAAGATGTCATCGGCGGCTGCCTCTTGGCCCAAACCCATAGCTGGGAAACAAGAGGTGACGACAATAATCCACAAGACTTCGACTGGAGACAACGGAAACACAGAATAGCCGGCTTCGTCCATAAAGGCTAACCCAATCATAAGATACAAGGCCTGAGCGACGTTTTCGGCAAGCAATTGAAGAATGAACTTCTGGATGTTGGAGCTCATTCTTCTTCCCTCTTCAACGGCATTCAAGATGGAGGAGAAATTATCGTCAGATAAAACAATGTCGGAGGCATCTTTGGCAACATCAGAGCCATTGAGTCCCATGGCAATACCAATGTCAGCCTTTTTCAACGAAGGAGAATCGTTGACCCCATCACCTGTCATGGCACAATAGGCTTGACGACGATGTAAGGCATCGATCATACGGACCTTGGTTTGAGGAGCACATCTAGCAATAACCAAAGGTAAAACTGGCAATTTGTCGATTTCTTCATCGGATAGAGCATCGAATTCGGTAGCAGTCATAACCATGACTTTGACAATATCTTCAGCATAATGGTACAAATTCTTTGGCAATATTCCAACCTCTTGAGCAATAGCCTTTGCAGTTCCTGGATGGTCACCAGTAAGCATGTGTACATTCACACCAGCCTTATGACATTGTTTAACACTACCAGCGGTTTCAGGTCTTGGAGGATCGTAGATACCGACCAATCCCAAGAAGATAAGGTCAGTTTCAACGGGATCTCTCGAACTGAAGTTCTCGCCCTCTTTAGCGGCTCTAGTAGCAAATGCCAACACTCTCAAACCTTCGGAAGACAAGGCATTCATGTTTTCCTCGATGAGGATTTTATCCTCCTCCGTTAATTTCTTGATCTCTTCATTTTTCCCGGAGTTACCATACCAATATTCACAACAACTCAAAACTCTCTCGACAGCACCTTTAGTGTAAATGGTGGTTGATCCAGCTTGGTCTTTGTATACAGCAGTCATTCTCTTAATGGAAGAATCAAAGGGAAATTCAGCGAGATGTTGATATTTTTTTTCATCGACAAAATGGCTTCTAGGGAAATTTAATCTAGTAACAAAAACTTGGATAGCAATTTCAGTTGGATCACCTTGAGCCTTCCAGCCCAATTCGCCAGCTTCATTTGTAGTTTGGGAAATAGTCGCAATGTTGGCCAAACTGGCCGTCTTGATCCAATCCATAAATCTCTCTGGATGGGGGTTTGGAACATCTTCGAATTGGTTAGTTTCCTCGTCCTCAGCAATATCCTTTGGAGACTTTCCAACAAACTTGATAGTACCCATGGTTGGGTCAACGGGATTCGTAGAATCATAGACGGCGTAAGAACCAACAGTAGGAACCCAAACGGATTTGGCAATCATTTTACCTTGTGTCAAGGTACCGGTCTTGTCTGAACAAATGTCATTGATACCCCCCAAGGCCTCTAAAGAGTCCAATTTTCTAACAACAACGTTCTTGGTCACCATCACTTGGGCACCCACGGCCATTGTGATGGTCAAGACAACAATCAAGGAAGATGGAATCATCGAAAGAGCAACACAAATAGCATAGATAGCCACTTGTCTGTTGACATGGAATTTTTGAGCAGCCATGACAATGATAGCAAAGACGACAGCGACCCAAAATAAAAAGATAGCTAAGAGGGACAATTTTCTTTGTAAAGGTGTACCGACGTTTGTTCCCAAAAAGGAGCCAATGATGTCGCCAATGGAAAATAACACCGCCTTGAACTTATCCATAGAAGAAGGGGGAGTGGTGGGATCAGAGTTTTGAACCTCTCTGAAAAGAGACTTTTCGCCTCTTAAGGATTTAGCAATAGCACCAATTTCTGTCTCCAAGCCGGTAGAAACTACAATACCAGTGGCTCTACCTTTGGAGACAATCGAGGACGAGTAAGCCAAGTTCAAGCGATCGCCGACAGGGATTGGGATGGAGTAATCCGAGTATATTTCCTCATGGACCTTGGCAACAGGCATGGATTCACCGGTCAATAAGGCTTCGTCGGTCTCGAAGTTCATCGAGTCAACCAATCTCATATCGGCAGGAACAGTGTCACCGACCTTGACGATACAGATATCGCCAGGAACCACCTCTTCGGCGGGAATGGTCATATCTTCGCCATCTCTAATGACCATGGCGGTGGGAGAAGACAAGGATCTCAACGAGCCCATGGTCTTTTCGGCCTTGTATTCCTGGATGAAGCCAACGGCCACGTTGATGAACACCACGAACCCGATGACACCACCACTGATCCAATCTCTGATGGCCAAGGCGATGATGAGCGAGATGATCAAAACCATGATCATGGCATTACACACCTGGTGCATGAAGATCTTGGTGTAGGATATCTTGGTACCCTCACCAAGACTGTTGGGTCCATGGAGGGCCAAAGCGTCTTTTGCAGCGGAGGCCGTCAAGCCTCGTTCGATGTTAGTTTTGAAGACCCGTTCCGTCTCATGGATGGTCAATCTATAGGCAAGAACCCCATCCTCTGAAAGACTTTCCGAGCTTATTCTTTCTGAAATAGACTTTTCGTTGTATGACATGTTGCAAACGGAGTCCGATGAGTTTATGGAGACTACAAGCTACACGCATTACAGGGGGAAACAAACACTATTTATATTGCTAATATCCAAGACTCAACACTTTAATCATCCGTTGCACAAGAAAAGTCCAAGAGTTCTTCATAGAGGAGTTGCAGCATTTGCAGCATGCCAACGCACATAATAAATGACACGGAAATGTGCGACGGGACGTGGTTCAGCCCTACTAAAAGACGTCTGGTGCCAGAGAAGGAGGTGAAAAAGAAATCTGGGGCTCGTTTAGACCGCAATTACAGGTTTGGCGTCACATATCGAGCCAAGTGGACGGCAGAAACCATTCTGGTTGACTCTGAGTCGGTTGCAATTTATCTTATCTTGCGTTTCTTTTTCGTGGACTGGGCGGTGCCAGGTGACATGCATGTGACCCAGAACACCAATATTGGGCGTGGGCGGTAAAAGAGCAGCTGATCGGCAGCTGACAAGGACTGGGTTCTTGGCGATTCGTGATGGTTCGCCATGTGGTGGGATGATAATGAGAACAAATTACTAATGGTCAAGCATGCCATTTCAGATCCGCCCATTATGGCGTTGACGTCGTTTAACTCTGATTGACTCGGGGTTGACACGATTACGAGCCCCGAAACATGAATAATCGGAAAAGAAAAACCTCTAAAAATTACTAAAGTGATATCATAGTGCACTCGACATGACGAGCACAGCAAGAACTGGTGATGGTAGATAGATGTAGAAATTGGAAATATGAAGTTGAGCCTGTAGAGTTGTAGATATTGCGCAGGCTGTGGCGGGGTCTAGGAGGTCTTGGCTGATGATGGATAGATATGATTTTAAGTTTCCTGGAACTAGGAGAATTGCAGCCAAGGCCGAGACTTGATGGTACGCGATAAAGCGTTAATTTAGGGCGTTTTAGACGGATTCAGACGAAATCGTCGACGCTATCTCATTCTCTTCCATTTGAATATACTTATGGATAGGTTGAACGAGATCTGTTGTGACCGTTGTCGTATCTGTCGGACACTCAGATGCGCCATTGTTTCACCATGGATCTCGTGGCGATAAGCACTTGGAAAAGCGCTTATTTGCCCCAGCCATAACGGATGCAATTGAAGCGTAGATGTCTTGCAATTCATTCGCCGGCTAAAATCAATTATAGAAGGCAATTCTTCTATCTCCCCCAATGGAGCTGGAATGCCAAGTTGAAGCGTTCGAGCTAATGGCACGGGAGGACAACGGCGAAGCCGTGGGAGAGTCCGATAGCCGGTTCCACCAGTCATCGACTCTTCAATGCTCTCTTGTAATTATATTCTTCCGGCTGGGCTCACCTCTTATGAGGGTCGTCCCCGACACATGAAATTTTTCAGCATATAACCACGGATTCGTCGTGAGAAGTCATCATTATCGCTATAACGACACGGAAAAGAGATGTCTGAGAAGGATAAACTTGTATTCAAGGCGTTGGAAGACGGGACTTTCAAATATGCCCAACAACTTGTAGCCAAACAGCTCAAAAAGAACCCGAATTCGTCCTATTACCAGGCATTGAACTGTTATGTATCGTTATCGATGGGAAAGGAGTCCGAGGCCCTAAAAAACGGACTAGACTTGGCCAAAAAGACCCCCAGTGACCCCAAGGCCTTGGAGTTGTTGAGCTCCATTTTCAGAGAATGTGGCTTGAACGACGAGGCGTCTTCGGTGTACGAGAAGGCTGCAACCAAATATCCGAATGTGGAGTTGATATCGTCGTGGTTTCTGATCAATTTGGAGAATTTGGACATCAGAGGGGTCCAGAAGGCCTTGATGAGCTACAAGAAATACAAAAACGACCGAAATACCAATCTTTGGGCGGCTTTTGCCTGTTTTTTGACAGCAAATCTTCCAGATTCCTCCAGAATGGAAAAAACTTTATTCCCGAATTTGGGGGTCAAGATCATGGAATCGTTGATGCCGTTGAAAAATGCTCAGGAAATCTACATATACACCAAATTGTTGGAAAAGACCGCTAAATACCAACAAGCTGCCGATATTATCACTGGTTTCTACAAAAATAGTAAGATCGACTTGGAGTTACAAATCCTTTTGTTGAAGCTATTGGAACAAGCGGAGAATTGGACCCAATTGCACGAGACTTGCGTCAAGATCTTGGTTTCCGAGAAAACTGATGATTTCAACGTTTGGTGCTTATTTATCAAAACAAGTTCAAACTTAAATAAATTGCCACGATGTTTAGACATCTTGGACTCTTACGAAGAGTCCAGAAACTCCTTATTGGCCCATTTGGAGGTGGCAACATACGACGAATCGGCGCCGTTGGAGAAGTATTTGGCGGCCTATTTGGATAAATTCATGACAAAAGCCTGTTGTTTCCTTGATTTGAAACAATATGTGGATAAGATCGATAAGATCTGGTTTTTGAAGTTCTGGGAGCAAAAGTTGGAACCGATGGATAATGTCACTCTCAATCAATTGACCTTGAGGGTCAATTGGATGAAATTCAGATGTTTATTTGATGCTGGAATCCTAGATCAAGAAGAGTTTTTCGACGAAAATATCAGATATTACAACGCATCCAAGTCCTTATTGAGAAATAAGGATAAAACCGACTATTTTGTCGGTGATGAATTCATCTTGATAAGTGTTTTGCATTTGTTGAGGCGATATGTTTCTTCCAATGATTTGACATTTATTCTTGAAGCCATATTATTACTCGAAAACGCCGTCAATAGAGACGTTCATGAGTTCAGATTGAGATTATGGTTGATGAAACTCTACAATTTCATCAATTGCAGCTCGATTTCCAAGATCAACTTCTCCTTATTGGGCATCAAACAGATCCAAATCGACACGTTATCCTATCATGTTTCGAGCAGAATGTCCAGTATCAACCCCTATAACGTCGCGGATTTGAAGGAATTCCAGAAATTCTACGTCCGGGGCGACAAGGAGATCATCCATAACTTGAGAGACGGGTTCAATAACGGTGCTTACAACAAGATTGCGGGGTTTATAGAATTTGCTGATAGAATAAAGAACTCTGTGCAGAGATCCGTCTATTCTCTAGAATTCCTCAGAATGGGCAGATTGACAAACGAGCGAAATCTAATCAATTATGGCCATTCTCTCTCTTCTTTCATAGACATCGCGAATGGCTCGGATAACCGTGATTTCAAGACTCATTGGAAGTTTGGAAGCCATGAGATCGACGAATCGCTCCACTCTTCAATAAGCATACCCGTGCAAGACTCGAATTGGGTCAAAATGATGTATTTGAGAGAACAATTATTGACGGAAACAAATCTGGAAAAGATGAAGACCTTGGCTTCCAAGCTTGAGAAGTTATTCGAAGAGAAGACCTCTTCATTGACAGAAATCGAACAATCTTCGATTAAGATCGTTCTCAGCTTGTCCAAGGCATATCTTGATAAGGAAGAACAGGAGTTTGATAGCTTGACGCAGTTGTATTCGAACATCTCGTCAAATTATCAATTATCCGTGTGGACGTTGAATCACGTCCATTTGACGTATTTTGATATTTCCAAGGCTACCACCAGTTTCATCACTAACCACAATTTCGTCAAGAAACACTCTAAATTGGTCAATGGCATCAAGACCTTGAACACCGACTTGTATAGCCAGACCAGAGAAAAGGTCATGGGTCTCAAGCGGGAGAATTTGGAGCATATCAACAGTTACGAGGCCAAATTGAAACAATTTGGCAAGAAGTACGAGATCTCGGAGGATTTGATTGATAATGTTTTGGATAACATCAAGAGTTCGCAAGATGAGTCGATTGCGGTTTTAAGAAGATTTTGAGGTTAAGGTTGATAGAGAATTATACTATTAAGAGATGATTTCCAGAGATTTTATATTTCCGGAGATCTTGATATTTCCAGAGATTTGATATTTCCAGAGATAGTGATATCTGAATTATCACCTGTAAATAAATGTCATAGAAAGGTGAAAAAAAATCTAAAAATATGTAAATACCATCAAAACGGTTCTCTTACAATTCTCAATTCATTTCTTCGTTTATAAAATGCCTATCAATTTATATTCCTCATGCTAAATCCTCCGGGGTCACTTCTATGTCCGGGAGCGAAAACCCCATAGTTTTCCCGATATCTCTGAATTCCTTGGAGCCTCGAGATAAAAGATATTTCCTTTGATCCATGTCTTTCGCCGTTCTACTGGACTCAAATTCCCCCCGGGCATATTGTATTAGATCGGTTCTCATGGCGATGTCCCTTGTTTCTGGATGTCAGTCTCGTTTTTTGCAAAAAAAACATATTACGTACTGTAGGATGTTCTTATGATTCTTCTATACAACTTCAAAACTCTCTTACGGAAGATAAACTGTGGTTATTAGGATATAATTGGGTGATATCAACGGACAAAACTCACCTCTTCAATGGAAAGGGCATTTTTCAAGCGGTCTTTTCGTGAAAATAACGATATATTGGTGGAAAATAGACGTAAAGCTCTCATAATTTCATCTAAGGCTCTGGATCAAGTAACTAATTGGGAGATTAAAAGAATATCGCTGTTATATCGATGTCGAATGGGTCGTACACGACGAAAAAACAACACCATGACACCACCCGGCCTACAACCTACAACACATAGACATCACATATATACAGACATTATTACTCTAACGTTTAACCCAGGTTGGGCTCTTTCTGGCCTTTCTCTTACCCGGCTTCTTTCTTTCTACGACTCTTGCGTCTCTTGTGAGAGTTCCAGCCAAACGCAATCTCTTCTTCAAAAGTGGATTATGGATGACAATTGCCTTGGCAATGGCGTTGGCAACGGCATCGGCCTGTGCCGAGGGTCCACCCCCGCTCACAATGGCAAAGATGTTGTATTTGAGCTCGCTCTCCACCACCTTCAACGGATACAACATGGCCTGTCTCTGGACCAATCTCGGGAAATAGTCGTACATCTTTCTGTTGTTGACCAAGAACTCGCCCTCGCCCTTGACCAAATAGACCTTGGCAATGGCGGACTTTCTGCCCCCATAGGCCAAAGCACGGCCCTCCAGGTCCAATTGCTTGATCTCCCGGGCCTGTTGGCTTCTGAGCGACGATTTGCTCTTGTACTGGTTCAACACGTTGTTGACGTCCGTGGGCAACAATTGTTCGTCGATCTGGCCCAATCTGTTCAAGGTGTTGGTGAACACGTCGTATTGCTTGTTCTTCAATCTGTGGTCCCCGGCGATCGTTCTGTACTCGTCGATGGAGATCCATTTGTATTGCACCGGGACGCTGTTCACGGGGAGGTTTCTGTGTTTACGTAACAAATCGTTCAATTGCTTCATGTTGGTTTCATGGGGCGGGTTCTGCGAGTAGAAGGTGTTCAACACGGGAACCACACGGGTTCTCTCCAACTCCGGGGCAAGGGCCCTGGCCTTTCTGAAGTCGGCCGGCACAAAGGTGTTGGCCAACGAGGGAATGATGGGAATGGAGGTGATTATGGGCTTCAAGGACTTGTGTTTGGGGATCAAGGGACGACCACTGGCAGCATCAAGATGGGACACAACGGTGTCGGACCCGGCGTCGGGTGTGGCGGAAACCTGTTGTTTCAAGCCGTTAAATACGGTGGAGAACCTTCTGGAGGCTCTTAATCCACTCAACATGTTTAAAGACATGGCTAATTGTCTTTTGTGGGTGTTGGTGGGGGTATAGTTGTATTAGAGGTTTGGATTTTTCAGCGGTGAAAAGTTTTTGGTCACGTGGTGCGGTCGTGTGGGTGGTGGTGGGTGGTTGTGGTTAGTGTGAGCGGTGGTGGTAGTGGTGGTTTGCGTGTGATAATGGGATATTTAATGGTGTAATGTATTGAGAATAGTTTTAGGTATCTGTAGGATTGAGAAATAGAGAAATTGTGGTTGTTTTTGGAAGGGGCAGATGTGGTGGGGTTCGTGAGCCGAATCCGGGGATGTGGTGTAAGGTTGGTGGTGGTGTTGTTAGTGGTGGTTTTTAGTGTGAGTTTAATACTATAATGTAGTTATAAGATCTGAAAGTATCTATTTCATGACAAATTTCAAGAGTTTGGTGGTTATTGGAAGGAGTAAATGTGGTGGGGTTCGTGAGCCGAATCCGGGGATGTGGTGTATGGTTGGTGGTGGTGTCTTTAGTGGTGTGGGGTGGTTTTGAGTGAGTTTAATAATATAAGTAGTTATAAGATTTGAAAGTATCCATATAACAGACAAAAAGCGAAATTTTGCTCTTTGTTCGAATGGGGTAAATAATGAACTCCATGAACCGAATCCGGGGATGTGGTACGTCTTGCTGGTGGTGGTGATAATTGTGGTGGATGGAAATATGTGTACAATTGTGTAGTTCTTATGATGTATCATTATTATGATGTTTATTCAAAGAAATGCTTAGAAGGTGGTACTTGTAATGGGCTTATAGGTCCACGATAATCCCCAGATTCCCACTTTTGAGGGGTTTTTATTTCTATTTTCTCACTTTAAACTAATTAGAAAGAGAATAATTCTATACAGAGCATAATAAATATAATCATTAATTATTAAATATATCATCTTCGCCATCTTTGTTGTGTGCATTTACCGATTTTATTAATATCAGTATGTGCCTCGATATGAGATTCTAGTGAAATGACGCAAAAGAGCCCAATTTCAACTGACAGAATAAATTAAGTTGTGAAAGACAATTAATAATGGCGGGTTCGGTAATTGAGCGGAAAAAGCCGGCCGAAGAAAGCGTTGAAGAGGCGGAAATTGAGCTGAATCTGGAAGACGAAGAAGAGGAAGCATCCACAGATGAGGAGTCTGATGAGTCTTCGAGCGAAGATGACGAGCCGGTGATGTTGAAACCGGTTTTTATTTCCAAATCTAATAGAAATGCTCGGGGGGATAAGCCTCAAACGCCGGATATCTCGAGAAATGAACGAACATTGCAATCGATAGAACACAATATAAGAGCCGAAAACGAGTTGAAGAGATCGCAACAAGCACAAGATTTTGGCGGTGTAGAAGATGTGGACGATTTGGACGCTGAAAAGGAGTATTCCGAGTGGAAATTGAGAGAATTGACCCGGGTGAAACGGGAAAGAGATCGTGTTGAAGCTCGCGAATTGGAGCAAGACGAATTGGACAAGCGAAGAGATATGACGGAGGAGGAGTTGGAGAAGGAATTTAGAGATAAGCGAGAGAGGGAGGATTTGGAGAGGAATAAGGACGACGAGGTGGTTCGACTGGGAAAGTATTATCATAAGGGAGCGTATTATCAGGAGGAGGAGTTGTTGAAACGGGATTATTCTGGAGTTGTTGAGGATGAGGTGGTGAAGAGGGTGAAGAGGTAGTGGGTGGTGGTGTGGTTATACTGTGGTGGTGTAGTTATACTGTGTGTTATTGTGGTGGGTGGTTACCGTGGTGGATGGTTACTGTGGTGGATGGTTACTGTGTGATAGTTGTGCTGTGTGCTAATTACAATGTGTTCTGATACTGCTGATACCGCTTATACTGCCGCTATCACATCAGTTATGCCATTCAAATGAACCTTCTATTCATCCATCATCGAAATAGAACTCCTTGGGTCCCCGGCGAAAATCGGAAAACCGTCCCACCTAATTGTACTATAAAACTTAATGATTAATGATAAAATTGATTTGCTTGTAAGTTGTATATATATAATCCGCCCATTATATAACCCGGAGTTACCCGGATATGTGCTGCTTATATTTGATACCCTTCAAATTGCAGCCATCACTCCCCAACCTTGTTCTACAAAAATGGCACAATTAGTACCTCTTCCCGACGGAATTGAACTCTTTCTTGCCAACTATCTCCCCATTCCCTCCAATAAACTCTTTTTAACCTTGACATATGCCTCTTCTTTGGACTCACGTATCTCTGCGGGGGTTGGACTCCAGACAGTGATCTCTCACCTAGAAACAAAGACAATGACACATTATATACGTTCCAAACATGACGGGATTTTGGTTGGGATTGGTACTGTTTTGGCCGACGACCCGGGGTTGAATTGTAGATTTGAGGGCGGTACGAATCCAAGACCTATTGTAATTGATCCCGAGTTCAGATGGAATTATATCGGGTCTCGAATGGATAGAACGTATTTATCGGGCAAGGGAAAAAGTCCGTACATTTTGGTGAATGAAGGTCTTGAGGTGGAAGAGGAGCGTGTTACTTATGTGCGGAAACATGGTGGAGATATCATTTTTGTTCCCTTGAACGAGAGGAGACAAATGGATTGGCTGGTGATTGCGGCGCTTTTGTATGAGAAGGGAATCAATTCGTTGATGGTTGAGGGTGGTGCTCGTATTATTAACGATTTGTTGGCGTATAAGAAGGCGAATGGGGGGAGTATAGTGGATAGTTTGATAGTGACGATAGGGCCGGTTTATTTGGGTGATCAGGGAGTCGAGGTGAGTCCGAGTAAGGGCGTGAAATTGAGGGAAGTTGAATGGTTTAGGGGGGTTACAGATTGTGTTTTGGCAGGGAGAGTTGAGTAGGTGGTGGTGAGTGATGTGATGGCGAGTGTTGTGGTGAGTGATGTTCTGTGGTGAGTGATGTGGTGAATGAAGTGATGTTGTTAGTGACGATAAAAACCGTAGAAGGAGTTAATTTTTGGTTATCGATATGTAATTATTTTTGCGATATCAAAGAGTAGTGAGTGATGTAGGGAGGTGGTGAATTATAGTAGTGTCACTTACAGCATTTGAAAGAGTTAATTTTATTATAAAGTATTAGTTTCTAGTTGTAAATATTTTGTGATATTTGATGTGTGTGGGGGAGAAGCTAGTGTGATCTGGTGAGGTGATTGTGAGTGATAATCACAGTTGTAGAACCAATTAATTGCCCATCTATATTGTTATAATATTAAATGGTAGTATATGAATTCCATTGTAAATAGAATTATCATTGCGAACAGAATTATCATTGTGAACAGAATTATCATTGTGAACAGAATTATCATTGTAAACAGAATTATCATTGGGAACAGAATTATCATTGTAAACAGAATTATCTTATTCTTCTAAATACATCCAGCGATCTCTAACCGTAACCGAGTGTTCATAGTTACTTGATCTGTGGATGTGAAGTCACTCCCAGGATTTATATATTCGTGGATGTGTTTAAAAAATAATCTCTACAACTAAAAAGGATACATTCTCATTTGACTCTCTACATCACCACTTCACTAATTTACGATATCATCTCCTCTTCTCCATCATCGCTCACCCACCTACTTCTCCCAACACAAATTGTATCATCTTCAACATCACATCTCCATCACAACTCACTTCACCACACTCAACTTAACCACACTCAACTTAACCACACACATCTCACTACACACATCTCACCACCTTCATCAGTCCTACACCAGCCCTACACCACCACCACACTCACAACTTCATCTACATCACAGCTTCATCTACATCGCAACTTCACCACCACTACCTCACCACCCACCACCTACATTACCCCACACCACTTCACAATATATTACACTACCCTCCCTACAAACAAATCCTATAACTGGCATAACGACCAGAGGTCTCACTTCTTCTGATAATCTTCACAACCTCACCTCTCTTCAACCCAAGATAAGCAGCCACCGGGTCCGCGTTCTGAATACGAGGAAGCTGACTCTCCTTCAATCTGTATCTCTGCAATAACTCCTTCTTCTCGTCGCGCGAAAGCTTGATGTGTTTAGGAACCAACTCGTGATGGGTGATGTTTACAATCAAATCACTCTCCTGGAACGTCTCAATCGAGGCTGGGGAAACAGTCGGAATCAACTTCTGCGCCGATGGGGTGATGTTGGCCTGGTAAACGAATAAGCCCGTAGAGAAGTTCTTCTCGGAAATGTGAATACAGAAGTTTCTCATCGTCTTGATCCCCACAGAAGACTCGTCACAGAATTCAACCCATAATGACCCGAGTTCCGGGAAGTTCTCCAAAGCTTCAGCGGTTGGATTAGCCTGGAAAGACATCAATTTTCTTTGTGGTGTGTTCATAGAATCACAGATCTTCGATCTGAACTCGTCCAACGACATGTCAACCTCCTCTTGTGTGATATAATACCCCTGGATGTTAGTGTTCTGCTAATCTACATCGCTCCATCTCCCCACTTACTCTGTCTCTCACCATCTCCTTGACGGTCTTGAAAACTCTCCATAAACGAGAAATGCCTCTGTCTGAGTCGTCCATTTTGTATATTGCTGTGTTTATTGGCCTCCAATATCTCAAGAACAACTTGCACCTCTTTACATAGTTAATGCTTTCATCTAAGAAATTTTTCATGCTGAGATGTGCAGTTCTGAAATATACGCCGGAAACAACACCACACACCAGATACCAGATAGAAAGTATTATAATATTTTTAGTCATTTATCGTTTCTAATAATGGTCTTGATGGGTGTTTGTTGTTCGTAGTGTTCTGTTGTGGCTGTGTTGTTGCTCTGTTGTGAACCTCTTCATCGTCTAGCTCCTCTGTACCTTCCACACGGCTCTACTTACTACAGAGATTATTCGTTGGCGATACTACTCGACCATTGAATCTCTCCGTATTCGCTCATCACACCTACACATTTCACCATCTCCCCACTCCACTCACCACTCATTCCACCTCACTCCATCTCACTGACCACCTAACCACTTCACCACTCCACCCTCCTACACCCTCTATCTGTATCATCAATTCTAAAAACAAACTCCTCACTCCTCGCTCCTCTCATATTCATAATTCATCCTCTATTTAAACAACAACTTTTCTTCTATATTGCAAAACAATATCACTACTGGACTTCCACACCTTGGTTCTAACCGTACTCAATGTCATATTGATAGGCAACACCTCGCCGTTACACAACAATTCAAGCCATTCTTCAGGTAACTTACTCTCCTTCATTTCTGCCGTCTTCGAGTCAAATCTTTCAGTCACATAAGAAAGAATCTTCTTGACTCTCAACATGTTATGCGAGTTCAATCTGCTTCCATTCTCCATCTGGGGGAGTCCTCCCTTGACCTTACCATTGCTGTTGCTGTTGCCGTTGATAGACCCATTCTCGGGCTTTCCATATTCCTCCAAAATGAATCCAATCTTGGGCAAGTCCTTGATAGTATACTTGTTCATCAATACCGGATTTCCGATCCAAATCGGAATATTCTTTCTATATTCAACCACCTTTTTCTCGTCCAAAGCACTGGTCTCCTTCACCATAAAGCTGAAAAGCTCTCTAAGATTTCCCAAATCCGAAGACGACTCGGTGATCATGATTTGAACATCAGGAGGTAAGCTTATCACAGGCACCTTCGGAGTTAATGTGCTTGTCACATTCAATAAAGAGTCGGATAATTGGCTGGCTGATTGTTCTTCGTATTTCTTTTTAACTTGCTGCAATAAAAATGCCACCGCATCAAGATCCGCAGCCTCGTTGACAGAATCTCCCGATGAACTGGTCGTTGTGTGGGTCAAGTTAGGTTCAGATGGTTCGGGCTTGGCGAGAGTTGGCACCGATCTCGAGGACTTTCTACCAAACAACTTCTTCCCAAAACCAGGTTTCTTATCCGAATCATTTGTAGCAGCATTAGTATTGGCTGTAGTCTGCAGACCTGCCACCGATGTCATGGTGGAAGATGCATCACTGCTCGAAACAAACTTCTTACTTTTCTTCAATTCCTTAATCTTCTCTCTAAATTCCTTATCTAAAGCGATTTCATATTCTGCATAGTTGGTAAAAATCGATCTTAGCAAGATCTCACCTACGTTGTATCTATCGTCATTCTTACCCCCTTCAACCTGAGATATTGCTGGATAGTTTTCCACTAAATCATCATGGAAAATCTCAACATTATTATAATTGTTTTTAGTAATCGAAACAACCAACCTACCTGATCTGATCTCGAGATTGCACCAATTGGGCAACACCTCGTTGGTTTGATATTCATCCACCACAGATTCGTAATAGTTGATTCTTTCTTCATATTTCTGGGCCTTGGTGTTCTTGAACGTCTTGACAGCTCTACATGTCAACAAGTCCCATAATTTGATGTCCCCGTTGTTACTCAACGAGAGTGCCATTCTTTTGTTGTTCAACAATCTCTTCAACACAACTGACGGTTCTAGCGGCGAGATTTCTAATGGCTCAACATTGAAAGGTTTCAAATAAATGAGATTTGGAGGGATGGGCTCCGAGAGGATCTCCACGGTCGATAAATCGATATTCTGGCTTTGTTGTTTGCTATTCTCTTCTATTGGATTACAAATGAATTCCGGTGATGGACCCCCATTGAGAGAAAGGAACATCGAATCGAATAATTCACCATCTTCTTCCAAGCCTAACTTATCCATGAATACTCCATCCATGTTTGTTGGAGGAGAAACTGTCACAGATAATGGAATCGGGAGAGGAGAGGCTGGAAGCGAATCGAACGGCGGATTACCTTGCTGCTGCTGTTGCTGCTGTTGTTGACTTATAGACACATCTGTATCAACAGAAAATTGACTCACAAGATCATACAAGTTGTCTTCGTCATCTTCATCCATGGCATTTCTGGCAAAATGTAAGTTCTTGTAATATTGATATTCGGCCAACTTGGAGGTGTCTGGGACTTGGTATCTATTAATTGACGTCAAATTAGCAGACCATAAAGAATTATCACCTTCACAAATTGCAATAATTCCCGGATTATCGTTGGCTATAAGGGTAGAAACCCCAATATTCTCGTTAACTACAGAGGTTTCTGCAGTGTCATCGGTGGTTATCAAATAGGATAAGTCCGTTTTGATGATAGCACCACTCTTATCACCTGAATAGAACGTCTTCAATTCAGGGTCGTTGGAATACAAGCTCCAGACGGAAAAGTCGTGGATATCGAGATTTTTGAACACTTTAAACGTCTTAAGATCCCATATTTTGATGGTGGAATCGGAGGAACCACTAAGAATGAAATTGTCGTTGATCAATAATGATCTGATATTGTCCTGATGTCCAATTAACGATCTGATCTTCGTGTTCAATCTATTGTCGTACAAATCAATGAGATTATTGGGAGACCCTGAACAGATCATGTTGCCGTTATTGGCCAATGAGTAGATCGAGCCCAATTCGTCTTGATTCACATAATTAGTGATGGGTTTCAAGGTGTTCAAGTCCCAAAGAACGATTTTACGGTCCAACCCACCGGAAATAATGACATTTTCACGCAGATTGTAACTCATCTTCTTGATATAATCACCATGTTGATTAATGAACTTTGTCGTTTGTTTCGTGTCAATATTGGTCAATTTAATCGATAAATCGGACGAACACGTGACGAATTGTTTGTCATTGTCAACCAATTTTAAATCATTGATCCAGTCCAGATGAAGTTGGTAATTATAGGCGAGTTTCTGGAACCCTTGAGCTCCCGGTTTCTCGTATCCTAACGATTTGCCCTGGATTTCCACCTCCAATTTGACCAATTGTTCCTCTTCATCATCGTCAAAGTCCACATCATTGGTTGCCGCACGACGGGCATTAGCGATGCGCGCACTACCATCATCCAGCAACAAGTTAGCCTTATTAAGGGCCGGGGGAACCTCGGGATCAATCGAGGAAACGGAGGGATTCCAGGCCTTAACAACACCATCACGGCCCGCAGAGAAGAGGGTGTTGTGAATTGCGCTGTATTCCAAGGAATTGACCGCCAAAATGTGGTTGTTGGATTTGTCGGTCTCACATAGCACATAGGATAAGCCCTTGACGATTCGGGACATGATAGCAATAAAAGAGCGGCAATGGGCGGTGTGTCGATAGTTGAGAGTTGTGACGATGGATTTTTGTGGAGACTTCCGCGATTCAATGTGTATGGTGTGAAGAGTGGTGGGTGTAGAAGTGTTGGAGGTTCATCTCCTCATTCCAGTTCCCCTGAGAGGCGGTGTGTGGGGACCGTGTGTGTGGGGACCGAGAAAGTGGGCGGCGATGTGGTGGGCGGTGTTGTGTGGTGGCGGCGGCGGTGAGGTGTGTGTGAGGTGTTGTGTGGTGTAGTGTTATTCATTATTTATGCATTTATTATTTATTATTTATTCATTTCTTCATTCATGTCTTTATTCATCACCACCTGAATTCGCACAATGTCGCTTAGTGCCACGCTAATGTCGCATTACGGCAAGATCGTTAAATGTGGAGAAGACGCGTAAGAGCGGAGTTGATGCGAATGATATACCAGATATAATCAACCATCATGAAACAATTGGACCATACACAGCGTGAATTGGCGGGCGTAGGTATTTTATTTTTCTGTCTTTTGGCGTTTATTAACTTTCAGCATCTTAAGGCAACCATCTATTTGACGGTGTCCAAGATCATTGACCAGGAGATTGCAAATATTAATCTCCAGAATGGCTCGAGAAATCTACCCGATGTCTCGGCCAGTCCGAGATTCATAGCTTCGTTGGTGGAATTGGTGTACAATCAGGCAATTAATTTGGGGGAGGATCTCGAGAGTTTTGCTATTCATGGAGGGAGAAAGACGGTCACCCCGGAGGATATGTATATGGTGACTAGGAGGAATGAGGTTTTGACGGGGGTTTTGAGGGAGGTTGTAGAGAGGTGATGTGAGGTGGTGAGGTGTGTTGTGGTGTGTTTAATTTAATGAGACTTGTGATTTAATGGTGTAGTTTGGTGGGTGGTGCGTGTAGTTTAATGATGTGGGTGGTGAGTTGTGTGGTGTGAAGTTGTGATTTAATGGTGTAGTTTGGTGGGTGGTGCGTGTAGTTTAATGATGTGGGTGGTGAGTTGTGTGGTGTGAAGTTGATTGGGGCGTGTAATTTAGTGCAGAGCGTAGTGTAATGTGGTGTGTTGTGAGTTTTATGATGTGTATATTAATAATATATGCAGTTTAATTGGGTGTAATTTTATGAACCGCAGTATGATAAGTTGTGGTGGGTGTAGTTAAATGAGGTGTGTCGTTTAGTGAATTGTGTGGTGGTAATGAGTTGTGTGTAGTTAATTGAGGTAATTCAATGTGATGTGTGATTTAATGTAGTTTAATCGTGTGTGAGGTGGGTTGTGTGTAGTCAATGTGTGTGGTGCGTGAGTTGTGTAAATTAATATGGTGTTTGTTTAATGAACTGCACAATATTTAGTTTAAAATTGTGTTTAATGAATTGTAGTCTAGTGAATTGTGTTTTAAAAAGGTGCAACTTCGGTGTGCTTAATGATTTTTTAAGTTAGTCCAATTCAGTTATAAATGTAACAATTATAACGAATCGTATCTCAACATATTTCAATCAAATGGGACCCTACAACAATCAATAACTCCATTTATTTTCACTCTGAAATAATCTCTCTCTATCCATCAATACTGATGGGTGTGAATTTCGGGAACATGTTCAACCTTCACCATGGGTCTATAAACAGATCTCCACATTTGACCCTTGACCCAATCCAAACACTCTTCAAAATCTCTTGGAACCTCTATGGTTTCCCCGTTGGAGTCGAATTCCTCTTCAATTTTGGAATGTCCTTCTTCCAACGCCTTCAAGATCACTGCAACAGCAACCCTAGCACTGACCTCGTCGATTTCTTCCACCGGAGGTAATAATCCAGCCTTTTCGTTCTTCAATTTTGGTGATAATGTTGCCAATTCATCCACTGCCGCTGAAACCATGGTGTCAGATATCGTGGTGGCCCGAGATAAAACTGCACCTAAACCAATCCCTGGGAATGTGAAACAATTGTTATTTTCAGAGATGGTGTATCCATTGACCGGTTTGAATGGTGATCCAGTGGCAATCAATGCATTGTTGTCTGTCCAATTCATAAGATCCTCTGGCACAGCTTCATGCAACCTGGTAGGATTGGATAATGGATAGATGATTGGTCTTGGGTTGTGTTTATACATTTCCCTAACAATAACTTCATTAAATGCACCGGCTTGTGTTGAACATCCAATTAAGACAGTTGGTTTGATGTGGGAAACAACAGCAAATAACGATTTGGTATCAACACCTTCCCAATCCTCATCTTTATCAGCATATTGTAATTGATCTGGATTGGCCACATCCGCCATTGATTCTCTGATCAACCCATATCTGTCCATACAATGGATCTTAGATCTTGCTTCCTCTATTGTAGCACCATGACTTACCATGTGGTTACATATTTGATCAGCAATTCCTAATCCGGCTGTACCAGCTCCATAAACCAACACCTTACAATCAAGAAGCTTTCTATCGGTGACTTTGAGAGCTGCAGTGATAGAAGACATCACAACAGCGCCGGTTCCTTGAATATCATCGTTGAAACAAGCTAATTCGTTTCTATACTTTTGCAAGATCTTTCTAGCATTAAGAACACCGAAATCTTCAAAATGCAATACTGCTGATGGGAATTTTTTCTTTAACGAGATAATGAAATTTTCAACAAAGTCATCGTATTCTTTACCTCTGACTCTTGGAAATTTGTTTCCCATGTATAAATCATCTTCGAGCAAAGTCTTGTTATCTGTACCAGCATCCAAAATTACTGGAATGACTCTCCCTGGATGGATACCAGCACATAAGGTCATAAGACCCAATTTTGCAAGACTGATTCTAATACCACCAGCACCTTGGTCACCGATTCCCAAAATCCCTTCACCATCGGAGACAACCACGTAATCTATATCTTTGGCTTCTCCATATGCAGCCAATCTCTGTTCGATTTCTTGTTGGTTCTTGATGTCGAGAAAGCAACCCTCGGGTTTTCTAAATCTGTGAGAATAGGAAATGATAGCATCTCCCTCGGTTGGTGTATAAATAATTGGTAACAACTCTCTGATGTGTTTTCTGACCAATTCGAAATATAACACTTTATTCTGCACTCTCATGGATGTGCAAAAGTCATTCTTGGCCAACGGTGTCTTCAAAAAACAAAGTTGTTTGTAAGCCCTTTCAACTTGACCATCTAAAGTGTTTATGGCCGGTGGTAACAACCCACTCAACCCAAAAGCGTCTCTTTCCTGAGCAGTGAAAGCAGAGCCTTTATTGAAGATGGGAGAGTTCAACAATTGAAATCCTGTCAATGGACATTCGATTGGTCCATCAACCGAAAGTATAGTGGACTTGGGCTTGTTTATGGAGGCTTTTGCTTCATCCCCAATGGGAGTTTTGATTGTATGGGTGTGAATATGACTGTAGATCTTGGTGAGCTTGTCTGAATCTGGTGGTAAGACTGTAAACATTGTTTTTCTGTGCAGAGATACGAAATTTGGATTTCAAGAAAGAGAGACGAGGAGACGTATATATACACAATTCTACATCTCTCCTCAGACACTGACTCACCCGTAGTATATTTGATATTGGGGCCAATTTGGCTCGATCTGTAGAGACATGTAAGTTTGCATCCACAATTTGCAGCACCGCTCACCCGAAATTGGCCGGTCATACAATACAATCGACAAAAGGAAACCCAAGATGGAGCGGGATCTGGACGACAATGGCAGGAAATAAGTTAATCCTGAGGGGTAAACATGGCTGTTAGAGTGTACTAAAGAGTTAAAGAGCTGTTGTAGTAGTATGGTTGGCTGCAAATGGTGGATGTACGACCAATGTTCTCATCAAAGACGACATTGTAGAAATTCAATGAGTATGCCAGTCCAAAAATGTCTACCAATTAGATATGAGGTTGTTTGTTTTGCCGTGGAAACCTCATACAGCCCCTCCATCTTTCCTACGTTATCTTCGTTTCAGGACAAATCCGGATCAATCTATGGAGTCTGTGTGTGTACCGATGAAATTCCGGCTCCGATTCCCCGATGGGATAAGAAACATAGTATAATATTCTATTAGTATAATGGGGCTTATTGGTGGTCCGGGAGTCGTTGCACCCTGGGGATGGAGCTGGGGTGGGTCGTATCAGTTGCATTTGTTATGGGAAATGTAGGGGCAGGAGAAGTATGGAGACGTAGGAGGATTCGATAGGAGCAGAATTACGATGCGAGGGGAATATGATGGGAGGAAAATATGATGGGAGGATAATATGACGGAAAGGAGGGGTACATGGGAGTAACACAATGAGAAAGATGTTTAATATTGGAATTCGTTAAATGAAAAAATCGTATCTATCTGGTTCTCTATCTCCTTATACGGTATCAAATTGTGTGGATTCCGATTTCAGGACCCTATTTCTCGAGGAATCGTGTGAAGAATCATAGAAACAATCGTGTTTTTTTTTTTT
>JAJMCV010000077.1:106751-311414 GCA_030573195.1 Nothofagozyma chilensis
CCTGCCAAAAGACCCAATACAAGATATAAACTATGGAGAATGGCAGTAACCCCATTGCAATGTTAGCACTCCTTTCTCCCCATCATCTTGAATCTCACGTTCCATTACTAATACGTCATCATTCCAGTGACAAATCGTTACTAATAGTGCACGCCGTTCACAGTCGGCAATGCGGTGATGTACATTGACATGAAAAATCACCTCCACCCACTCCACCTATATAATCCGCGAGGAATTTCCAGATATTCAGTAAAATCGTATTGTAAATAGCATCCAAAATGTCCAAATTCACCCCTATCCCAGAAGCGTTGGAAGCGTTCAGTAAGTAATTCGTCCCGGGCTCGACCGCCATTGACTAACAGCGCCAGAAAATGGAGAATTTCTCATTGTCATGGACGACGAGGACAGAGAAAACGAAGGGGATTTGATCATAGCCGCTGAACACGTCACCCAGGAGAAGATGGCGTTCTTGGTTCGTCATTCGTCCGGCTATGTGTGTTGTCCGTTGAGCACGGAGAGAGCCGACGAGTTGGAATTGCCGTTCATGTTGGAGAACAGAACCGACAGACACGGAACCGCTTACACCATCACAGTTGATTATGCTGACGGAACCACCACGGGGATCTCTGCCCATGACAGAGCCTTGACCGCCAGAAAGTTGGCTGAGGCCGGTGTCAAGCCAGCAGATTTCATCAGACCGGGCCATGTGTTGCCCTTGAGAGCAGTTCCGGGTCTATTGAAGAAGAGAAGAGGACATACTGAGGCTGCTGTGCAATTGTGCGAGTTGTCGGGTTTACAGCCTGCCGGGGCCATTTGCGAGTTGGTTAGAGATGAGGATGGGTTGATGATGAGATTGGACGATTGTGAGAAGTTTGGTGGGAAGTTTGGCATTAAAATGATCACCATTGAGCAATTGGTGGAGTATATTAGTTGATTTAATTGATGATGTATGATTGGATGTGTGGGTGTGTAGGTGGGTGTGGGTGGACGAGTGGGGAGGCGATGTGGTGGATGTGATAAGAAGTCGTAACTATATAATTCGATATATTTGACTACAGTATGGTCTAGTATAGTACGAATCACTACATTTTTTCGATTCACTATACTTTATTTTAATTTACTACACATTACTTCAATTTACTACAAATTACTTTACGACAACACACATTCTTTCAATTCACTAATGGTTTATCATTGTATCAGTAGACATTTCACTGCAATACATGACTATCTGATTGGAGATGCTTCTCCTCCTTCATTTCAACTTGTGAAAAAACCCAATTCACTAAACTACACAACTCACACTACAGCTCACACTCTCTCTATATCTATTATTGCTTACTCTCCTTCACCTTAATACCAACTAATCTCTCCTTCTGTCCAAAAACCAACTTATGTGGCTTCATGAAAGAATCAAGAACCTCCGGAGTGACAGCAGCTCTTCTCTCTTGGAAATCCTTAACAAACTCCTGTAACACCTCAGCACACATCTTCTTCAATTCCCCGGTCAAAAGATCACCCTTCTTGTAACTGTCGGAGATCTCCTTCAACTTCTCGTCATCATCAATGAAGAAATACAAGTATTGGAAGGCAACATCGACGTCCGGATCACCACCCAATCTTCTGTGGTCTTCCACTGTGACTTGACCACCGGAAAAGGCGTATTTGTTAATCTTCTTCTGGATTTGCTTGGCGCTGTCGGTCATGAAAATGGCGGTGTTTTCGTCACTGGCGGACATCTTCGTAGAGGACCCTTGCAAAGCTGGGAAAAATCTGGCATGGATCAACGATGGCTTGGCAAACTTCAATTTGTCTGCAACATCACGACAGACTCTGAAATACGGGTCTTGATCGATGGCACATGGGATCAAACACGGGGTTTTTGGAGGCAAGCCCAACACATCCGGGAACGAAGAGGGGAACGCGGTGGCAATTTGAACAGATGCAAAATGAACCTTACCGATACAATCCGAGTCTTGGAACCCGAACACGGCCTTTGCCGTGGAAGTGGTGATTTGTCTCGACACTCTGACGACGTTCTCGTAGAAGGGGCCGTTCATGTACTCCAAATCGGAGAAAATGAAGGTGTTTTCCGGGTTGAAGCCCACACTGATGACATCTTTAGCATTATCCTTAGCAAAACCCTTGACATCCTCAATGCTCAATTTGGGCTTGAAAAGGAACTTCTCGTCGTCGGTCAATTCGATCACCAACGGAGCGTCAAAAACGTCTTGTAACCATTTTGTGAAGAGAAACGGAACCATATGACCCAAATGCATCGAACCAGAAGAGGGACCTCTACCGGTGTACAAAAAAAAGGGCTTTCCCTGTTCATACAAGTCCAAGATCTTGCCCAAGTCTCTTTCACTGAAAAATAAGCCTTTTCTCATGAAATGATGGGGTTTGTGACCTGTGACCTCTTGGAATCTGGCCATTGTGGCCTCGGTGATCTTCTTGGTTCCAAATTGCGTAATTAACTTGTCATAATCGATCCCTTCAGCCTTACCATCCACCACAGCACCCTCGACTTCCCATGGAGTCACCTTTTGTTCAGCAGAGTCCTTAACACTCAAATCTTTGAGTTGTTTCGTTGGCTCGGTCATTTGTGTTATCACTTACGGGCTTATCTCGCTATTATGTCTATTGGTGGTTATATCAGTTTCGGTCATGGAGCAGTTTTTCAGAATGAGTCGAACACGATTTGGACCGAAGGCCGGTGATTTGGTGCATATTAAAGATATACTAATGAAATATATTAAAAATGATTAAACAATGGATTTATGTTGTTGTGTAGTTGTGGATGTTGTGATTTTGGCATTTTTTATTTTTTTATTGTGTTTTTATGTGAATTTTATCTTCTTCTACTTGTCTATCCCTCTTTCAAAAAATAAATAATAATCTATAATAAAATATTTAATTAAAATAATAAGAATATATTCAAGTTTATGTATTTTATAATAAATCAACTATATCCAGTACTCTTATTCATATACAATGAAACCAAACCACCATATAATTCACTTCCCTCTGAAACCGCAGAATAACCCCCATATTCTTTTCGATTGTTTGTATATTTTCTAGTCAATGACCCCAGAATACTTGGAGGGGAATACAATTTCCTGGTATTTTCTATACCTTTCAATTTGTTTCTGCGATATTCGTAGCCCAATAAATCTGTTGGTTGTGAATCGGAATTCTTTCTATTAACCCCCCAATTTCTCATATATGGTGAAGGCAAGCTGGAAACAACGGATTGATGTTCTTCAGAAGGTGAGCTTCTGGAATCGAAGAACTGTGGAGAATGCTCTTTTGGGATGGCACTTTCTATGGATCTCTTTTTCTTACCTGCTGATTTCTTTTTTCTCCGAGTCAGCTTATATCCCAATAACTTATCAGCAGGAGTAATATTATCTTCAAAACTATAAAAACTGGCCTCTATGGAGGAATTTGGGTCGGAAATTTCATCAATATGATACGACATAGCATTGAATGACGGAGATATCTTGGGGTTATCTATATCAATTCCACCAACACTGGGAACCGAACTGGTCAAATCAGATATTGGTGAAGAAACAAACTCCTGATTTTTATAAACACATCTGATAGAGCCTCTTTTACTGGTGAAATTGTACAATTTCAACGATTTATCTCTCTCCAAAATGGAATCGTTTCTGATGGGTACAATAGGATCGTTTCCTTCACCTGCGAGAAGTAATAATCTCGCCAGGAGCTCTTGGTCTTTTGTAAGGGTAACAAGAACGGAACTGGATTCACTTCTTGGCGGTGACTTTTCTCTTCTTCTTCTCAACAAGGGGAAATTGCTTCTTATCCGATCGTAGAATCTGGACGCTCTGGAACGAGCTTGAGCGCGAGATATTGGACGAGAGATGTCATTGGAGGTGTCAATTGTGGGGATAATCGAATCAAAGGAAATGGTTGAGATGTGGGGGAGGACAATTTCTGTTTGAAAAGGAGGGGAAATGAGGATATTTCTGGGTTTTTGGGGGTTGATTGTTAGGTCTCTTATTTCTGAGATTGTTGGTGTGACGAGGGATGGAGGTGGTTGGAGGGTGAGCATGGTTGTGAGTCGTTGTGATGTGCTGAGGGTGTGTGTGGTTGTGTTCTTGTAAGTGGTTGTGGTTGCGTTCTTGTGGGTGGTATCGTAGTGGTTGTGGTACGGTTCTGAATCTGAGTTTGACTGGTTCTCAGTATTATATCTACATATATTACCCTATTAACACCCGTAACTATTTATTCACGAATGACAAAACGTTCACAAACCACAAACAAATCAGCTACAACTACAAATTGCAACACTCTATACATTTGCAGCCTTCTGCAGACATCGCAGCATCGGATGCATGGCTAAGAATAGATTCGATATCAATAATATGGTTATCATTGCGATATTCGAAATCAAATAATAAAAATAATTAAATCCATAAATAAATTAGTTGGTTGGCTCCATAATCCGTAGCCAATACAGCACGTGATGCCACCCCTATTTGCAGAACATAGTTACTCAACACTGAACGAACAGAATGCTATATTATAAAATGGATATTATAAATTGTATATTATAAATTGTATATTATAAATTGTATATTGTATGTGATACACTACAACACTACAACACTACAACCCACCACACACCCCACATTACAACCCCACCACACAACATACACTGCCACCGCCACCACCGCCTCAACCGCCATTGCTTATTCATCAATTTCACTTTGTTGTCAATACCACCGCAATTGCTTCCACAACAAACAACTCCATCACCACCACCACCCGAATCGCCCGTCAAAAACGTCAAGTTGAATTGTTCGCTCCTTTATCCGGTCGGTTGCTATCAATTGTTTTTCGAACGAGTCATCTCGGTGGATTTTAGAGAGTTCAGGAGGCAAGATCAACAATATTGCCAGAGAAGGACAACAGACAAGAATATACAGCAACAGAAGGCAATATACCGTATACAACCACACAACAATACGCCAGAACACAACTACACACACACCACACCACACCACAACAATACACACCACACCACACCGACACTCACCACCCACAATGTCCATTCGCTCAGAATCCCTCACAAACTCCCTCTCCGAGTCCCTAAACGACCTCTACGTCAATTACACCACGTATGATGCCTCCATCTACAGACCGGTCTCCCCCCCACCCCAACAACGGTCCCCCACCTTGGTTCCCGCCAACGTCAACCCGTTCATCTACCATCGAAAGGTCAATAGTTTGAATAACATCGATTCCAGCCTCCCCAGACGAATCCCACCGCCTATCTCCCCGGCTCCAATGACGCCGCCACTCGCGATTTCAGCCAGTTTCGATAGACTCCCCCACGCCAACAACAGCGTGGACACCTTGGATTCGGGCTTGGAATACAATCAGGGCCCCACAGCCACCCATGCCTCGAATGTGCGCAATTTGCCCATTACCCACATCTCGTCGCGACTCGAATCGCTCAAAATCGGCGACACGGTGACTCGGTCCATGCCCGAGTCGCCCACGTCTGAGTTTGAGAGCGATATCGAGCTCAATAACCCGAAACGTGCGCTCACGAACTCGAATTTGATGCTTATTGACGATGATCTCGAGGACGACGAATTGACATATACACGTGGAATCATCAATAGAAGGGCCGACGACGAAGAGGACGAGGAATTCGAGGAAGAAGGAGCTGCCAAATTGATCAAGACAGAGACCGATATCGACGGAAAATCGCGAGTCAAAATCATCAAAAGAACCGTCTCAGACTTCAAATTCGGTAAATCTCTCGGTGAAGGGTCGTATTCGACGGTGGTATTGGCCACCGACAAACACACCTCGAAAAAATACGCTATTAAGGTGTTATTGAAACGTCACATCATCAAGGAGAAGAAGGTCAAGTACATCAATATCGAGAAAAACTCGTTAAATCGGTTGGGCAAGAGAGACGGGATCATTCATCTCTTTTTCACGTTCCAGGACCGTGAATCGCTCTATTTTGTATTGGATTACGCTCCTAACGGCGAATTATTGGCATTAATCAAGAAATACGGAACTCTTAACGAGGAGTGTGTCAGATATTATGGTGCCCAGATGTTGGATGCCATCAAATACATGCACGATAACGGTCTCGTCCATAGGGATCTCAAGCCGGAGAATATTTTGATCAGTTCCGACATGAAGATTCAGATCACAGATTTCGGGACCGCCAAGTTATTGGAAAAGAACGAGGAGGGCAATTATCCTGCCGATACCAGAGCAGCCTCTTTTGTGGGTACTGCTGAATACGTTTCTCCCGAGCTTTTGGACAAGAAATATTGTGGGAAACCATCGGATATCTGGGCTTATGGATGTATTGTGTACCAAATGATCGCCGGAAAGGCGCCATTCAAGGCCACTAACGAATACTTGACGTTCCAGAAGATCACCAAGCTTCAATACGCGTTCTCCGCTGGATTTCCCATGACTGTTAGAGACTTGATCAAACTGATTCTCGTGATTCAACCCAACAAAAGAGCCACTATCAAGCAAATCCAGAACCATTTCTTTTTCCAAGGAATTAATTGGAAAAACCATGATGAGATTTGGAATACAGACCCGCCAGAAATTGGGCCTTATAAGATGAATGCAAAGGCCATGATGAAACACCCAGATATGGCTAAAACTGGCTCCAGTAACCTAGTACCTCAAAAGAGAATCCATAAGAAGACTGATTCTCCTCAACCAGACACCGGTGCTGCCAGATTCGCCAGTAATGGTGAGAGTAATAGCACCAGCGGCAATTCGTCTGCTGTACCTACACCTTTGAATCCTGCGTCTGCAGCTGCTGTTGCCTTATCAAGAAACCCTAATGATATAATAGAAAATAAACGGGCCATATCAAGCAGCAATGGTGATTCTACGGGTTCTGATGATACAGAGAAGCCAAGCACTTCGAGCTCTTCCACCACACCCAAGATTCCTGGATCTGCCAAGTTCCAACAGCATCATTCTGCTTCTCCAAAGGTTGATTTGATTCCAGGAACAAACATCCCAAGACCCACGGTGAACGGAAGAACTCCAATGAGTAACGATTCGAGACTGAATACCAGATCGCTTCCAAAACCAGAGGCCCCTGCTCCACCTGCTCCAATGACAGGATTGGATTTGGCCTGGGCTCGGTTCTTGAAGGGCGACGAGAGAATCGCCAAGATTGGCGACGTGAACTTGAATGTTTCCACCACTGAAGCCTTCGAGAAGAAATACAGAGGCTCGATAATTGAATCTCCCTTGGGATATAATAACACCAGAAGATCCTCGCATTGGAATTTCTCTACATTGAGAGGTGAATCCGATGGATTGAAGAGAACAGGAACTGGTATATCTTCTGGAAGTGGAAGTAGTGGCAGTAGAGACTCGTCTGTGGGTCTGATGCAAGATGATAGAAGAGCTGTGACCATGTATGACAGCGAGGACTCAAAGGAGGATGAAAGAGAAGAAAAATCATCTTCTTCACGGTTCAGAAAGTTTCTCAGTGCCGCCAGCATCAATTCCAAACAATCCACGATAGAAAAGCCCAAGGATAGAACGTTATTGGTAACGACTCATGGTAGAGCGTTATTCTTCGAAAGAAGAGGCGATTCGTATGGAGTGACGGCTGAAATAGTCACAACATATCCGTTCGTGGGGTTCAAGGAAGTTGTTTCTGAAAGAAGAGCCATTGGAAGCAAATTGTTGCCGAACACGGGGACATTTGCAATTGTTTCCACTCAAACAACATTTGTATGTGATTGTGACAAAATCGAGCTTAATCTGTGGACCCTAGCCTTAGCTAAGGCCAGATCTGATAGATTAGATAGACTTTTCCCTGCTGATGTGGTGGAACAAGTGCAACATCAAAAGCATCCATTAAAGTCGCCTATAGTACCTCCATCGCATATTTTCCCCGGTACCAAGAGATCTGGAGATTCCAACCCTCCTTCTCCCGTATTGATGGAGTCACCCGAGTTCATCTCGGTGCCAAAGGTTAGAAAGAAGGCTACAAGCCAAAATCATCAGCATTCGGGGTCATCAAATTCTTCTGGGAAAAATTCCAAACCTTCGACTCCGCAACAGCCAACTCCTCTTTCTCCCTCGAATAGTAACGTGAGGGTTTCGTCCGAGCACAAGAGAGAGAGCTTGATGCTGCAAAGAATGAAGGCCAAGCCAACACCAAGAAAGGCGCCCAGACCCATTTCTCACACACAATTGAGCACCAGTGGGTTACCGTCTGCCAAGGGCAATTTGTTGATGGCAGCCCAATTGGCGGTGTCCAACTCGCAACAGGCGACGGACAATAGAAGATCCAGTTTCTCGAAGGAGGAGCCTGTTGCGGGCAAGAGAAGCTCCAAAATCACTGGGATGAATTCGAAATTGTTGGCAAGAAGTCATCGAAAGAAGTGATACAATTAGACTAAAAGATGAAATGATATTCACGGCATAGAAGTTGTTGGGTTTATTGGGGTAGGTTAGATTGTAAGATAAATTAGGTGTTGAGGAGTGTAGAGGGGTGTAGATTGCAGGGAGATATGAGGTTCCTTCTGGAAAGGAAGCATTATGATGGAAATATCTATTTTTATTAGAAGTTGAAGGTGTAGAAGAGTGAAGAAGTGGTGTAGTGAGGTGTAGTGAAGAAGTGAGGATTAATTGGGAAAAGAGAAACAATAAATAGAACAGATGTTATAAGAAATTTTGTCAAGAAATGCGATTTATCATTACAGGAGAGATAAATTTGAACTATTTCAATGGTATTTGTTCATCAGGATTTTTGAGTTGAATCAATTTCTATCTGAGAATGGGAAATATAATTAAATAGAGTTATATGACGGTATTGAATATAGGTATATCGTGGTATTCGGAGTATCTAATATAGTACTAGTAGAGTGATATCGTACTAATGGACCTTTTTTTTTTAATTTTGATAGAGTAAGCAATATAATCTTAATGGAATATCCGAAAGAGATAATATAATATCGTAGTGGTATATATAGTAGTGATATATAGTAGTGATATATAGTAGTGATATATAGTAGTGATATATAGTAGTGATATATAGTAGTGGTATATATAGTAGTGATATATAGTAGTGGTATATATAGTAGTGGTATATAGTAGTGGTATATATAGTAGTGGTATATATAGTAGTGGTATACATAGAAGTATTGTATATATAGTATTGTCATCGTAGTATTGTATATATAGTCCTGTATATATAGTATATATTGATATAGATAATAGTCGTAAAGTTAAAATGTGTAGTATATAGAATTAAATGAGTAATACCATAAATAGTTTGATAAAATAATACATGGTTTAGCCAAAAACTGGACTATATCCCAAATAAACTGTTGCGATGAATGTAATTAAATAGAGTATACACATGATACACATGATACACATGATACACATGATACACATGATACACATGATACACATGATACACATGATACACATGATACACATGATACACATGATACACATGATACACATGATACACACAATCTATACTACACACTACTAAATACACATAGTACGCATCACCACTATTACACCACCACAATATACACTCCACACAATGCTACTACACCACCACCACCACTACTACACCACCACTACTACACCACCACTACTTCTACTACACCACCACTACTTCTACTACACCACACTACACACCACACCTATCAAACACAATAACACCCACATACACCTACTTCCCAATTAGGAAGTCAACCTCACAAAAAACCAGTCACAAATATCACCCCCTCAGTAATCTCCCGCCCTCAGTAACTATCAGCACTAAATCCTGCACGAGATGAGAAGGGTGAAAAATTCTTAGTGGTGGATTCTCCATAGTGACAGTGCAGGGGAAACTGAGAGGTTTGGTAAAAAAGAATATACTTGTGATCATAAAAATTGTTATTATAGAAGATATAATTACACACACAAAGATGGCTAAATTCATTAAATCAGGTAAAGTTGGTATGTATGAAACAGACTGATTATAGTAGATATATGTAGAATGGCCATTCATTGATCATTATGGAATGAAGTGAGAATTGAAGTAAACGGGTGGATACAGATATCCCGCCAGCACGATATCTACTACTCCTCGCACCAGCAATTACTAACCCGTCAGCTATTGTCGTTAGAGGTCGTTACGCCGGTAAGAAGGTTGTCATCGTCAAACAACATGACGAAGGTACCAAGTCCCACCCATTCCCACACGCCATTGTTGCCGGTATCGAAAGATACCCATTGAAGGTGACCAAGAACTTGGGTGCCAAGAAGATTGCCAAGAGAACTAAGGTCAAGCCATTTGTCAAATTAGTTAACTACAACCATTTAATGCCAACCAGATACACCTTAGATGTCGAATCTTTCAAGGCTGTTGTTTCAGCTGAATCCTTAGAAGAACCATCCCAACGTGAAGAAGCCAAGAAGGTCGTCAAGAAGGCCTTTGAAGAAAGACACCAAGCCGGTAAGAACAAGTGGTTCTTCACCAAACTCGCTTTCTAAGGAAATTGTGTAATATGAATTGGGTTGTTTGTTTTGCATGGGTTTCTTAAAAATATCAAAAACGTTATAAAGAGTGTTAGCTTTATATGATGGTCATGGCTAAGTTTATCTACGATAAATAAAATGTGTATTTAGAGGAGCGTAGGGATTTGTCTTGTAGATTTAAGAGTCCGTTCTATGAAGAATGATGAACTGAGCGCCTTGAAGATTTCTGATTACAATAGGAGAAGGACACAAAGCTCTTAATACGTATCATACAATTTTACAGTTCGCATCAACTACAATGATGATAGCATGATATTAAACCTAGAGTTTATACAAGATAATAGTCTGCTTAAAGAAAGAAACAAGCTGTGTTATAGTGTCTAGACATTTAAAAGACATTTACAAGACAGTTGTAGATTCTAGTGTCTAGACATTTAAAAGACATTTACAAGACAGTTGTAGATTATAATTACAATCACAGATTGTGACAGGAACACAACATACAAAGTTATACTCCGGAGACTCTCTTGCTTTATCATTCGATTTACAAATAAAACCAGAAACATGTAATTGCCAGAGATGATCCACTCCAGTACATCCCAGAATGGTAATCTCCGTCACCATTTGGCATCTGCAATGATAACGGCGGTTTAGGGTTCGATATAAAGTTTACAACGGCGAACCCCTCAATAACGTCATGTAGAAGTGTTGGATCTGGATGCGGGGGTTCATGTTCCATGTGAGAGATGTATACTCCTGAAAAAATAGCAATAATGGAAGTGACCTGGGTTCTGGTCCTAGCAATGGTGCAAACCGACCCTACCAACGGGTCAAGAAATGACCTACCAATGGGTCAAGATATTTATTTGGCCCTAGCAATGGTGCATGAACTGCCACCGGTGGCGACTAGAATTGTTTATATTGTAATAAGAATTTATACATCCTATTCACTAGCCACACATACATTATGTAGCACAGTATAAACTACACGTCACATATTAGCACCTCGGGTGTGGGAGATACGAGGGGCTGCAACACTCACCACAGTTCGCTACAACCACAGCACTACAAACTGACCAGACAACCACAGATACCTCACCAGATCTCACAACTAATCACACTGCAAACATTATTTTACACCACACTACACACCTATTCACTCGCACTTGGAGTCTCTCAGTTTGGAGGGTCTGCAACACTACAAGTACTACAAGTACTATACTCACCACAACCCACCACACGAACCAAAACACACTCCTCACTATACCACCACCACTTTATTCACCTCATCAACACCACTAAACACCACTAAACACCACTAAACACCACTAAACACATCTACTCCCTCGGAGAGTGCAAGTTCCGGTCTTTGCAATCCAACTACACTCACTAATTCACCACACAATTGACAAATTTCAAAATAAAAATAACCCTCTCATCCAAATATTCACATAAAATGTCCCACACATTATATTAACATCACCATCACCAAATCCCACACATTACCATCACCACCACATATCGCGCTTCTGTACACCTCGCACCTCGGAATTACAACATTCACCTCGCACCCCGGAATAACCACACTCGTTTCACACCTCGGAATTACACCATTCACCACCCAACTCCTTCACTACAACTCACCATCCACAACAATTCACCACCCACAACAACTCACACCGAAAATAACCACACCCATCTCATAATAACTCACCATACACACCACATCATATTAACCACACCGCCCCCACACGCCGTCCCACACCCACAACACAACCCAAGACACCCACACACCACATTACATAATCCGCCGTTATATCAACTCAAAAATGTGTTAACCAACTTATACCCCACAACACCCACCAAACGCAAACGGGTTGGCTCAGACAATGTCTCTCAGAAGCCTCCAGGACCCGGTGCCTATGGCGTCCCTCGTGGCATCCATCTACAACAGGATTGCGAACCTCTTGCCCATCCAGACCGGCTACAGTGTGGCCCAGGTGGAGATGGACCCGTTCTTTCTCGCCAGTAGAAAGCCGTTGGTGGGAACGGGGTCCACTGCGCTAATCGCAGACATCATCAAATGTTCGTGCGACATCTTGGACGACATCAATCGAGTGAGTATCTCACAGGAAGCCCGCGAGTTTTTACACTAACACCCAGAACGACGAACTGTTGCCCACCACCCAACGGTCAGATTTATCGCTAAAATCGATATTGATCATCGTGCGATTATTGGCCGATTTAACCGAGGCAAATTGGGCGTTCCACGAGCCAGAAAGCATCAGAACGGGCCGTCCCATTGATTTCGTCTCCAACTCGAACATTGTGACGGGGACGGGCGAAGGAGCCTCCAGTTTACATTTCCACACAGTCCAACCGTCGCCAATTCCGCGTCTGGTGATAGAACGAGCCATCCGGGTCATTGCCCTCTTGAAGTCCGACACCCAATTCGAAAGAGAGGTGGCCAAAATCTCCGAATCGGTGTATTACCAGGAACACCATCCCTATCGCTCGTTGATAGACCATATTGACCAGAATTGCGACGCTGTCTTGCGCTATTTCGCCGCTACCAATGTCAAGGAATACTCGGAATATATCGTGGCAAATTTGCACAAAATGAAGCTGAATCCCAATAAAGAATACCAATATTTACTGCATTCGGCCCTAATGGAGTTCTGTTTCCTCGACGACAAATCCGGTTTGCAATATATAAAAGATATTTGGCATAGTTTCGCTTTCATCAAAAAACCGCTCTATCAACAGCTTTTGGTGGCCTTTTTCGTCAATGGGATCAAACATTGTGGAATCGCAAGACCCCGTAATTATCTCATCGATATCCATGTGAATGCAGAATTAGCAACAGAATTGGACGCTTTCATCGATTATCTCTACACCCAGTTCGAGGGCACCAAATATGCTCGGGCCACTTATAGATCGATTTCCATTCTCATGGCTTGTTATCCCAAGGGATTCGAGGATTATCTCAATAAACTGGCACGACTCAGACCGTCTTTCGCCAAAAAATTGAAGTTTTTCAACCATATAACGAGAAATCTCACGGGAAATCGCCCCGAGGACTTCGAATGCTTGATCACCTTGATGAGTTTTGCGTCGGTTGCTTATGACCTCGACCCAAACCATCCCATAGTCAAATTCGCTCTCTTTCACTTCGACACCGCTTATAAGGGAATGAAGAGTAATCTCTCCATCAACGTCAGTAGGGGGAAAGAGGACGAAACAAGATACATGCATGATTTGAGAGTGGAATTCTATTGTTCCGTGACCATTCTAAGACCCGATATAGTGATGACCGAGATGGTCAACTTCATCAAAAGAAACCAGAATGATATCAAGATCATCACCTTAGCCGTTGCCGTGGTGAGATCCATCGGTGAAATGCCCACGGCCCGTAAATATTTCAACGATTACATGAAACAATTATCGGAGACCCTCAAAATAATCATGATCACTGCATCCCGAATCATCCAGGAACATTCGGCGTCCATTTCGAGGGAAACCTCGGGAAGTTCGAGCACAGAAACTGAATCCACTTCAACACCAACTACCGCGGTACCCAGCACCGTAAATGTCACCAATAATGCTACTTCACCCACTAGTTCGTCGCGTCCTGCTCTTGGCAGCATTTCGGCTTCATTTTCATTGCATAGACATCATAGTCATGGGCCGGCAAAGCACGAGGATCCAGTTTATTCGCCTGTTTCTGGCCTTGGTGCCTCCAATACTGCACAACTGAACACTACCAATTCGAGTCTTCAGCTGAGTGTCAGTCAGAACGTTGATGAATCAAATAAGACGGACACTTCCAAAAAAGCTTCGAAATTGCCAAAGGTATCAGAAGCTGCTTCGGAGTTCTACAAGAGACGCAATACGCCAATATTTTATGCCAAAGATATCTTGTGCGACATCTTCCACATCTTCAGTTACAATCCGTATTTGTATTTCAACGATCAAGAGGCTTTAAACGGTATTACAGACCCCTCGGAGTTGTATGATATCATCAGTGCCAATGTTAGAGGAATTTCCGAGCCGTTATTAGTTTCATTTCGCGACGAAGAGAGCAAATTGTCTGATTCGGCTGCTAAATTCTCCATGAGATTGATGGATAAGGAGTTCATTGCCAAAGACGTCCAATACGTAGCCACAAGTTATGTTGGAACGGGATATATTCTTCTCAGTATTTGTAATGCTTTGACGGAATATTCCTTGACAAACACCAAAATCAAGAAACTTTACACATTCATGATCCAATTTTTCGAGGCGAGAGATAAAGTCATAAGCAGTTATCCCACCGATGGATTGGTATCGAAGTTTAAAACACACGATAATAGAACATGTCAGGCAGTGATTCAGGCCATCGAGAAGACCTTCTTGATTGCGTTATGTGCACCAGATATAGAGATGTATAGATTAACCAAGAGGGGGATCAAGATGTTCTTGAAAGAACGAATCATTACGGGCCATCACCATTCACATTGTTTTGGCTCGGGATCCACTAGTTTGTTTAATTTGGTTTCCAATGATACCCATATAGTCACTGGATTGGTGGCCCTACATAAGAGAATCAGAAAGTTCTTCAAAACCGTCCAACCTTCAAAGGGAGTCAAGGAAGCATGGATCTTGATATATGATAGATGGTTAATGCTATCGATCAAGGACATATTGGATCCCAACGAGAAGGTGGAATTCCGTAATTATGGAGGATTTTTGGCATCTGTTTGTGGATGTTTTTTGAAGACAACTAATAGTGCGGATTGTGCTGAAGTTGATGAAGCGCTCTTCAACCAAATCAGCGAGTTTGTGAGAAAGGAGGTTTCTTTACTTTCATCGGACGATCTCCATACGAGAGAGAACTCAAGAGATGTGCTCGCCAATGAGATGCATCCTACGGCATTTACTTTAGTGATCCAGCAATTGACGGAGATAATCGACTCGATCAAATACAAGAAAGAAGAAATTGTTGAGGCTGACTTAGTTTTGGTCGAACAAGTGATTGTCATTTTGGGGACTTATGCCGAGGCCGATACTCACGATGTTTATTTCATTCTCCATGGCTATTTGAAGCCAGTAGGCTCCATATATGGCATCATTGCTAGATTGACCGAATCTCTACGGGTGCTCAAATTGAAGATCCGTTTCTGTAAAATGGGGGCAATAATCGATTCGAGAAAGAGTGAAGTTGGGTATGAAGGTGCTCTTAGAATTAGAAATAAGAATATCAAAGCATTATGCCATTGGTTGGAACTTGCTGTTTTCCCAGAAAAGGAAGATAATTCCGAGAAACCTCCAACAACACAAGCCATTTTCCCCTTTTCAGTGCAAAAGAACGAACAGAAAGTTGCGGGATTGAGTTACATCCAATTAGATCTTGCAATCGAAGCCTCAAAGCTCTTATCTTTGAAGTTAGAAAGTCTTCCCTTGGAATCTCCGCAAAGTCTTAACGAGCATGAGCTCAAGAGATCCAAAGATATTGCCTTTGCTAATGTCTTTTCCTTGTTATATAGAATCCTTGAAAAATTCAACTCATCCTCCTCACCAGTGGGTTTGGATAACATATCCAAACATAAGGTGAGTCTTATAACTGACAATATTATCTTGTGTTTGAGTAATTTACTCAGATCTAATGTGGAAGTGGGCTTGAAATACGCATTACCCTTGGGTATCAACGAAGATAAGCGAATCAGAGTGTCGCTTCTCCAAGTTTTCGCCAATATCATTGATAACATGGGTGCCACATTCAATAGTGACAAAGAAGCCGACGAGGTTTCTCTCTTGGATCAAGCTTGCGAGACATTGGTGAAGAATATTGATGTTTGTGTTGCCATGGCTGATTCATCACCCACAGCAGATATCGATTCTCTTGCGTCCTCTTTATTGTCGATGTTTGGATATTATGGCAGTATGAAGGACATTATTGATATTTTGATCACGAATGAAATCAGTCTGTTGACTAGATCAGTGGACATATTGAGAAGAAACAGTGTGATCACTCGTATGTTGGCCCTCTTTGCCAATAGACACGGTCACGAGTATCTCCTTGAAACCTTGAAGCCAATCATTGAGAAGTTGAATAATTCTGAGACCATTTTCGAGATTGAGAAGTTGACAGTGGACGATTCCAATGGTATAGAGAATTTAGACCTATTCATGGAATATTTGACTGAAATTGTCAGTGCTATCACATCTTCTGTGTCCATGGTATCGCCAGAGTTTAGATACATTTGCTCCACCATCTACAAGACGGTTATCACCAGATTCCCTGGATCGGGTGCAATTGCCGTTGGTGCCTTTATGTTCTTGAGATTCTTCTGTCCAGCAATTGTCAACCCAGAGACCAGCGGAATTTTGGCAAAGATTCCCGATAGAAGAGTGAAGAGATCACTTATCCAATTAGCCAAGGTGATCCAAAATATGGCCAATGGTTCTTTGAGTTCGTTGAGATGGCCATTGTTGAGCTCTAGAGCAGCCAAATTAGCCTCTTTAAACAAGTCTATTTTAGATTTCCTTGAAGTTATTTCAAGTCCAACACAGCCTGCATTCCTTGATAAAATAGAAGAAAAGCCAATTGGTGACATTCACTTTATTCATAGATTTTTGTATGAGAATTGGTTAGATGTTAGAAAGCATTATCTTGTGGATACCGATTCTTCCCATTCAGATGATGAGAGAGCAGAACATAAGATGAAGGTTTTCACTGAAATTGATCATTTTGTTGGCCGTTTGGGCCAACCAAAGGCCTCTTTCGGGTTTGAGATCCCAGATTCGATCAAAAACAACGATACAAACAACGCATTATTTGAATTTATGAGCAAATACTCAAGACAAGACGTGGAACAATTCACGGAATCGCCAATCGTTCAAGGATCCATCTTCAAGGACGGGACACCTGTGATCGTGTTGAATCTTCATTATGTTGCTTTGACAAATGCTTCACCAGAATTGGTGGTTTTCAGAATGTTCCACTTCTTTGCTGCCAAGTTCCTTGATTCTAAATTCTATCTTATTGTGGATTGTTCAGGGTTCCATCTGGAGATTAGTGTTGCATCTGATGTATTGAAATTGATCAACATCTATTGTCCCGAGGCCATTCTCAAGAATTGTCTCCGGATATATTATTTCAACATCTCACTGAAATATTTCCCAGCTGTTATTGATGATATAAGAGTCGGCAGTGCTGCCAAGATATTCAATTCACTTTACACTGAATTCTTCTTCTATTCTTCTATGGATGACATACGGATCTTGAACCAACTCACCCTCTGCGACTATTCGACAAAGGTTTTGAAGGACTCAAGAGTCGTTTTCAACGATGTGATGCTATATCAATCCGAGGGAGATAGACCAACTCCCGTCACAGTCAAGGTTGGTAGCCAATTCGTCCAAGTAATCTCTAATAACCCGCAAAAGGTCAAGGTTGGGAACTTGTTGAAGAATGTCAAATTGAACGACATATATCATATCAGTGAAATATCCAATGCTGTGTTGTCCAACTCGCTTGGGGTGCCGAATGAGTTGTCCTTCACAATTGGCGATGAAAGAAAGGTTGTCATGACTTCTACCAAAAAGATCGAGATAATGAGAACTATCTATTTTGCAAGCTCGAGATTTTCCCAGGCCGATTTCGATGGAAGTAATCGTGACGGATCTGATGTGGAATCCGATAAAGATGGCTGGATAGGAGAATTGATCAATGTTGGCTTCGGGGGATTATTATCTGATAATGAGAACATCAGAGCCACCGCATTCAAATTGTTGGGGTCATTGAGTTCTTGGTTGGACTTGAAATTGGGTGGAGCTATTGAAAGTGCATATACCTCGACCTTTCCACAGGACAACACCGCTTTCGTTATCAGTGTTTCTCACATTATGGCTTCAAAATACGCAGAAAAGACGTATGAATTTCTTAAGGGATACTTTGCTTGTTACGAGAAATTGTCCAAAGAACAGAAGCTCAGCGCAGTCATGTATGTATCACCTTGGATCAACAATATCTACACCCATGTGTTTGCAGCCGATGAAGAGGGCGGTCCAGAGAGAACAGCAGAGTTGATTAACGAATTCTGTCGTATATCCATCTTGGACGGAGACTTGTTACCAAGCTTCAACAACTTCGTCTGGAATAAACTCTGTTTGGAAGATAGAATCAGTTCGGTTTTGTTGGATGAAATTGTGAGCATAGCCATTGACAGAAAGTCTGAAGGTTCCAATTGGGATTGCGTGATAACTTTGGTGTCGCTCACCCCAACCGTCGAGATCTGTGGTCAAGTTGTTCACAGATTGAAGGAAATCATCCACATTCCAAAATCTGAAGGGGAAAGCTCTATGATCACTCATGGAAGTTGGGTTGAAATAACGGTTCTAATTAAGATCTGTGTTGCTCTCTTCTTCAATTCGATCATATTTGCTGAAATGTTCTTACCGGACATTTTGTTCATCTCCACGGTCTTCATTGATATGGGGCCTTTGGAATTGAGATCCAATTTACAGAAATTGTTGAATAATGTGGTCCATTCTTTCCTTGGCAAGGAGAATCTCTCCGATACCCAGAAGGAGTCTATTGTATCTGTGTTGGATAAAATAGGTGGCCAAAGAGCCAAGATGATCTTTGGTTTGACAAGAGAAAACGAAGATAAGGTTGTTTCCGACTCGAATCAAATTACCAACTCGGTTACTGGTTTGGAAATCTTCTGTGACATATTGATTGATCTCATCGGAAAAATTGGTGATGCAAATAGTAGGGCTATCTGGAGAGTTAGATGGAATGCTTCTGTAATAGATGCTGTTTTCAGAGAGGATTCTATCTTGCAAGCTAGATCTTTGCTTATTTTAGGGTTCTTGACCAAATCAGGCGCCAGTGACACCTTGGCTTCGAGAATTACCAGAATTTCCTCTGAGATTTCAGCCCAGGATATTGCTGATCCGAAGACCTTGAAATTGGCCGTGAGTTCGCTTTATGCCATGAGTAGATTGGTGGAAGGTTTGGAGAAGGACTCTGTATTCTTCACTAAATTCTTCTGGTTGGCTGTGTCGACTGTGGCATTGGACAATGTCGTCCTTTACCAGGCTTCTTTACAATTTGTGGGAAGAACAATGGAATCTATGATCAAGAATGAAAGGTTCATTGGTGGTGACGTGCTCGATATCGTTTTCGAAGAAAGAAAGATGTTTGGGAAAACAATGGAAAGATTGGAAGAAATCCATGGATTTATTATCACAAGAGATAACTTTGACTCGGTGTTAACCTTCCTCATTTGCAAAGGTCTTATGTTACCTCATTCCAAACATGTGGCTATTGAAGTGTTACAAAGTTGTTTCAAGATCAGATGTTTGAATGAAAGAGTCAATTATTATGGTGGTAAAGAGGTGAATTATTCTTGTTATTCCTATTTGACTTTCATTTATATACTTGCCCAGAACCAACAGGAGTTCGATAAGTACTTAAGTGACTTCGTTTTCGAAGAGTTTGTTGATCTTGGAAATGAAACCAGTATTCCATTCCTTCTTCTCGAGTTCCTTTTGTCTGGTTCCAGTGAAGCTATCAGTACGTTGTATCAAGCGTCATTATTCTTCCATTCGCCAGGAGCAGACGAGGCTTCGAGACTTCGGTACTTGTATCTTTATCATTATCTTGGTAAGTTGAATCCTGAGCTCTTCTTTATGGTTTATGACGAGATCAGACCTACTTTGAGAGATATTGCTTCTTCTTCGTCGTCGTTGCCGCTTCTTTCTGCTGTTTATGAGGTTGTGACTGAGACCACTGTTTCGCCATTATATGGCCAATTATCGAGATTTGTGCTGAAATTGGATAAGAGTCTCGAGGCCCATAAGATTTCGGGCTTCAAGAAAGGGTATTTCTTGAATCATAACACGGGTGATGATATTGTCTCGGGTCTTAACAAAGAACGGACCGAGATTGCTTTTGAGAGCGCTAGATGTATCAGACATCTTATAGGAAGAATTGTTTCGTCCTATGTTGAAACTGAATGAGAATTGGGGAGTTGTCGGGTTGGCTGGATTTTAGATTTATGAACGTTCCACACAAGCGAAAGCTGTTAGGGTTATTTTATTTTAGGTGCTTGTTATTATTGCCATTATTATTCGTATATTAAGTTCCATCGTTTCTCAGCTTAAAATTTGCTTTTTTACGGAGTTTTCACTGGTTAGTGTTATTGCTTACAAACTATACATATTTGTTATTTGATGATTGTAATGTTCTATTCCCTTTTGGTTGGAGACGAGAACTTGCGGATGTTCTTCTCGAATGCTGGTTTGTGTAATCTATATAAAAGCATGGTAGCTCTGGCATCTTCCACCGACGAATGCTCACCGCCTTGGATCTCTATGTTCAACACCTCTTTAGCCAATTTCTTCAATCCCGGGGTTTTTCCCATGGCCAATTGTCTGAAAGGTAAATGAAGAGAGGTGTCTCTAATGAGAGATTTCGGATGCGAAAGAAAAAGAGAGTCCAAATCATGATGGACGGCATGTCCCACTAATATTCTATCTTTGAGCAATTCTGCAGTTTTGTCTTGGGCCTCTTTGAAGGTGATGGCACTTTTCATGTGTTGAGGGGTCACACCAGAAACCCAGGTACGCCAATCCACCACTCTTTCCTTTGGTTTGACGAAGGAGTCGAAAACAAGATGGCCGTAGAAATTCACCAACGACACTCTTGCCAACGCTGACTCCTTTCCCTCTGGACCAACACCCACGAACTCGCAATCCATGGCTAGATATTTTCCGGTTTCCTTTTGTCTTGCAGAAGAGCCCTCCGTTAACGAGGATAATTGGAGATGTATGGATGATTTTGGAGCGTCTTGTGTTATTTTTGGAGCATCTTCGACTGTTTCTGGAGTCTCTTGTGCATTTTCTTCTGGCGTGATTATTGTTTCGTTCTTCTTCTTATTTAATTTTTTTGTTCTCGGTATCTTTGTCACTTTAGAGCCGGTATTCGACTTTTTTGCGGCGGCTTTTTCAGAGCCGTTGATTTTGGTCTTCAAATTGGCCCAATTAGATGATAATGCCATTCTTTATTATATATTTATCTGTTATTTCGAGGTTAATCTTCATAAGAATCTGAATATATGCAGTCTGAAAAATTACAGAAATAAATTTTGACGTGTTCAGCCCGATTTATGCGAGATGAGATGATTATGCGACATCTGCGACATTGTATATAAATCCTATTATTATATATTGAAGAATGACCCCTCTGACATTATAATACAATATCATGTAAAAGAAACGCTTCTGTTCAAAATAAAAAGAAAAAAGAAAAAAACTCTACATTTTTTTTTCAATTCATAACTCATTACTTCATATGTAATCCTCCTGAGAATTACACCATCCCATCACCTGAAACTATTCATCCTATATGCTGCCATGATCAACTTCAACTTCTCTATAATCTCAATCGCCTCTCTACTGGTCTTCGCCTCCAAATCGTATCTCTTCAAATTGTTGTTCTTCGTAATCACTATCTTGAGATGGGTCGGGTATTTCTTGTAATGCTTTGTTCTAACGATCTGGTTGATATGGAACGTGGAAGTCTTGGTATTCTCGTCCCACATTCTATTATCGGCAGGAGTCAAATGAACATAATCCCCATCAATAGTCAACGATCTCTCTTGTTTGTTCAACAACGACGACTTCTTCCTCCAAACAGTCCATTTCAAATAAACCGTCCTATTGCTCATCTTATCTGGCGTCTCCTTGAGCATCTCCTTGAACTTGGCGTTTTCTATCTGCGATGCGCGGAGGTCTCTACTGACATTATGGAAATGTCTACTTTGACGATTAAGAAGTTGTTTCCGAGGAGGTGTGGTCGTCAATTGGTTGTTTTGAGGAGTGATGTTTGTAGCCAACGTGTTCAATGATCCGTTAAGGTTCAATTGGGCCTTGATATGACTACTGTTGGTGCCAATGTTCTCCAACGGAACAAGCTCCAAGTTGTTGGTGTGCAAATCGTACAATACCTGCTGATTATCAAGAATTATCGACGTAGTTCCTCCAACATCTCTCAAACAATAGCTATTTTGGTTCAATTTCCGTTCTTGACATATTTTCTTCAACACATCGAGAATGGTTGATTGAATTGAGATGAAAATACTGGCATAATTGAACGTCAATGGATTGTAAGGATAATCGAATATCTTTAATTCGATAATATCGTTATTCTGTTCGTTTTCTTCGATGTTTGGATCATCATGCTCCTTGAATTGGAACGGTAACGGTGTGAGTTTGGTGTTTGTCTCGCATTCCAGATCATTCACTTTACACAAGGCAACCTCTTCCACCCCGTAAGTAGAAATGATTCTGGTTCTATCCAAAATCCCAAATTCGCCGTAATTTTCACCGTCTTCATCCACCAATTCCAATCTCCATTTGTTTGGATTGGTCAATTCGATGCCCAATCCCTTATCTTTGTTGTATTTGTAAAGGATGTATCCAATGGCATCGAAAACAACCACATCATTCCGTATCTTGACATCCATGAGAGGAACGGAAGGCGAAGAGGAATCGGGTAGAAAGATCTTTAAGTTGGTCAATTTCGTTCCATCCCCATCATTGGCCACGAACAAATAGTATTCCAACGGGTCCTTCTTGGTGCCAAATCTCTCTCTGATCAATTCCGTCAAACTCGACTTCAACGATGGTTTGACAGGCTCGATCTTATTGACCATGTCGGGCAATTTGGTCGAGGGATTGAGCGAGAGAAGAACATCCGGCTGGTTTTTGATGGATTTGATGATTCGTAACGAAGTGGAAGAAGACCCATTGTGATTTGGACCACTATGACCGTGTTTAGCCTTCAGAAGTCTTCTTGAAGAGGAATTCAACATCACCGAGGCATCAAACGAATGTTTCGTGTTTCTTTTGCCGTGTTTCCGCAACCGATTTGTCAACGACGCACTATTGGTCTTGCTCATGTTGAAATCGCTGAAATCGGTGTCATCTTCGTCAAAGGACGAGTCCAAGATGGATGAACTCTCCATATCCGAGTCGATATCGGTGAAATCCGAAATGGACACATTACTATCGTCCTCGTCATAGCCGATGTTATGGTCAATTTTCGAGAGATATTTGCCGTCATTCTGGTCCTGAACCGATGCTTCTGTGTTAATTATCTCAAAGAGATTGGCTCCCTCTTCGCCCATCACATCGTTTTCCTCGATGTGGGAGCCCGAAGCATTGTTATTACTGGTGTTGTCGGAGTTGAGATCCGTGTCTTTACTTGTGTCTGCCAAATCGTCGTCACTGTCCGTTAACGGAACCTTGGACGCGTTCTTGCTATTGGGGTCGCTGTTATTGTTACTGTTATTCCCACTTCTGAAGATCCGTGCAATCGAGGGCTTATACGGCTTTCTGATGGTTTTACTCGATTTGAGCTCGGTTCCATGCGACCCCGTGATGGTGGAGCTTGTTTCTCTCGAATCAATGGTGTATATATTAGTAGCAGCTGTTGTTAAGCCCAGAAGCTCTTGTCGTTGTGGGGGAGGAGGTGTCACCATATCTTGGGCCTGGGGAGACGTTATGGGCGTAATGATGCTGGAATGGTCGTTTTCTTCGAGCATATTGTCCTCTTTGCGTTCATCCAACGTTATAGCACTGAATCTATCGGTCAATCTCCCATTGGGTCCTCCCACACCAGTTCCACCACCGGACCCTTTAAGACCACCACCACCCTCCTCGCGGTCCTTCTCCTTATTAAGCAACTCGAATTGGATCGGAGGCGACTCACAGAGTCGGAATTGCTCCGAATAGCACTCTAACATCTCCTCATGGGTCTGTCGCTCCAATTGGGTCTCGTTTGGTAGGTTCAAGACATATGGCTCTATGATACGAGTGGAGTAGATGTCGTCGTCCAAGCTGCTCATGTAGGCAGCTCGCATGTGGTTGAGCAAATGGGCCGTGTCAAATGGTAAGGCCATGACGAATAGGCGTAATGTGCTCAATTGGAGGGAGTGGTGGGATAGTTGTAGGTCGGTATATGTTATATAGCCGGAGTGTCGGCTGGTAGACGCACGAAGCCGATAATGGGGGTTGGTGGGGTGGTTTTTTGTGTATTGCATTTTATTATTTTGCATTTTATCTGTTAATTAAGCCAATTAGTTCATTTATCCTTTCATTTATTTATTTATTCGTTCAGTTTATTTCCCCTGCTCAACCTGCTCAATTCCGTCTCTTCATCATAACCATCTATGCTGCATTCACCAACTCCATCTAACACTCATCATCACCACCACCAAACAACCGGAACAATTCCATTTACCGAGGAAAACTTCAATTCTTCTTAATATCACCGTAATCACATCATTCATCTAGATACACACCACATCACCATAATCTTCTCTCTCTACCTTCATCTCACAACATCCCCACACCACCTACGTGCCCCCACCGCTCCCACCGCCAATTAACTTCACTGAAAAAAATCCGTTGATGAAATAAATCCCACAACTTGTTGCAATAAACACAAATATAGATAATATGGCTGGTGCTTACACTATTCTCGGAAGAGCTGTTCCTCCACATCAATTGGCTCTTGCCACCATTGGCGCTGTTGTTGCTTTGGTTGTTCCAAAGCCATGGGCTGCTGGTCCTCCAACCACCCCAGCTATCAACGCTTCATCTCCAGAAGAAGAAAAGTTCATTGTGTAAGTATTTAAGTGGAGAGAATTGGGGGTTTACTAACATTTAGTGATTTCTTGAAGAAGGCCGAAGAAAAGCATTAAGCTGAAGAAAAACATTAGGTATATAGATTGGTTAATGGATATTTATTGATAATGGGTGTAGTTGTGGGTGAGTGAGTGAGTGTGAGTGAGTGGTGTGAGTTAGTGTTGTGTGGTGAGTGTTGTGTGGTGAGTGTTGTGTGGTGAGTGTTGTGTGGTGAGTGTTGTGTGGTGAGTGTTGTGTGGTGAGAATGATACCTTCTCTATATTGATCTGCTTCTCTAAATTGAAATATATTCTCTAAATTGAAATATATTCTCTATACTTGATACATATTCTCTAATTGATATATATTCTCCAATTGATATGTTTCTCAACATTGGAATTTATCCTCTATAATTGATATATATTCTCTAATTGATATGCTTCTGTCTAGTCTGATAGGTGTAGATTGATCTCATGAGTAGTCTCCGAGTCTCCCAAGAAAAATCACATGATCCTCAATAAACCTCATAAATCATTGGGACAACTTCATTTTTAGTATCTTCCTTCGTCTCCCTTGACACTAGATAGTAAGTACTGCCAACCGGATTTAAATATAGAATAGCTGTAAGTCATATCGAACTAAACCTACTTATTCCGTGACTTGATAAACTCAGACACAGCTAAACAGGTCAATCTAGAACTCACGAAAAACAATATGGTAGAACCTATGACTTCTACTGATCATCGTGTTATTTCGTGTATCTCTTCTGAAATCTTCTGATTTACTTAAAAAAATAGTTTTCATTTAAACAGTTTCACTTATCCAGTTTAAACTACATGCGCTCTCTCATTCGAATTGGAATTGTCCCAATTGAATTATATTTTATATATATCTATCCACCTCCTTCCTTTACACTTCCATAGTTTTCTCTTTTCTGCTACTAAACGGACAAAGAGGACATGGAGTGAATATCTCCTGATGAGATTTAATACAGCCTTCATGGAAATAATGTTGACACTTCAATATACCCACATTATCCCCATCCTCGTACTTCCTAGAACACAAGAAACAACTGGTGGTAAATTGTCTTGATAGTTCTCTTTCTTCAGAAATATAAGGAGGAGGATTACTGGATCCCTCTTGAGACCCCTCAATATTCTGTAAATTGAGCACCAGGTACTTTTCAACTGGGAAAAAGACCTTCATTTCAACTTCTTCCTGACTATCTGGGATGGTTTGAGGTACAACATCAGTCGTTGGCTTTGGAGTTGGCTTGGTCTTTATTCTCTTGTAAACTCTTCTGTACAAATATACACCTATCAACCAAATACCTAAAATTAAACACGCTTCCAGTAATCCTCCCAAAATTTTTAGAAATAAAATACCAAAATCTAACCTCTCTCTGCTAGAAGCATTCTCGGGTATTATGGTACTGGTATAGTTAGCAGCTGTGAGAGCACAATTGCACAAGATTAATAAGATTAGCATTTTTGGGGAAGTTGGAGTAGCGGGGATGATGATACAGAGAATACAAGATTATTCTGTTATTTTATAGACTTTTTAACAGGATGTTCTGTTCTTTCCTTGTTCGTTTACAAAGTCATTATTGTCTAGCCTATTCTTTCTATATCCCTGAATTTCCTAATTGGAAATCTGAAGTCATTATTATAAAAGACATGTCGTGACTAGTTTTAGCCATGTGAATCATACTCTATCCTTACTTCATACCAAGAGCTGAAGTTATCTCTGGTTTTTCTCTAAGTTATAGTTCCAGGTAACGGTGAACTGAGCTCACCAGTCATTATTATTATAGTGGACAGCTTACTCGAAATAGATAACGAGAACCTGCATTGATTCATATAACGATCCTACGATGATATAACACATATATCCCTTCTACAATCAATCAAATATAATGTACATTAAAAATGCTCTCTTCACTCACAAACCTCAAACACCATCTAATCATCATTTTGGAATAAAATTCCGTTGGCCAATGGGTCAGCTTCCAATACTTGATCTCTCTTCTTGATCTTTCTCTCAACAGCTTGGTCAGCTCTGGCTCTGGCTTGTTGGGCTTGTTGTTGCTTGAGTTGGGCTCTGGCAAAGTTAGGAGAGACGTATTCCTTGTTCTCGTAGATCTTTGGACCTCCGAAAGAACCCTCCAAGATGGTGATGACGGTCATGACGAATCTAGGACCGATTTCAACCAAAGAGACGTCTTCGGTGGTCTCGGAGTCCTCCTTATCCTTCTCGTTTTCGCTGATTTGGAACATTCTGACCCAGATCTTTCCATCGACAATGGAGAACGACATCACATGGTCCACGAAAGGCTTGGACTTACGGGCGTTAGGAGGAACCCCAAAGGTATGGATGAACATCTCCTTGATCAACTTGAAATGGTCGCCTTCGTCAAATGACTTGTCGAAGGACAAAATTGGTCTGGATCCCTTCAAACAGTTACCGGTGAAGTTCAATTCGTCGGTGGTGTGCAAATTCTGGATGTGGAACTTGATGGTGGGTCCGTTAGGTGGCTTGGTGAGCCAAAGATATAGATCTGTGTGTTTTCTGGCCTCGAAAAATAAGATGTTGTTACAATTGTACAATTCGGCCACCTCATTCAACTCGTACAAGTTCTTCTTGCTGTCGAACTTTGGTTCCTTTCTCGAATGGGGTAATAGTCCATGCAAATCGTTTATGAAATGTCTATGTCTGTAGGTGACACCTCTGGACGAGATGATCAAGGCTCTTTGTCTATTTATGTGTTTTGTTCTTTCGTTGGCATCCTTGGACGACTTTCCGGCGAGGGCCTTGTAGATAGCGGACATTGCAATGACGAGATGTTGTTGCAAAAGAAGTTATGAAGTTTAAGATTTTGAAAAATTCTGAAATTTATTTTTTGTGCGATGAGTGGCGGTGGGAGAGTGGCGGTTACGGGAACAGAATCGTGGCGGTGTTATGTCACGTGAGGTGAATGTCGTATTAGCGATGAAGACGATGGAGATGGTATGGATTTATTGGTTTATTAGATGGTATAGATTTATTGGTTTATTAGATGGTATTGATTTATTGGTTTATTAGATGGTACAATATATAAAGGTTTTTTTCAAAAAGTCACTACATCTCATTAGCTTTATAACTGTATAATAGGATAACATCCATGCAAGGGAAAACAATTCCGTCCAAGATAAAAATAATAAATAGTATAAACAGGAAAACTGAAGTAGTAATCCTAATGAGCACTTCTAGTATTAGCACTTCTAGTATTAGTATTAGTATTTCTAGCGCCAGCAGCACATCATTAGCATCACCAGCAAACACACACCACACACACACTCTAAACATCCACCTTAATGTTCAATTGCTTCTGTAAAAGCTCCTTCTCCTTCTGCTTCTGCTCCTCCTCCGCAAGAATCAACCTCCATTCCGGAATCGGCTTGGGTTTGTTCTTGCTCTCCTGTTCCTCCAACGTGGAAAGAACAACCGTACCAAGCAACATCAACACTGTGACAGCCTGAGCGTACATTCTGGCTTGAACGGCCTTTTGGGCCGTGGTCATGATCTTGTCTCTGTTGACAACCACCCACGACCCGTACATGGATGCGGCCCATCCCGCGATGATCACCTTGTACTTATGGGCCGATATGGACTCGATCATCTTGTCCTGGGCGGACAAGTTCTTCCATCTGTTGGCCTCATCCACGGCGGCCTTCTCGTCGAATGCACCAGCATATGTCTGTCTATCGAACGAGTTCGACGCCTCTTCGGCCCAAACCACACATCCAAACGTTGGCGGGGTGATCGAGATGGCGGTTCTCAAGTTATAAGCAAATGTGGACCATCTGGCGGGATATTTCACTCTGAGGAATTGGATGAATCCGGCGGAGATCACTCCACCAGCAACGAGCCCCTTGAGCCCACCCGACAATGTGGCGTTCCAATGGGCGGTCTTTTCTTCTTCTGTAAGTATCTTCATGTTTATGTGTCAATTGATGTTTTCTAATCGTCCTGTTTTTTTCCCACAAGCTGGCTCTCTTATATATACACTCGGTAGTTGTGTGCCGGTCGTTTCTTTTAACGGCCGGAATTGCCTGAAAACAGCTCATAACTGGTGTTAACTATGGCGTGTGCGAACCCATAGATCATGTCTCCGGAGTTTGAAGAAATGTCGCGGATTCAAAGCCCTTGGAAGGAACTTGATTCCGGATGAGTTGAGGGACGGTCATGTCTAGAGGAGAGGTGGTGAGCGGTGTGTTGTTGTGTGTTGCAGCGAGTGTGGTGTGTGTGGTGAGTGTGTTGCAGCGAGTGTGGTGTGTGTGGTGAGTGTGGTGCTGGAGACGTGAGTTGGTGTTGTAGAGTATTCGGGAGTTGACGTTTGAAGCTGCAGTGTGTAATGAAGTGGTGAGGCGGTGCGGATGGTAGAGGGTGGTGTAGTAAAGCGAGGTTTCGGACAATGAGGTGTGTTAGAGTTTGGTGTGGTGGATTGAGGATTATAGAGTAACTTGTAGACTGAAGATTGTACAAGCGAAATCTGTTATACTGAACTCTGCAATACTGAAATCCGTAATACTGAAATCTGCATTACGGTGAAATAAATCCACACCATTCTGTCTGAAATATTCACATTCCTATGCCCTCCGTCCTTCCTCTTAATAACCAATACATCTCATTACACATTCTCTCACCAGGTCCCTGCATCTGCAGCATCTTCTACTATTGCACGCCCGGATTTCACCACACCAAACTTATTTCTTCTATATACTACACACCACATTACATCACAAATATAATAGCGAATTGTATATCTACACTACAACTACATTATAACCACCCCAATAACCATCCATTACACCCATCACTCATTCCTCAACTCCCCCACGTGACCGATGCTCCTTACCCTACCTAAATAAATTTATTTTTCAGTTAATACCGATCAATACATCAAAAACAGCAATAAATCGCCATCAAAAACAGCGAATAATTGTCCGATTGACCCTATTAAACGCTTAATCCACCATGTCAAAGCCTAGATATCATCTTGAACAAAGAGTTCCCGAATTGGAGGATCTCGAAAGAAAAAACCTCTTTGAGAAGAGAGAAATCACCATGATCATGAGAAGAAGAACCGATTTCGAGTACAGAATCGTGGGAAGAGGAACCACTGCCGGGGATTTCTTGAGATATGTGGAATTTGAGTCCAATTTGGAGAAGTTGAGAAAGAAAAGATATGCCAGATTATCCAAGGTGGGGATTGTGGACACCAAGCCAAGTATATCGGATTGGGCGGGTGTTAGAGGTGTTCTCTATCTCTTCCAAAGAGCCACTTCGAGATTCCCGGGTGATATGAGCATTTGGACCGCTTATTTGAAATATGCCAAGAAGAACGGTGCCACTAAAGTCGTCTATAGAGCCTATTCCAGCTTGTTACAGAAGAATCCTACCAATGTGGATGCCTGGTTGAGTGCTGCCAAATACGAGTTTGAAACCAATGCCAACGCCAAGGGGGCCAGAATCTTGTTGCAAAGAGCCTTGAGACTCAACCCGGAATCGCAGGAATTGTGGCTTTCGTACGCCAATTTCGAGTTGGCCTACATCTCCAAGTTGTTGGCCAGAAGACAGATTCTCGGCTTGATCACGGAAAAACAACAGAAACAACAACAGGAAAGCGAGGAGAAGGCCGTGGCACAATCTGTCGAGGATTCGTCGAAATTCGTCGCCGGTGGGTCCGAGGACTTCGACCAGGACGAGATAGTTTTGCCCAACGGTCCAGAAGACGAGCCACAAGACTTGAACAAACAATTAAACCATTTGCCGGAGGCTGACATGAACATGTTGGGAAACCCAGAAACAAACCCTGCCTTGCGTGGTGACGTTGCCTTGTCGATTTTTGACATTTCCGTCGAAACATTGGTCAAATACGTTCCTAAATACTCCACAATGACCAATGAGAAGGAGAAGACGTTCCAGATAGCCCATGATTTCTTGGAGAACTTCGACAAGTTCGATAACTTGAATAGAGCCCATTTAGTGGGCCATGTGGTGGAAGTTTTGTTAAGAAAATACCCGGACGATTTGAGATCCTTGTCGTTGGATATCACCACTCCTATCAGAAACGCCAAGGTGACTGATGAGGACTTCAGCTCGTTGTTGCAATTGTCTGTTAATAAGTTCCTTGCTTATAAGGCCAAATTGGTCAAGAGTGGCGATAAGAACGGGTTGACCGAGATGTATGTTGAGGAGCTTAATAAGTATTTGCAGGAAGGTAATGAGAGAGTGGGAATGTTACTTAAGGCAATTATTAAGAAGTGTCGTGAGGCATGAGTAGTGAGGTGGTGGTGTGTTGAATGAGGTTTTGAGTCAGGTGCTGAGTGAGGTGTTGAGCGAGGTGATGTGTCGTATAGAATACTATAAGTTCCGAATTTAATATTGTATACGCTATTCTATATGAAGTTATAAATGGTTATGTATATGATAATGCATATGATAATGTATATGATATTTTACATGATATATATTTGTATCACTTCACGATATTCTGAATGAAATTACTTATGATATTCCTCTGACATTTTATACCGTATTATTAATGGTATAGATAATATTATACAATGCTTTACACGATATTCTATATATTGTATATATTTTATATGATAATGTATTTTATATTCTACATGATATTCTTCATAACCCACACAATATCACATTTTACAATATCCTACATCACTCCGCAAAACATTAATAGCTCACTTCTGTACATATCTCCTCAATCCTTCTTAGGAAACCCATACTCGCTATCATGGGTGCTATGATACCCCTTAATAGCGACCTTTTTAGATAAATAGTTATAAACCAATCCAACAGACGAAATAGCCGTGATCACCACCGTCAAAAAAAGATAGCCAAATAATGAGCCCGACGAAACTCCACCCACATAATACGGAAGATGGTAGAATCCCTGAGCAATAGGAGTGAATGGGTTCGTGCCAGAAGTGGTGTACCATCTGATGGCCAATTGCACCGTCATAAAGTCCCCAATCACGTATCTGGAGGTGTTTGTTCCCGAACTCCATCCAACAGAACTCACCAACGAGTTGAATTCCTTCGAATTGGGTCTGGTCATCAAAATATTGAGCGTGGGATCAATATCAAGATGACTCTCCGAGATATGGCCTCGGAAATTGAGAGTAAAAGGCACAAATGCCAGGTCTTTGGCCGGTGTCTTGGGACTTCCGATGGGAACCCGACACGAATACGGAACATCCTGATGAATATACAATTGAAACAAGTGGTAGAGATGGTCCGTCAACCCCACGGTGCAATTGACATCCTCGTTTACGCCATAAGTCAAGCTCAATGGTTGGCCCGTCTCTCGACACTTGGGAAATAACTCGTAGATGATGTTGTTCTCCGCGTCGAACTTGTGCTCTCCAGTGTCAATTTGTCTCGATATACACTCAATTGGGATCTTTTCCCCAGTATTGTACGACTGGAGAGACCCAGGGAACTCCTTCTGGCCATCCAACGCATACCATTCGGCGGAAACCCCGCCAATAGCCGCACTCACCAACCCTAAAACTACAGATAATCTCATTATATTATACACAACCAATAGAGTTCCATTGTTCCATTGAAATTATCTTTGTTGATCTGTCCTGTGGTTGATTTACACGATATGGAATTACGTGTTCAAACCGAATTATAAATAGCTGGTGGTAATTGTGCGTAATGAATCCTATGACAGTGTTCGGTGTTAATGATAATTGTGCGGTGTTAATGATGTGGTGGTACTAATGATGACTGTGTGTCAATGATGACTATGTGTCAATGATGACTGAGTGTTAATCACATGAAGTATTGATGATTTCTCACCCACAGTACCACCTAGTAGTCCCCACTACAATCCAATTGTTATCCCCTTTATTACTCCTATCCCTGTACACACCATCCCTGTTGCACAAAAAACTCATAGATCTTTGAAGCCTTATTAACATCGATCTTCAACGTGCTTCTCGCATCCTTCTTCCTCAAAACCCCGCCATATTTCTCCGCTTCCCGCAATAATTGGTTCTTAATCGCAATATATGGCTTGGGGAGAATTCTCAACGTAGCACACAATTGCTTCTCCTCAGATGATAACAAATCAAAGTCGGCCGCATGTGAAATATCCAATGGTTGATTCGACGGCTTTTTTGGCTTGAACTCTCCCGGTTGTGGCGAATTGGTATGTGATTGAGTTCTATGATGTCTCGAACCAGCACCCAATGATAACGAGTTCTGTGTGTGTCTGGATGTGGCAATATTATTCGATAATCCCAATCTTTGGATCAGATTGGCTCGAATCACCTTATCCTTCTCATATTTGGCCCCCGCTTCCAACGTGGTTATACCGTTTTTCCGCCAATTCTGCAATTGTTGTATCTTTACGCGACACTTCAATTCCGTCAAGATATCTTTACTGAACTCCTCGAAATCCTCAGGCAACATGATCCGTATATATGCGTCGATTTTCTTCATCATGTCCTTTTCCTCCTTCATTTTCCTCTTATCTAGAGCCATGTTCTTCCTATATTCTAGTAGATTATTCAATATAAGCACTCTTTTGCGCTCAGCTCTCGTGGTCAATCTTGAGTTGTATATGTCCAAGATGGTCAATTTTAACTCAATATCGTTCGGTTGGTCGTCTGGATCGAATATCATGTCCTTTACTGCCAATTCCGCTTCGTTTTCTGCTTCGTGTTCGAATTCTAGTCTACCAGGCATATAACCCTGCAATTCATGACACAATGGAGTAGAAGACGACGGCTTCGACTTGGGTGCCGGAAGCGGGAGATCCTTTCTTTTATCCAATCTCTGTTTTCTCATCTTGATGAACAATTGAGGCGTTATACTACTGAAATCCTTATTCATCTCGGGAATGGGATATTCCTCACTTTCCAAATAAATCTTGTTATAATGGTCTGCCACCTCTTCCTTCGATCTATTCCCTATATGGTCCGATATGTCCTGCCAATTCCCCAATCCAAATGTCTCAGCACCTTCTATCAACAATAATTCCTCGTCAGCACCCCAATCTTCGTCGAAAATCGGATACGAATGTTGTTCAATGATTCGATATTCATGCCATGGTTTATGGTTTCCTGAGGCAGCACCAGAAGCAAAGCAGGGGACACAGAGGTCGTATTCGCTACATGTAGCACATCTGACTCGGACACGGTTTGTACAATCGGAGGAGCAAACGTCGCAATGAAATTTGGCCATGCTGGGTGTGTGGTGTTGTTGTTGTATTATGTGGTGGTGGTGATGTTATGTTATGTGATATATGTGGTGTATGGATGTACCAACCACTCTATCTCTATCAAATGTCAATTAATCAAAATTTCTATATTTTAATTTCTCTGAAATCCGAAATCCTCTGAAATCCGAAATCACCTTCCCTCAATCTTTATTTAAACCCAATATTTATTTAATCCAACAATAATACTACAATTGCCAATCCTGTTATACTGACAATTATTGCTCGAATTTATATAAAAGATCGCCAATTCACGTAAACTCCGCGATTTCTCCCCTATAACACGCGAATCTTCTCCGTTTATTCTTGTCTTATGGATGGATTATTGGTCCAACTTGTTGCTTCATGGTGAGTATGTGTTGAGATTCGCGGTGTTGTGGTGTTGGCTGAAAGTGTGTATTTATCGAAATATTCAAATCAACACCGGAATTCGCGAAACATGAAAAACAATGTCGTGTATCTACCCTTATATACACACCCACACACCATTTTAAAAACCAGTCACAACCACCCATGCGTACATCTCATCCCTGACATCTTTCCAGCTCGATTGTCAAATTCTCAGCAGTGTGCACCGCCAGATTCTGTTAACTATGTGGAAAATTAACTATGGCACACCGCTGGAAAATCTCATTCAGCTACAAAGCAAAAAAATATATTTGACTTGAAGGTCGTACAGTTGGAATAAAGACATTTATAATTAATCAAAATGGTATGTATAGATAGTGGAACCTGTGGATATGAGTAGAAGACGATAATATTGAAATGCCGAGTCGAAAGACTCGAGGAGTAAACAATTAGGAGGATGTGAAAAATTATGAGATAAAATCATCACGTAGCGAAAAGAAGTGGACAAGAGAACGAACGATTGATCCAACCTATCCATTTGAATCAGCAGGTCGTCGGTCATTATCAGCAGGTCGCCGGTTATTAAGAAGATATCTACAAGAAATACAGTGATAGACAGCCCACTACCTACTCCACCAACAACTCGATATCCACAATATACTTCTAATTACATTTACTAACTATTCAGGGTCGTGTTAGAACAAAAACCGTTAAGAGAGCCTCTAAGGTCTTGATCGAAAGATACTACCCAAAGTTAACCTTGGACTTCGAAACCAACAAGAGATTAACCTCTGAAATCGCTGTTATCCAATCCAAGAGATTAAGAAACAAGATCGCTGGTTACACCACCCACTTGATGAAGCGTATTCAAAAGGGTCCAGTTAGAGGTATTTCTTTCAAGTTACAAGAAGAAGAAAGAGAAAGAAAAGATCAATACGTTCCAGAAGTCTCTGCTTTAGACTTATCCCACACCAAGAACCAATTGGAAGTTGACCAAGAAACCGCTGACTTAGTCAAGTCCTTAGGTTTCAAATTACCAGTCTCCGTTGTCTCTATCTCCTCCCAAAGAGGTCCAGCTAGAAGATTCGCTAAAAGAAACTAGATTATTTCCGGATAACTAATGAATGATATAAAATAGTTGGGTTGTGTATTTAATAAAATCACTTTGTATTAGGAAATTGTAGGGAGGGTGGACTTATATATCGACTTCTTCCATTATATCTATTCTACAACTGAAGATGTAAATCTCTGTAATCTCATGTTGACTAGTTGTACTCCTGTAAATTGGGGAGAAGAAATGAGATGAGTCTGTCAATTAATGAGACTGAGATCATGTTCATGATATTTCCAAAAAACATAAATATCTTGAAAGGGATAACAAACCACAAGATATTTTCTTATGATATCATGATAAGAATTATAGGTTTAATCGAAGTTAAGCTAATGATTTATATTCCACAATATTTGATTATTGTGCTAGAGAATCTTATCTCCAACCTTGAGGTAGGAAAAATCCAGGAAAAATATCCCAATTAGACTATAACGTCTACAATAACGAGAGCCAAAATAACTGCCGAAACTACTTAATATTATATAATTTAGAGCCTGTGAATTCCCGTCTGCAATCTTACAATAACTCTAATAGCATCTCGAATTTACCCAGTGTCAAAGAATAATTGAATATGAAGACAATTTATAACCCGTCAGATAAGATACGTAAACATTTATGTGGAATGTGCATTCCACATAGACAATACATAATATTATGGCTCGACTAGTTAGACGACCAAAATATTCTTAATGTATAAATACATCTGGTTTGCTCTATAATTTAGAGATTTATGGATATAACATAGAGATATATGTATAACATAGAGATGTATGAATAATATAATTAACAATCTAATCAATGGAGTCTTTCATTATAAGACATGCCGGATATGGCACTAATGCAGAAATCGGTGAAAACCCAATGGTCAACCACACCAGAACCAAAAAATAACCCCTAAATCAGAATAAGACTCCAGAAGACAATTATTTAGTATGGGATCCAAAAAATAAGCCCAATGCGGGGGTCGAACCCGCAACCTTGTGATGACTTTTTTGATAATTAAGAGTCACACGCTCTACCGATTGAGCTAACCAGGCTGGAAGAAAGCAAGCCCAATGCGGGGGTCGAACCCGCAACCTTGTGATGACTTTATAGTTACTTAAGAGTCACACGCTCTACCGATTGAGCTAACCAGGCGCTTGACACCACACGTGGTGATTCGCCTTAAGAGCGAAGTTGGCCATATGACTTCCCAATAAGGAAATTAAAATAACATTAGCTCCATCAAGTAAGTATTTTTCATTTTCAATTACTCAGGAATAACTTCGATCCTCTTTGTTTAAATGATGTTTCTATATTTGCTACTTCAGACGTTGCTTTTGCTTCGAATGAGACATATTTAATCACCAAGATCTCTGATAACAATCCCGAAGTTATTTTTGAAACTGATGTTCTTTTCAATTTACTAACAAAAAAGGAAGATCCTACAATGAACTCATGATATCGTGATGTTTATATACTTACTACGTCTCTTTATTGCTTGTAACCAATAACCTTGTCTACCACCTTCATCATCTTCAATAACTTCTCTTCTCTCAATCTACCAGCAACCAATTGGATAGAAACGGCACCACCGTGGGATTCAACTGGGTCATAATCCTCGTATGTAGCTTGATCCACTGGGTTTCTTGGGGTATAGTCTGTTTCCTTGACATCCACATCCTTGTCGGCTCTGGTGACAGGGATAATACCACAAGAGTAATCTAAAGCATTGAATGGAGAAGTATAAGCAACATATTTGAACTTACCGTGGGGATTGGCAGCATAAGGAGTAGCTGGGATAATTAAACCATCAATTGGCTTTCCTGAAGAAGTCTTTGAGGCAGTAGCCAACCATCTATTAAGATAATTCTTCATCAACACAGTTCTTTCAGCATGTAATTTCCATAAATAGGAAACGGTTTTATCTTCAGCGGTACCATACATAGCCATACCTGGGAACAAAGGTTCACCTGTCAATCCACAATATTCCTTGATATGTTCACCACCGTCCGAAAGGAAATATTCAGTGATCATTTCTCCTAATCTGACATGATCTTTAGGATCCCATTCGATAACTTCGTGACCAGCAGCTTGAAGTTTGGCAACAGTTTCCTTTAAACCTCTGATAATTGGAGGTGTTGGTCTGACCTCACCATCGTCGTAACACACGGCAAAGGTCAACTTTTCAGGAATCTCCACTTCTCTCCATGGCATCTCAATGACCTTCCCGTCGTAATTCCATGGCTCGGCAGCAATGACTCCCTTACAGTACAATTCTATACTGTCCAAGGAAGACGACATAGGACCGTTGACACTGTTGACACTCTCCAAACCTGGCAAACCCGATCTGGCACCGTAAGTTGGGAATCTCCCAAAGGATGGACGGATAGCATAGATGTTTTGGTAGGCGGCTGGGATACGGATGGAACCACCGATATCTGAACCAACACCAAGAGGAGCACCCTTCAAAGCCAATAAAGCAGCCTCACCACCGGATGAACCACCGGAGGTCAAATCACGGTTATATGGGTTCAAGGTGTTACCATACACATGGTTTATTGACTCGGCCATCATCATAGCAACCGGAACATTTGTCTTGACATAAAACACAGCACCTTCCTTTCTTAAGATTTCCACTAAAACAGAATCGTAATCTAAGCCACCCTCGGGATTGAAACAGAAACCAACGAAACCAATGGTGGAAGCTTGGCCTTTGACATTAAGATTATCCTTCAAGGAAACTGGAAGACCGTGGAATGCCCCCAACAATTTTCCCGTTTCTTCATAATACTTGTCACAAGCTTCAGCCAGCTTCAAAGCTTCGTCGAAAAACACCTCAGAAAGACAATTGACCAATTGATGCGAAATACTGGCACGATGACAGAAGGCCTTGGTGACCTGGACAGAGGTCCACTTCTTTTCCCTGATGTTTTGCAAGATTATTGGGGCGTCGGAACCAGTGATTTCGATCTCTTCTTCAGTGAGAAAGCCCGATTCAATAGGGAATTGCAACACATCCTTGACATCCTTGCCAGGAAGCTTCTCCTTAGGAATCAACCATTCCGGGAAGAATTTAGCGTCTCTTTCTGCTACCTTTTTGGCTGCAATTTCTTGATATGTTAATTGTGTCATCGTCAGATTCAATGAAACGACAGGTAAAACACAAGCCCATATGCGACAACTATTCCTATATATTGGTATCTTCTCCAGATCTGAATCGTATCTGATCTACCCGATCTGGACGGTGGGGGAAATAGGGTTTCCCATTCCGCGGCTTTCGGAATTGATGCTGCTGCTGTATGATAGCCCTCGACGCCCATGGCAAATCACACACAACGATAAGTGGACCGATAAAAACTCGGAATAATCAAACATGCGAGATATGCTTGATTAGGCGCGAATTCGCACTATTATCTTATCGTCGTGGTGTTTGCTGGAGACCGTCCGCACATTTAGATTGCAGGCATGTTTTACGAGTTCGGAATGGTTGCAAATTTGGGACCATGTACTGTATTGCGGGTTGTGGTGGCCAGGTCGTTGGTTGACTGTAGAGACACCAGAATTTGCTTGAACGGGACATCAGCAGATATTCTAAAGGGGAAGAATGTGAACTCTGCCAATTCTGCCAATTGTCCTAATGCAATGGCTCTTTTTGCCCTTCCACCTTTATCATGCAATGCGGCTCTCGTTGGCAACCAAAATAAAAAGCTTAGTCCAACATAAATTGGCAACAACGGCCTCCATAGGCCACCCAGGGCCGTCCATGGCCTGAGATCCGGGAGGCCAGAGCCGTGTGTCCTGTGATCCTCGAGTCCTTTGTTATATAAATAGCCCGTATTTCCCGCCAGATCACAGGATTGTCACAGGACCTCCTGACGACCGTTCTCACTTGTGCGAGATAGCGGATAGCGAGTGTCGCGTCCTATGCAACAACTGTGGAGCTATTGTAGATAGTCTCCAATAAACCCACTTCATCTAATCTCCACAAAGTGTAATCGGTCTCGGAGTGCGACAGCCTGGTGTCGCGACGTCGGATCCGTGGACTCTGAAAAAACACCACTACAACGACTAAACCACAGTAACTCCACACACACACACCACCTCCTCATTATCATCCCCGTAGCTTATCTGAAGCATCTCATCGTCCAGGCCGAAGCCCTCGACCGTACAGCTCTTCCGACCACCTGCGTTGATAAGAAAAAAATTGGTCGTAAAAGGTAATGGTACGAGATACATATATAAAGGGTGATCCAGGAACACAACAAGGGACCTGATGGACGAGACTATAGATCGTGTGAGTAGTGAAGAATAAATAACACATAATCATGAACGCTCTTGTCCGTTTCCGTAATTTTGTCTGGGGTGAGCCTCCCGAATCGAAGGCTGAAAAAAAGCTATTATTCAAGATCGATTGTTTCGTCATGTCCTTTGTTTGTCTTAATTATTGGATCAACTATGTTGATAGAAGTAACGTCGCAAATGCCTATGTCTCGGGGATGAGGGACGATCTCAACATGGTGGGAAACCAATACAATGTGGTCAACACCTGTTTCACCGTCGGTTACATCGTGTTCATGATTCCTAACAATATCATGTTGTTGAAGGTCCAGCCAAGATATTGGTTGTCCTTCTGTGCCTTGGCTTGGGGTGTTCTCACCTTGAGTATCTACAAGGTCACCTCCTACAAACAACTCTGTGTGATCAGATTTTTCCAGGCCATGTTCGAATCCTCAACCTTTTCGGGTACCCATTTGATTCTCGGTAGTTGGTACAAGGAAGACGAGTTGGCCAAGAGATCTGCCATCTTCACCTCGTCCGGTTTGGCCGGTAGTATCATCTCGTCGGTGATGCAAGCTGCTATTTACAACAACATGGACGATTACAACGGAATTAGGGGCTGGAGATGGTTATTCATCATTGATTTCATCATTACCGTTCCTATCATCATCTACGGCTTCTTCTTCTTCCCAGATACCCCGGAAACCAGTAAGGCGTTCTACTTCTCTGAGGAAGAAAAGAAATTGGCCATGGAAAGAGTGCCTCCAAGACCACACACCTCTTTGGATTTCAGTGTCGTCAAGAGAGTCGTCGGAAACTGGCATTGGTGGATGTTCTCCCTTCTTTGGGCTTTGGGAGGTGAGAACGAGTCCTTTGCTACTAACTCGTTGTTATCGTTGTGGTTATTATATCACGATTATACTGTCGAAAACAGAAACTACTATCCTATGGGTATCTATGGTATTGGTGTAGTGGCCACTATCTCTTGTGCCATCTACGCCGATAAGACTAGAAAGCATTGGCATGTGGCTGTTTTCATCTCTGCGATTTTGATTATCTGTTCCATCATGATGCTTGCCAACCCATTGAATACTGGTGTCGTATTTGCTGCGCAATATCTCTCCGGCTTCGCTTATGCTGGACAAGCTACCTTCTTTGCCTGGGCAAATGTGGTTTGTTACGATGATTTGGAAGAAAGAGCTGTCATTCTTGCCTCGATGAATATGTTCTCGGGTGCTCTTAACGCCTGGTGGTCTCTTTTGTTCTACGCCGCTGATACTGTTCCTAGATTCAGAAAGGGATGTTACGCTATGATTGCAACCACCATTGCCACTGCTCTTGTTGCTGGTGCCTTGAGATACTATCAAGTTAAAGAGGAAAAGCAAAAGGCCTTGGCCACCGGTAACATCTTGGTTATCGATGAGGAAAGCGCCGGTGAATCGAACTCATTGAGCAAGGAAAACCATGAAGTGGATAGCAAATCCGCCGATGCTATTTGAGAGTCTTTCCGATTATTGTTTTGTATTTGTGATTTCAGCTCTGATTAATATTAATAGATATGTAGAGTATTTGTTGTAGAGGAGATCGTACAGAGGGAACAGGATGACATCCTATTTATTGAGTTAGCTGGTTAAAGTTAGCTGGTTAAAATGTTAACTGGATGACTTGCAGTTAGTATAATGTATATAGGTGCAAATTGCTTGTCAATTATACATATATAGGATTTTAATTGGCTTATTTGAAAATACGTAGTGTAATACTAGTATAAGTGTGAATAATGTGTATAGTAGTCTATAACAACAAGTAATATATAAACAAGCACATAAACTTAACAATGATTGTCTGACAACAATTATTAACTCTCTTTCCTATATCGAAGGATCCACACGGAGATAAAGGACAATTAATCTTATATAGTTTAAACGCACTATGCGTGATAACCTTAATCACCAGTTCCATAGTTGACAATGGCTCTTTCCTTATCTGACAGATACCGTAAGAGTATTAGTCTATAAAGGTACATTTGTCCTTCTATCCTAATTAGGAATTCTAAAGGGATCTTTGTTTATATATGGTTTTGATATAATAAACTTTAACCTTAATCGGCATTATATATAGGAGTGTGTATCCGGAGGAATCTCTGTCAGCAATAACTACCATATGTGTGTAGGACTGCTGATAATGATGAATATACCAACTATGAATATACTAACGTCTAGTACTGTTGATATTGACATGATAGCAGATCGTGTGAACTTTCTCGATGCCGTCTGAGGATGGTGATATCCATGTGCAATATTTGATATCAACCTATTGGTTTAAAACCTATCTGAAAGATCAGGAAGGAAATGTAGATTGGGGCTAGATTTAAATCCGAGTGACTTGTAGAAATGTTTATTTTTATAGATCGAATTTTAAGATGGAATTTTATATATAGAATTTGATGTGGAGATACATTCTGTAGGGTTACCATATGCTTTAATAAATACGTTCTACAGCTTAATAATTGAGTAAAATACCCTGAAAGGATAATCCCTCTCTTTGTTATGTCTTATATATTATAAGGTAAAATAACTTTTTCATTTAATGTTTGTTATAGAATAATCTTTTTAATATATATATATGTATTTAATATTTTTTAGTAAAAGAATGTGTACAATTACGATATGTATACTTAATATATGCAAAAATACCTTCAATATACTCGGTTTAAATAAATAGATGTTTATGAACAATAAAACGTGGAAAATTCGTGTATTGTTTTTCAGTAGTATTTTATTACACACGGCTGTGTTAAATACTTCATTAACGGGTGTATTAGCCTCAGTATTAAGCCCCCGTTCAGCCGTTTATACAGCCGTATCCAGTCCAACCTCCTTAAAACAAAAGATCGAAGACAAAAGATCGAAAAGAAATGAACAAGCCAAATAATGCCAGAAATAAATACTTGAAACGGCACACCGGGTGTCTCACTAGTCAGTCACCGGTTATTGTAAGAATCCGTGCCACCAGCAATGATCATCTCTATGCAACTAGCAAGAACCGAAGCCGATAAGAACGTATTTTACCTAAACGGGGTGACATGACATCTAATGGTATTACCACCGAGCCAACAGAAACAGCCAAAGAGCTGAAATCCAGTGTTTTTTTGGATTTTAAGGGATCTAAGGCGCATGCACCTCGGTGGAGGAAGTTCAGCCGTTACGACAATTAATAAGAAACAATTTCCACAACGTCGCAACCACAGTGCAATTGGCCCGCAAATAGCGCCAAACAAGAAATAAGACTCCAAATAGAGACTTTATCTCCAAAATCACACAAATATTCAATTATATCCTCCGTCTCGTCACCCTCCACCCGACAAGGGCCGCTCATGTGACTTGGCCGCCCTGGATTTGTCATTTCACCGTGCATATCGGAAGCACCACCGGATAACAAAATTTAACATCTATCAGAAGCCGACATAAAGCAGCATTTGACATTGAATTTCATATAAATACAGTGAGGCGGTACTACCGGTGTTGGGGGGAGATTCAGGTTGGGTGGCATTGCATATATAGAGGGCATTTTTATCATTCCGAGCTTTTGGTCCATTTTACTCTGTCCGCAACACAGTCGTTTGGCGTAATTAATACCATGTCCGACAGAATGATTGACGAAGAAAGCGTAATTCAAGATACCGGAGATTCGTCCTTGGGGACCTCTGTTGAAGTGGTCGATAACGAGGCCAGACCAAAGGAGCTCAAGTCGCTTTTTCACGAGCTCAGTTTCCTTCTTGTCACCACCATGTCTGTTGCATCCGCATCCATTGCAACGGGTGGGTTCCAGATCTCCTTGATCAGAGTGTCCAATGCCTTTAATGTTTCTGGTGGTGTTTTGACCTGGGCCGTTGGTTCTGTTTCCTTGGGTACTGGTGCATTTTTGTTGATTATGGGTGGGATTGCCGACTCTCTAGGAAGAAAAAAGAGTATTTTGGCTGCTTACACCTGTTTCACTGTATTTAATCTTATTGCTGGGTTCCAGAAGTCCTTTGTCCCATTGGTCATCTTCAGAGCCCTTATGGGTGTGTTTGTTTCCGCAGGAACTCCCTCAGCTGCTGGACTTATTGGTGCTATTTACAAGCCAGGTAAGAGAAAGAACGCTGCTTTGGCTTGTTTTTCTGCCGGTGCTCCTTTAGGGTTTGTGTTTGGAATCGTTGTGGGTGGTATTTGTTCGCAATTCTTGAGTTGGAGAGCCGTCCACTTTTTCCTTGCCATTATGTACGGTGTTCTTACTCCATTAGCATTCTATGTCATTCCAGACGATCCTGAACTTAATTGGAAAGAAAGTTGGAAGATCTTGAAGGCATTGGACTATGTTGGTGCCTTATTATCCATTATTGGGTTCACTCTTATCTGTTTCGCCTTGACCCAAGTCGGCGCCACATCTCTCGGCTGGAAAACTCCTTACATTTTAGTCTGTTTGATCTTGGGTGTTGCCTTGATCGTGGTGTTATGTTTATGGGAGGCCTATCTTGCCAAACATCCGATCATGCCAATGTCCATGTGGAAGAGTATCAATTTCTCTTTGGCCATGGTGTGTATGTGTTTCAATTGGTTGAACTTCTTGGGTGTCTTGGTTTATTACTCCATTTTGTTCTTCCAGGATGTCAGACAATATTCCCCCATTCATACTACGGCCTGTGTGTTGCCTATGGGTGTTGCTGGTATTATGGTGAATATCTTCGCCGCCTTGACCTTACATGTGATCCCAGGTCGTATCATCATGATTACTGCCTCTGTTTCGTTCCTTGTTGCTGCCATCTTGTGGGCTACAATGGGCTTCGGAAGAAGTTATTGGAGTGGTCCGTTCCTTGGCTACATTCTTTCTGTCGTGGGAGCCGATCTTGCCTATAACATCGCCAACATGGTCACATTGACGTCTGTTCCAGACGAAATGAAGTCCTCTGCTGCTGGTGTGTTCAACACTGTCCTTCAACTTTCCTCGACCATCGGACTTGGTATCTCATCTGCCGTTGTTTCGGCTCGTAACCCAGCCTTTGGTACCCCCCACCAATTGGACGACCGTCGTCAACTCTTCGACGGGTTCAAGAATGCATGGTTGTTCGCTGTTGGCTGTGGTGTTGTTTCGTTGATCTCGTCGATCTTCTTGAAGGTGGGTGTCTCCGGTGATAAGGCCGAGCAAGAGGCAGAGAAGCGAGTTGACTACTCAGAAGAAGAGATAATGGAGGAGAACAAACAATTAGAATAGGCGGCAAATTGTCGCCAGAAAAAAGATAAAAAAACAGACGGAAGTCGCATACGCATTTGCATGATAAATTAATATATCACCTAATTATGACTAATTGTAGATTAGTACATCAGCCCAGCATGCATCACCAGATCTAAGCCTATCGTACCCACCACCTGAGCGTCAACCCAGCCCGATGGAGAAAATCATATTACAGGGATTAGTAATGGCTTCTTCAGTAACCAATAAAATACTAGAAGCAATAGAATAGCGCGCTATTGTGTGAGTGTGGTTTTCTGTTCGGTTTTGTAAACCAATCACACTACAACATTCGTAAGTGATAAAGCTGTATCTCTGAAACTCTACACATTTAAGACATATCCAAAGATTTTATCTAAGAACTGCTTCTGATTCCAATATGTTTGTTTGGGAGTTCCACCTTTTCCTCCCTTCTGAAACCCATAATAAAAATACAACATATAACATAGTATCACTGTCCTTACTAAGACCGAAGTTTCTTTGCTCACTCTATAACTCCATATAATCTGCTTCAACGATTGTATCCACACTAATTCTATATCCATTTCCTTCCAAAAAGGTTTTCATTGAATCAACTCTGCTGGGATGAACACAAGCGAAAAAAATACTGCCATTGCTATCAAATAAAGGTTGGAAATATTTCTTCATAACCAGTTTGATGTCATCGACTGTGACTTCACCTAATTGTTTCAAGTAATTGGTATTATAGTCTGGTCCTCTGTTTTTCAAAATATTGTCCATGAAATTGCATCCGGCGGCGGCGATGAAATTAGATTGACCAAGGACAAGTCTGTTTATCAACACTGATATGGCATCTGTTATTACCAGCTGAGTTAGACCAGTGCCTTGAGTTAAGTTGTCTACGGTATCTTTGACCCTCTTAAAGGCTTCGATACCATCCGCAGCTTCAGAGAGGACAAACTTTAATACTCCCTCCTCGACCGTGCTAGACATCTTCACACCATAAGCAAGACCTGCACCTCTGACTTCCTTCCATCCATCCATGACTGTCAAAACTTGAAGAGCTAGATCAATCTTAGCAATATCCATATGCGAGTAATCAGCAGGAATTGAAGTACAAGAAATGATGTACGCAGAGTTTGAGCTTGTATACGTAGTCAAGAACGCTTCATTTTTCATACTCTTACCTTTCTCAGATAAAACCTCAAATGAATTCGGAACCAGAGATAATTGTCTCGTAGATACGTTGTCATAAGTATCAATGAATGTAGACCAAGAGGAAATCGGCTTGGGAATCTGGGAAGCATCACCGATCAACACTATTCTCAAATTATCCGTCGCAAATAATAACCGCTTAACTTCATATAGCTCTTTCGCAATTTCATCGAACTGCCCCTTCTCAATTCTCTTCAAACATTCCCTGAAGAAACCCTCATTCTCAACTATATCTTTAGCTACTTGCTGTGATTCGGGGCTCAACAATGTTCTCTTCTGTAAAGATGAAACAACCAGGTACCCTTCTCTTTTGAGTTCCGGAATGCCGTTAACAATCTTTTCGATAGCCGATTTCAATTTCGACTCACTAAATGTGCTATAATTAATGAGTTTCCCAAACCATTGTATAGCCTTGTTATAGTTTTCTTTCTCTATCTTGAACCTCATATTTACGATTTCGAGGAATTCTCTATCGAATGAGTCAACAATATCGTACTCAATTAGATCTGTTTTTAACTCAACGGTGACTTGTTCTTCGCTGATAATCTCTCCTGAAGGCAAGGTTAAACTTGATGAGAGTATAAGATCAATTATACTCAAGTAAGGTTTCAATTGGACAGGAACGCTGAAAGAAGAAGCTAATAAGTGGACAGTCAAAAACTGTGACTTGAAATCTTCAATATGGAAATATAATGGAATATCACTTGGCGTGTCGTCTTTCAATCTCAAAGCTAACTCATCGTCTGAAATATAGGATTCGTGTTCAAACTTATTTGAGCCCGCTTTATACGATTTAGTTTTGATGAATGAAATTTTAGAAGGATCAGGTCTGGGAAATGAATCCATGATAGCATCAGGAATCTTTTCCTTGTTCTTCTTAAGGGCTACTTCCAACTCTTCTCCTAATTGCTTCAACCCATCTTCACCATATTGTACTTTAATCTGTTCATCAATAGCTTTATCTGACTCTTTTTTGCAATCGAATAGCTTAGCAGAAGGGACAACTAAAGCGGTTGCCGAAGGATTTCTGACGAACCATTTATCAATGACTTCACACCAGTCTTTCGCTTCCCAAGCATTCAATGTATCGTAATAACTTAGATCTTTCACATTTTCGACAAAACTAGTACCATCACTGCCACCAATAAAATCATCCATGGCTGCTAACAAGTAGTGAGCTGCAGACCCTTCACACATGAATAATTTCTCTAGTTTTTGTTGTGCTAAGGTGACCTTAATCATATCCAAATCAAAAATCTCTGGCTGACTTTGTTCTTTCAACAATCCTTTAATAATAGGCTCTACTTCGTCTATTTTATCTATTGGTACACCCGAAATATCAATACCAAGTAACTTGTTCTTGAACTGCTCGCTTGAAAACTCAACTTGAGTAGCAATAGGATTTTCGATTTCAACTAAGTTCTTCTTAAACAAAGAGATACTGGAATTCGTAAAAAACGATTCAAGAATGCAAATTGCTAAATTTGTTAATGTGTCGCTTATATGAGGACCAACCCAAGCCATAAAAACTTCACCTCTGGTTTCGTCAGTATCAGGGAATTCTACTCGTTCAACTACTGACGTTCCCAAAGAACTCATAGTCACATCAGAAAACGGTCTTCTATTAGGGATAGCAGGTAATTCGGGTAATGATTCATCAAATTCTTGCATGACATTCAATAAATCCTCCTCATCTATCGAACCAGCGATCAACACGCAGACATTATCCGGTCTATACATTGATTTGTGGAACTCTCTAATCTCATCCCAGGTCAAAGATCTGAGGTTTTCCAATACACCCCCGGTTTCCGACCTATAAGGTGAACCTTCTTCGAAGATCATTCTTCTAACTGCCAACCGTTTGGTGAAATGAGTCAACGACCCGAGACCCTGCATCTCACTGAAAACAACACCTTTTTCTTTACCTTCTCCATCAATATGGTAGACCTCGGTTAAACATGCCTCATCAGTTATAGTGGGGTTGAGGACATGTTCTAAATACACTGGCAACAAAGTTCTGAACCCCTCCCATCCCGCACTGAGCAACAGGAATGCTGTATGATCTGTCCCAGTCCACGCACCAACCATCGAGAAAGAACGATTTGCAAGAGCATCTAATAGTCCTGGTTGAGGATACTTTTTGGAGCCGGTGAATACTATATGTTCCAAAGTATGAGGACATCCCGAATCATTGGTGATCTCGGTAGAAACAGTCACATAACCTTGGATCAAAGGTGACTGCTGCTCAATGAGTATCACTTGCAACCCAGTTTTTTGCGACACATACTTTGTAGCACTGGTTGGAGCATAATCAACATCGAAGAAGATTTGTTTAACGAAATTGGACATTAGAAGCTGATGGCTGTTTGTAAGTAGAAGAACCTAATGTTGAAGTCTGGAATTAATCAAAAGGAGCTGAAAAGTGGTTCCTTTTTATAGTGATTCTTCATTATAAGGTTTCACCTCTGATCAAATGGCACTAAGGTTGACAGGACGCGTGTCGCGATGTGTGCGTCTTCCAACATGAGATTGACTGTGTTGACGTAAACAGATAGCGATGATATGCATTTCACTATAGCTCTGTACAACAGACCTATTTTAGTTACCGTAGAAATGCCCAACAATTTGCACAAAATGCCCAACAACTCAACAAATCTGACGGAAATGAAACTTCCGCACGAACCTAGAACGCGACAACAGCAACCATTGCGCTACTATCAGACATTGACGGACCCAAATGGGCTCCGTTTCTAGCAATATTGTCCAGTTATGCCAAGCTTTTATCCAACTCAATTGATATCGTATCATAGAACCAATTTGGGACAAACATCACAAACATTTCTCTGCCAAGACTAGTAACAAGAAGCACAATCCTCCCGAAATCCAAGCTGGTTCTTACGGACTAATCTTGGGCCAGACCATCTACACATTCTTATGCGTGATATAGCACTATTGTATTGGTATTCAAACAAAGTAAAATAATTTAAAACAGCCTTAACTTTTGTACTTTTCTCTCAATTCGTACTAACCACCAACTTAATCCACAGTCCCAACATCATTGAGCTTAGTCTAGATCGATGGAAGCATGTTTGGATTATGCGGGTCGGGAGCTTCGTAGCTTCTGCGAAACCAATCAAATCAATTTCAAAACCAATACGGAAGGATTTGTCTCAAAAATTCAATCGCTGGATTGTTGTGTTGTACAAACACGGAGTGGAATGACCCGAAGTGAGAATTCGATTTGCCCCCAACCTTAATTATGGGAGTCCCTATGTCTTACACGGTGTAATGCGTGAACAATGATACCATATGCATCGCGGCTCAACTGAAAGACTTAGTTTATTCTCAATGACTTCAATCCATGTTTTGTTGACTCGGAATTATCGGAGAGAAGGCGCCAGTCAAATGTCGATATCACCAATATGGGACAATCTTGTTAAATCCAACTAAAATATGAGGTATAGTACATATAACTATATATTGAGCAGGTCTATATAATACATGTGGGTCGTCTAATATTGCCGATACATTGGAATTCAGGAATTGTGGCGTTTATCTGTCTTATACAAGATAACAGACTTTAACTAAAAATTATTTTCCCTTGAAAAGTTGATTTATACAACTCAAGAATGAATTAAAACATCCTTTATTGCCTTTTTCGATGTGTGTGACAGACCTCAAGTGATGCCAAAGTTTATTCAACCGTACACTGCAGGACATGAGAATGCATCTGTTTCTCTCCCATATATCTTGAACTTGCAGCTGAGAGTTAATAGAATCCATCAGAAATGGCAAAATCAGACTGTGGCACAACAAGGCTGTTCGCGATTGTCATCCGTTTAACGAGCGGTAAAAAATTGGGTTAATTTATAGGAGAGCTGCTGCTATAATGGTTTAGTTTTTGCGCTCTACTTTGCTGTACTATTGCTTATATGTAGAGCCACGTTTCATTAATCTTATATATAGTGTTCCCTATTTCTCTTTACATCACTCTGGTGGTGGTATCCTTAAATAGATATATAAAGTGTATAGAGTTGTTAAAATTTCGACTACAATATCATGCAATTATTAAATCACAAGTCGCTTTTAACCGCCTTAATCGTTATTACTTCAGTAGCTAACGCTGTCATCGTCTCCAATAAGATTGATGATTTTCCTTCAGATGACAAAACTGAAATTCAGGGATTACTTGCATCTCCCGAATTTTTTATGCGTTCCATTTGTAACAACCCACTTACATTGAAATCTGGTAATGTTTATTGCAGAGGTCATTTATGATGATATCATCCTAAGGGCTCTTGTGGCGGAAATGCTCCATTATTGCTTATGTTGCCAATTTTGGTATGCCAATGTGGCTGCTTTTTTCTTTTTCTATATTTTCTACTTGAATACATATTTTAAGTGTACAGCGTTTCGTAGTATTGCAAACTATATCCTCATCAATAGGTCCATTTTAATTCGTCTAAATGAAATGGTGTCTATAGCGATAGTTCATAATTACAGTCTGATTAATACATCGAATTATTCTTTGGATTTCATTGATGATCGTTTCATAATGTACTTCAAGATTTGCAAGCTTTCTCATTTTATATCCGTATTCCAGCTACAAACAATCATTTAGGTGTTCCGTTGTATTCTTCTTACTTCTTTAATAATCTTAATCATCCAGAATACCCTTTCGACTCTTCTGGATTCTGTTTATGGCTTTGTTGGATACTTCCTTCGGTAATATCCTAGGATGCATAAATCAAGCCGTATAGCCAACATAATGGTCAAATACCCAAAATGGAAAGTAAAGTCTTATCAGGTATGAATAATGAGTTAATGTGTTGAAAAGTTCAAAGTCTGAAACTACAAATATCAGGACATATTATGGCAGAAGAAGTCATTACATTGGATAGGATTAGAATTGAGAATTGAAGGTAATTTATAGCGTTATTCATTAATAAATATTTAATATTTTAAAGCATTGTAAATACAGAAAAACCGATAATAAGAAACTAGAATCTGATAACAACTGCATAGACTAGATTGAGCCATTCAGTAGTTCAGAATACTTCTCCTACTCCATATGACATGGCTGTAGCTATACAACAGGGAAACTCGTAACACAATTCATGTATAACCATTCATTAGATGTTACTGGAGACCCCAACGCATGATATCGGTTTATTATAGTGTTACAGTCAATAATGCACAGATATTATCAAGTAGCTGCAAGACTTCCGAATCAGGAAACACAACCGTAATCGTTAGCAGAAGTAAAACCTGAACTTGTAGTCTTTCGCAAATCAAACCTCCGTCTCAGAACCAACGGATTCCACACTTGACTTCAATGACCCGACGAATGGATCCAGATCTTAGCCACTATGAAATCGGGTGATCCTACGTCACCGTTTAGTTATCACTTGCCACAACGCGGGTCTAGGCACAATCTGCATCTCTCAGCCTGAGCAACTGCTTTGTTGCTACTACACTAAGTTCAACAGATAAAATCACGAGCTCGTATATGGCCACAGATGTATATATATTGCATGTTCGCTGGTCAACGGGGCGCATAAGGAGGTAATTATCAAGACCACGGATAGACGACGGTAGACATGGCGTCATTATTCATAGTGCATCCTAATTTGTCTATGACCAACATCGATAACCAGACCAACCCCAACATCAAGCGGTTCGAGTTGGTTTATTTGAGACACAAGTTGAAGTTCGATAATCTTTCTAGGACGTATTCGCAGGAATCGCAGGAGTTGGACGGGCTCTCGGAGCTGACCGATACCGTCATTGGCTTCTTTGACGAATTGTTGGACAATTCGAGTGTGGAGATAAATAGCGGCTATTTGAACTCTCCGCGGTTCAAGTTGTTCTACCAGCGTTTCTTGTTGGAATATTCCCACGTGGAGTTCAAATACTTGAAGTCCTACAAGAACATTCTCGCCATCACCAAACAATACTTCTCCAAGAAGGAATTGACGGTGGAGGACGAGACCGCGGGCTTGGAGTTGATTTCGGAGGAAATGGAGAATTTCAACATGTACGAGAAACAACTCGGCCAATTGATCGAGATCGGGAAGAAGTTCCGACTCGTTTGTGGGGGTTACAATGGCGATGATGTTTCGTTTGGGCATGCTGAAAGGTCTGGCTCCGGCCTAAAAACAAGTAAGATGGACCATCATGCCTCGGTCAAACATTTGGAACATGGGGCTATATAATTGTGTATGAATGGGAGATGGGAAAGGAAAATATGCGGCAATTTTTTTAATATGGTGATTTTCAAGGTGTTTAGCGAAGATTGTATCTTCTGGTAATAAATCCAAATTGGCGGGTGGGTGTAGAATTTCAAATGGAGGTAATTCTTCGTATTGTCTTTTCTATTTCCCAGCCGTCGGTCTTCATTCAAATTGTAACAATTTATTATTCTGTGATTCTACTAATGTCTAGGAACAATTTTTCACCCAGTATTGGGTGTGTGTCCTTCCATGCGCTATACATCCAATCTGATTCGAATAGTTAGAAAGAAAGTCTTATTATTGATGAGTTTAAAAGGATATGATTCATTTATAGCATGTTGTAGAACGTTTTCTGTGAGGATATCGCCTATTTGATCGTAGAACGCACATTCGATACCCTCCGAGGATATATTTATAAACATAATTCGTGAGATGTATCTTGTTGAAATTGTCTCTACATGATTATCTATAATCACACTATACAAGCTTTATTATCATATATACAAGTCTACATCATCAATTCTCCTCTTCTTTGGTCTTTGGCTTATAATTGTAGAACCATGGCTTAGTTGGCGGATATTCAGTAGGAATTCTCAATTCAATTGGGAATCTCTTACCCTTTTGCAAGTTATTGGAGGATTCGAATAAATACTCGTTAATTTGGTTTAAATCCTCCATGGCGTCGTAAATGGAGTCGTATTGTTGTTGCAACACCTCGTGTCTTTTTTCCTTCTTATTTTTCTCAAATACGTTCCAGGCATTCATGATGGTGGTATGTCTGGCATAGTCTTCCGGACATAACCTCAACAAATATGGGATTCTCTTGGTCCCACCCATGGCGGAAAGAGAGTTGACTATTCTTTGGGTGGCTGGAGACACATCGCTCAATGTTCTTTTTCCACGCACTATGGTCATGGTGTTGTGCGAGGGTATTTTAGCAGCACCATTCAAGGCTTTCGACAAGTTTGCGAGACTTTTAAGGGCGGATTTTGAGGAAAACATGAGATTTTTTTTGGATTAAACAATTCCCACAAATTTCTATTTCGATAGACGTTTTCGGTTTCTATTCAAACTTAGCACAAGACTTCTATGGGGAGGTATTCGAAGTTCTTGAGGTTGAATCGGTATTACTTTGAAAATTTGTGAGAGAACGGGACGTGCACGACGTTGGTGGGGGGACGCCTGATGGTGTTAGCACTCTTGATGGTATGGACACACCATAATTAACAACAGAAAGAATAAAGTAATCTAAAAGTAATTGTAAAGCATTAAAAGTTAATTATTGATACTATAATAAACATATGAAGGATTATAAACCGAATAAGATCAAAAAAGTCGAAAAAGCTTCTAAAATCGAACTTCTACCCGAATGATGGGCTGAATCAACACTCGTCTCTAATTCATTCAAAAACAATAAAAATGACAATTAAGCTAATTAAATGCATTCCAAAAATTCTCCTCTATCAACCATATCATTTTCGTATCTCTCATTGGCCCCACCACACCACAAATCGCTATTGTAGTCTCCATCCCGTACAGCCCCAGTCTGCAATGAGGCTGCAGTTACCGATTTCATGGCTATTTAATTAGACTTTCTACTCTATGGCCTCGTTCCGGTGGAAATTTGGATCGCATTAAACCGAAATGTCAGATTTTAATCTCATCGACTTGGACTCAGAGCCTCCAATCGCACAACCGATTTTTCAACGGCCCAGAGCCTCTATTCCCCAGGAATATCTTCAACTGGCGCCTTCTACTCATCAGTTGCAACCGTCTCCAATCAATCAACCTTCGATTCCACAACCTCCAATTACTCACGAACCAGCTCACCCACCAATTACTCAACCACCACCTCATCCCCCAATTCCTCAACTCATAGTGACTAATGAACACGGCTCAAACCAACAATCCCATCCCTCTCCAACTCCTTCCATTACACATTCCATCACACATTCCCTCAACGATTTAGACCTCAACGACGCTCCCCCAGATATTCCTTCACCTGCTTATACCCCCGTGGCTTCTCCCCAGGAAACAGCCCTCGCTGAACCAGACCAATTGAGTCTAAACGAATCTCATCATTTGGAAAATAACGACTTGACTCCGTCAGAACCACCTCCGCCCTATTCAGAGGCTGCTCCTGGCTCCCGTCTAGAAATATTCACCCCTCCTTTCCATAATACCGGCGGTGATGTCAATTATCCAACATCTCTGAGTCCTCCACCCAGATTACCTGCCAGAAGACCATCTAATTCATATGATTGCCCCTCAGGTCCTCCACCCGGTCGTCGTCCCTCCTCTTCTGGAACATCTCCATCTCCAAATTCATATAATCGTCCTCCTGGTCCTCCACCTCGTCCCTCCGGCCCACCACCTTCTCCTTCATATAATCGCCCTTCTGGTCCTCCACCTGCTCCTCGTCCTTCATCAACATCTCCAGGAAATCGTCCATCTGGTCCACCTCCACCTCGTCGTCGTCCCGTACCACCTCCTTTTGAATACTGGGAGGCCAACCCCTCACTCCCTCCAAGACCAATATCTCCTAATCCCTCACAACCTAATCTCCCTCCTAGACCTACAAGCTCAGTGTATCCCGGATCGAGTCAAGCCACTTATTATGGCGCTTCTCCGAGATAATTCTACATCGTCGTTCGCTCTCTCTCGCGTTTATTACTTATGCTCCTCCATCTAATTTGATGCTACCGCCGGTATAAGTCCAACCACCAAATTGTTTTTGAACAGATTCACTCAAGAAATCATCAACCACAGAATCAGCGGGCTTCTCACTCGTGAATTCGGCATCAAAATTAGACGTGTCTAATTGATCCATCACCGGTGGCTTGAATGGTGGCGTATATCCCTTCAATAACAATCTGTTCCAATCAATGTTGGCAAAGAATGGGTGTGATTTGATCTCCGATGCCCCATTTACACCCAATCTCTTCTTTGGGTCTCTATTCAACAATCCAATCAAGAGACTCTTGGAGTCTTTATCAATAGAAGAAGGAAATCTTAATGGTTCTTGTAGAATCTTTCTGTACATTGTAGGAATATCCTCGTCGTAATAGGGCGGTAAACCGGTCAACATCTCATATAAGAGCACCCCAAGGGTCCACCAATCAACCACACGAGTGTATCCTTGGCCCAATAACAATTCTGGCGCCAAATATTCAGGAGTACCACAGAAGGTATTCGTTTTCTCACTCAATTCCATATTAAGCTTACACAACCCGAAATCGCACAATGCGATATGGCCCTGGTAATCCAACAAGATATTCTCAGGCTTTAAATCTCTGTAAATCACATTAAGACCATGCAAACACTCCAAAGAAGTCAATAACTCCGAAATGTAGAATCTCGAACGCGACAACGAGAATTTTCCTTCTTTTTGGAGATGATGGAATAATTCACCACCGTTAATGAAAGCTAAAACAAGATATAATTTCTCGGGAGATTGGAACGAGAATTTCAAGGGAACAATAAACGGGTTGTTCACCTTGGCTAACACGGTTCTTTCCGCCAATGTATGAGTGACCTCCATTCTAGACACAATATGAGCCTTTCTGATGGTTTTCAAGGCATAGATCTTCTTGGTGTCCTTCTTACGAACTTGCATCACTTTACCAAAGGAACCCTTCCCTATGACCTTCAAGAGATCGAAATCCTCTACATTCAAGGATTTATTTCCCGAATTGGGCTTGAAATCCACAGAAAGCGTCAAAGAGCCCATATTACTGTCTTCTATCAAGAGATTTGTGAAGTTGAACACCTCATGGTTTATGAGTCTTAAATTTGAGGCGGAATTCAACACCAAGGGGATCTTGATGGACCCGATAAGAAGATCATTGTAATTGTTCAAGAACAACTCGGGATTATTTGTTTTCTCGGACTCCGGGATCAACATTGAGGGCAATCTGATGAACAAATTGAAGTTCAAGACGGAATTTCTCGACACATCGAATGATGAAACCGTATTCCAATTGGGATTGTTCAACACCCCGTAAGTTGGCTCGATGACCGAGACGTTATTATCGAAGCCAACGACCAAATAAATCAAGGATTTCTCGATGTTTGTGTTATTTGGGATGGAAACCACCGTGGGCAATACCAGGGTGCTTTCCGAGTAATTGAGCTCGTCCTGCGACGCCTTATTGATGTTGGAGATAAGGGTATTTCTGACGGCGGTATTTGAGCAATTCTCGGCCAATTTCATCAAAACTTGCTTGATATTGTTGATCTTAATGGGCAATTTCAAATTGGCCGAATTATAGAGCTTTATGGTCAAAAGACCGGGCGTGGAGGTGGATTGGTTGGGGAGCGAATCGGTGACGGCAGAAGAAGCCGAGGTGGCGGAATCAATGGTCAATTTCTGCAAATTGTTGGAGATTGTGTTGATTGACTGCGACGAGGGGTTCGAGGATTTGGTGGATGTGAGGGTGTTTGAGGAGGATTGGACAGAAAGCGTCTTTCTGGACTCATAGACACCCGAGTCATCATTGGCAACAGATTCCTTTTCCTTTTCCTTTTCCTTTTCTTTTTCGGACTTATCCAGACCGAATTTGAATTTATTTTTGATCTTGAACATATTTGTTGGTGTTTGTTAATTAAATTGGGAGATCAAGAGGGCTGAGGTTTTATTGGCAAGAATGTTGATGAAGATGAGTGTAGTCACGGGATATAGACGGTGAGTGGCTGTGTGGTGACGTGGGGTAGTGTGGTGGTGGTGGTGGCGAGTGTAGTTGGAGTGGAGTTGGAGAGTGAGTGTGAGAGTGATAATATATATATATATATATTATTAATTGCATGTATTATACCTTCATAATCGTAAAAGCGAGAAAGAACGGCCATAGAAGGAGGTGCATGTCACTTGTTCTGTTCCTACGTCTTCCAGAATCACCTGCGTTGTCCCTACGTTTTCCATATGGTATCAGATATCTAATATCCATTTCTTGTGTCTATTTATTCAAGACTAAAATGAGGGAATATTTCCAGTATTTTAGACTTATCAGTATTTTAGACAATCTTGTGTATGTTGAAATATTTTGTCTATGTCAAGATACATGAAGTTGTGGGGTTAAATTGGATATACTCTATAGATGGAAATTCTGATGATCTCTAACCAGTTCACTCTAGTGGAAAGATAAGAACACCACAATCTAACCCCATTTTATCCAACATAACCACTTCCTATATTCAAATTCCATATTGACGCCAAAACTCAATTACAATTACAATCACACCCACCACCACAATTACAAACCCCATTCTTTTGGCCTAACGGCAAATTCAGATGCAATTCATGAACAATCCACGAGCAATCTTCGTCAGTTCATCACCACCTCAACACTATCACCACAACAACCGGCAACTAGATCGGCTGCAACCTGCAACATCCGTATCACCTGGACGACCAATTCCACTTGGGTCCAAATCCACTCCAAACACGATTAAAACGAGCAATTTCCGTTGAATTGGACTCTAAAAAATCCCACAATATCATTAAAAAATACTGTTATATCATCCCCCCGGAAAACCCCGAAAACCCCGTCCGCCGTTCGTCACTGTCTCCATCGCCTCACCGCGTGTCGCACCGCGTCTACTCCTTCTGTTTACACAAACTCCAGGCGGCTGAAAAAGATTTGAGTGTGCAAATGATCTCAGGACCTCTAATTGTCGCGACAAGAGTCGGGGATTTATGAGTTGTTAGCGACGATTTCTTACTGCATTTATATCACACAGTGCTACACAGTCATACAACACACCACACACACACACCACATTCACTCGCACATTGATACACCCATCATGACTACAGTGGCCATCCCCCCACAACACCAACAATCCATAGATAAGGTGGTGGAATCGGTCACAAATGCCACCAAACGACTCTCCCAGATCTCCACCAACACAAACAGCTCGAAACGAAAGTCCCAGAATCATGTGGGACCATGGAAATTGGGAAGAACCTTGGGCAGAGGCTCCACGGGCCGTGTCAGACTCGCCAAACACAACTCGACAGACAAATTGGCGGCGGTCAAAATCGTCTCCAAGTCCAACTTCAAGAAGTTGGACAACGACGACGACAACAACAACGACACCACGGGATTGCCATACGGGATCGAACGCGAGATCATCATCATGAAACTCATCTCACATCCGAATATCATGGGTCTTTACGACGTGTGGGAGAATAAAAACGAGCTTTATTTGGTTTTGGAATATATAGAGGGTGGTGAGCTTTTCGATTATCTTATCAAAAAGGGCAAATTATCCGAAAGTGAGGCCGTTTGCTACTTCAAACAGATCATCAACGGTGTGGATTACTGCCATCAATTCAACATCTGCCATCGTGATTTGAAGCCGGAGAATCTTCTTTTGGACAAATACAAGAACATCAAGATTGCCGATTTCGGAATGGCTGCTCTAGAGATGAACGAGAAGCTTTTGGAGACGAGTTGTGGGTCTCCTCATTATGCCTCTCCGGAAATTGTGGCCGGAAAGACCTACCATGGAGCCCCCTCCGACATCTGGTCCTGTGGGATCATTCTTTTTGCTCTATTGACGGGCCATTTGCCGTTTGATGACGAGAATATCCGCAAATTGTTGATCAAGGTACAAAATGGGAAGTTTATCTTGCCGTCGTTTCTTTCTCCCCAGGCAAAGGACTTGATTTCCAAGATGTTACGAGTCAATCCGGACGACAGACTCACCGTGGATGCCATCAGAAAACACCCCTTGATGACTAAATACCCGGAACCCATCGTCAAGTCCAGCACCTCCATCATCAAGCCGAATTTCCAATTGAGTCCCATCACCTCGGCCTCCAAGATCGATAAGGAGATCTTGAAGAATCTCCAGATCTTGTTCCATGGCGCCGACGAGGCCTCCATTGTCCAGAAATTGCTCTCGAACGAATCGAACTCGGAGAAGATCTTCTATTATCTCTTGATGAAGTACAGAAACGAACACACGCCTGTTTCCTCGGCCTCTTCGACCTCCAATAGTCCTAATAGCAATAATAGCATTGAGATCTCGAAGAAGAAGAAACAAATGCCCAGATCCATCTCCATTGTCAAGACCATCACCACCGATGCTAATGGTAATAACATAGTGACGACCACAACCCAACTGATCGTGACACCGAAGAAGACCCCGAGATCGAGAAAGAACAGCGAACGAGCATTATCCACACTCACAAACAACAACCACAACTTGAACAACAAGAAGCTGCTTGCCAGTTTGGTCAAATCTCCTTCGTCCAAAACCACGCCAAATAAGAAGGCGGTCAGAACGAAGGACCAGCAGGGAAATGTGGTTATCACTGCATCAACTTCCTTCAAGAAACCGGTTTCTTTCCAATATGCCAAGAAGGAGTTATCCAAATCGTCGGTAAAGATCAAATTGGACCCTGAGGACTTCTATTTGCGTGGTAATGACTTTGTATCTGGATTCAATTTCAGTTCGATTGTCAACGAGATTTTCGGCCCAGACGACAATAAGGAGAACTCTCCTGTGAAGACTAATCAATTGAAGATTGAAAATTTTAGAGTTATCAAGGCCAAACAAGAGGAACAACGACAATCAATGATTCTCATGGAGAAACAACAGGAAGCGTTGCGTCAATTAAAGGAACAAGAAGAGTACAAGAAACAATCAATGTTGGCACAACAGGACGAGGAGAAGAGACAATCGAAGATTCTAATGGAGAAACAACAAGAAGCATTAATGAGATTACAAGAAGCTGAAGACCAGAAGAAACAAGACTCGGAGAATGTGCAAATGAAACAAGAGCAAGCACAGAAACTGCTGGTGAACAAGTACAGTAATTTATCAGCTAATGGGAACACCAATTTGAAAACAACGAGAAATTTCAGTACTCCGGCTGCAGTTCCGTCCTATTACACTTCTTCGTTGGATCCTAGAACTAGTATGCTTAACTCCAAGAGAATCATGAGCGATAATGCTGCTCAAGTGTTGCACAAATTTGGAGTTTCTGTTGATTCACTAAAGCCTCCTTCTTCTAGACAAGACTCTCTGTCAAATGCATCTTCCAACTCCTCAAGTTCAAGTCAAAGAAACAACAATTCTTCGCCTTCTACTTGGAGCAAACAGAACTCCAGACTCAGTTCGTTCAAGTCTGTGAAGACCACCAGTTCCAGAAACTTATCTACGTTTTTAGAGGGTGGTTCTACTACTGTATCGATCAAGGACTTCAATAACATTAGTCATAGAGAGAAGCTCCTTTATAGCACCGACAATACCAGTAATAAGAGCAAAGTGAATCGTGTTTCGTCTCATGCTTCGATGAGAAGTCGTATCACAATTGCAAACGATTCCACAACAGAGATTCTGGAACAACCGCTTGTTCCTTATCAGCCACAACTGGAAAAACTGATGGTTTGGGACGCGACCTTGGATAATGAAACGGATACTGATAAAATTGGCGAGTTGACCAACAACAAGGAGACTTTGCCCAACCCACGTTTCTCAAGATTCTCCTTTAATGGTTTATTGAACGCGAGATTTGAAGAGATGAATAATTTACCGGAGGAAGAAGAGGAAGCACAACAGCAGGATGGATTTACTTCACTGAATGATCGGAATAAGTCACATCGCCAGGAATTAAGTGACGCTAGTTGGAATGGTGAGTTCTCTTTAGGAGACGAGTCGATAACTGCACATATTGCCCAGGCCATTATAGTTCTGAAACCGCATTCGACTCTTTCAAGAAAGAATACAGATGCTTCTGTTGAGATTTTTGCTGATGTCACTTCCAATTCGGTGGACCATGTTCAATTACTTCAACAACAAGCGCTGTTCTCCACGCCAAACCAGTTTGATGCCTCGTCTTTCAGTATCAAGAAATTGAAACGAGTTTCGAAGATCATGAGCTCTGATCAACAGGTTTCAAGTAATATCAGAGGGTCGCTCTATGCTGGAAACCAGACTTACGACATCAACAGAGAATATGACAACAGTGCTCAAGTGAACACCAACACTTTGATGTCGCCGGTGAAATATGCTGCTTATTCAGAAGAAGATCCTTCATTTGACGCTACTCATAACATTTCGGAGAATTCATGCTATCAAGATCCGGACCATTCTAAAGACACAATCTTATCGCATGAAAGAACCAACTTGTTTGATGAAGATATCAACATTGGCACTAGTAGTGATGAAGACAGACAGACCGCCACTTCCTTTGACGGACCAATGGCCTCTGAGATCTTGGAAACCTCTTCCTTCTTATCGCCTACTACAGCTGATGATGGGGATCGTGATGAAGATACAGAAGGAATGTCCGAAGTTCCAATTGATCATGATGAAGAAAAACTGAAGGTGAGAAGCTCCAAGCAACTGATGTTTGGAAGCGTTAACGGACAAGCTGACAAGGCTCCACAACTCGAGACTGATTTACCGTCTCCACAGCTTCATGTGGCCAATCCAAACGGTCAATTCGCCAACGATAAACGTGGCCCACTTTTGATCCACTCAGTTATAGATGAACCTCAAAAGTCGCCAGAAGTTGATCGTAAGTCATCTATATTTAGAGCACACAAGCCGGTGTTTACCCCAGCTTCTCCAACCGAAACTGTTAATAGAAAGAGCTCAATTTTAAAGAGATTCAGTCTCATTCCTCATAGAACTGCTCCAAAGCCGCCAAGTGAGCCACATGCACCGAAGCTCCAGCCAAAGAAAGAGTTCTCGACTGATCTCAATAGAATCCACATGGAGAACCAATTCCCAAGATTCTCAATGGCAGAGACTGTGGAAACTGGGTTTGATATTGTTGGTGGGTCCAAGAAAAAGGGAACATCCGGTGCTAAACAGAGTTGGTTCAGTAGGATGCTCAACAATTTCTCGTCAGATAAAAAGAAGAGTGCTGGAGATAGTCAACATTTGGTCGAAACCAGTATCACTTCTCTCAGATTATTGAGTATTTTACAGAGTGCTTTAGAGTTGAAAAAGGTGGAAGGTACTATCTCCAGCTTCAAGGTTGACCGCATACTAGGCAATATTGTTGGTACCATTCCAAGTAAGTTTGCACATGGCAAGGTGTTCAAATTCAAGTTGGTGATACGCGATTTGATTAGCGGGTCGTCTGTTCTAATTATCAAGGAGAAGGGAACAACGAAGGCGTTCAAGAATTTGGTGAATGTGATTTCGTACGTTGTTCGGTCTCAGGAATCAGAGAATGTCGCTGCTGGACCAGGCAAATATTCATTGGAGGGATACCAGAACTGAGGTAGAGACAGCTCCAGAGATGGAATTGTGGAGTATCTGTTCGGGCCTTTAAAGTGTTAATTTAGCCGTACAAAAGGAAAAGGTTCTCTGTTGGCTTCCAGTGCATTTGTCACGCTGTATATACGACGCCGTTTAGGGGAAATTATAACGGTGTTGCGAAGTGCCTTGTACTGAGAGTACAATCAGCACTCTGTTGCTTGGGTGATAGTATAAAAATTTTCATTCGTCTGTGCATGCATAGGTGAAGTGGCTCGGCCTTAGGTGTGAAAACATAAGGTGAGAAGCAAGATAAGGGGCCCATGACCTCGGTGGAACCCTTTTTAGGCCAAAGTATCCATCGACAAGGGGCATCAAATGCATATAATAATTAGTAAAGTGTATATTAAAGCGATATTGTAGGCAAGGAGCGAGCGAGGGTGGCAGCGAGACCGAACAAGCGATTATGCGAGAGTTGGTCATACACATTGTCTCAAACCTTATTTTAGGCTGAGAGTTATTGCAAGTTGGAACTATGGGATAATGGAAATGGGAAGACTAGGGCGTTGATGCTCGCTTGGCTATGACTTTGGCTACGATTGCGTTTATTTTTTCGCTTAGAGGTAGGGTTTGAACACCCATTGCGTTCTAGTACGAGGGGTTATGTATAGATACATAGTTTGTAACATGGGAGAGTTGGGAGTGGACGGTATGAATTTTCATCGTGTAATGTTGCCACGAATAGGAAGATCAAAAGAAATTTTCTGACGCATCTCACAGATGGTATGATGTAACTGATTTTGACCAGAACAGACCATCAGAAGCTATTGAGGGCGGTTTGATAGTGGTGGGGGGGTGTGAAACATCAGGAATGAGGGCCAATTCCGACGATCTGGTTGTTTGAGCGTTTTTTCCACCAAAAACGCGTTGTCAGTTGTGACAGAAAACCGTTTTGTTCGCGCTGAAACATTCACTTGCCTTGGAGTTGCATCCATCCTCACGCTTTTGCTCCGGGCGCACTTTCGTGGGTTTCGCTGATGTTGATCCATCCAGAGAAACGGCGAACGAGTGTGATAGTTTTTTGCAGTTGTGGTTGCTGTTGTGGTTGCTGTTGTGGTTGCTGTTGTGTTTGCTGTTTGTTTGCTGTGAAGAGCTGGTGGGCAAACCCTTCATTGTTTGTTATGCCGTTGAATTCACCCAATCAAGCATTTATCGGGGAACCAAGTGGAATATAGAGCCACATAGTGTGGGAGGCACTGCAGCATAACTTGGGGAATGTGGTCGTATAACTAGGAACATTGACTCGTGTTGCCGACAACGGGGGCCGATATGCAGAGAACAACAACAAGGACACAGTGGGCATGACTAGCAAGAAACGCAACCAAAACTAAGCGAAGGGGAGTAATTGGAGGACGATATCATAGCGAACGATCCATCCACAACACAAGATCAAGTTCCGGAATTTTGTGTCCACCTTGGGGAACACCCGCTCCTCGCCGGATCCAGCGATTTTCCTCGCTCCATGCATTGGCCTATGCAATTAGACGTTGATATTTTCTCTAAACATGCGTTGTTCTGCGTAGCGACCGTTGGCGCTCAGCAGGTTTATTAGCAATGCAGCAGATAACCCACAGAGGAAACGAAGATAACTGATGGCTTGTCCCACGCAGGTGTCCCCAAAAACACGAGAAAAAGGAAAACGGCTTGCGGTGAGGTGCTTCTATATAAATAAAGACAGGTCGCCCGTGACATTTGTTGTGTTGTACTCTCCTCCGCACCAATGAACTACATAGAAAGATATTACTCGTCCAGTCCGATTCAACGAGTGGTAAGTAGAGCGCAATTCCGTTGTGACGAACCAAATTAACCATCCAGGGCAATGTTCCCCATATCCAGGTCTGTTTGCTCGGAGACGGGGGAACGGGCAAATCGGCCTTTGTTCTCCAATATCTCCATTCGTATTTCGCTGAGAACTACGACCCCACCATCGAGGACACCTACTCGAAACAAATCCAAATAGACCGTCAAAGTGTGGTGTTGGACATCTTGGACACCGCGGGCCAGGACGAATACTCCTCCATGAGAGAGAGCCAAATAGCCGACACTCACGCCATTATCATGACCTTCAGAATAGACCTGAGAGAAAGTCTCAACGCCGTCTATCTTTTGCATCAACTCGTCACTAATGTCCGTGGAACCAGCATGCCGCCGTTGTTTCTTGTGGGAACTATGAGCGATCTAGAGGAAACTAGACAGATATCTCGTGAAGAGGGCCGCAAAATATCCCAAGATTTAAAATGCGAGGCTTATTTCGAGACAAGTGCTAAAACAAAAACAAATATCGCCCCCGTGTTCCAAGCGGTGGCACAAGCATCCATCACTTTCTACGATATAACCAATTTGGCGTCTCCCCAGAGGTCCAGAGAATTTGTGAGTCCCTCTCGATCCAGAGAATTTATTAGGGCTTCAAAGTCCAGAGAAACCACTTCTCCGCAAATATCGAAAGACATCGAGATCCCTCAGGCTATCGCGGAACACGAGGATAAAAAATCCCTCAACGAAATAACGAATTTGAGATCATCAACTTCGAAGGCCAACCAAGGAAGAACCGCCCAACTGAAAAAGGCTTCTCCCAAACTAAAAGAGAAATCTGGCGGCTGCTGCATAATCGTTTAGCCGATTCCTCCTTAGAGCATTCAAACTAGCATATTTTTTTACTGGCATTATATCATCTTGTTATGGGGTTATTTTTTAGCATTTTGCATTTGGTTCAATACATAGGTACATAGTTAGCATCGATATTATATATTAGAAGATGTAGGTTTAAACTATTTATTGGCGAAACTATTCATATTAGCAGAATACAGCTATCACTCTGTCTAATAGAATACAGCTTTATGGATCGCTCTAACAGAATACTGTTTAAATACACCGTCATACGAACCTACATCAACATACTCTAACGACTTGTACTATACAATACCTGATATCATTATTAGCTTGAAACTCTAAATCAATAAAAAAATACAATAAAACGGAAAACATTAAACAACTAGCTGCAAACCACCTTCGCATTAATCAGCTAACCTTTCACACCGCCGTGTCATCGGAAACATGGGAGAAACCACGGAACTGCTCTTGCATCTCAGATGTGAGGATCGTTTCAACTGGCGTTAATCTCGGGGTTTCCGACGTGAACTCCTTGTCGAAATTCGAATAGTCGTGTTCAGACTTAACCTCAGGAACATAAGGCGGTGGAATACGACAATTGAAGACATCATCAAAATCGACATCCTGGAAATAGGCATGTTCCATAATCTCTTCCGCATCCCGTTGTCCTGAGCCCAAACGTTGCGACGGATCCTTTGTTAACAACGCTTGCAAGATCAACACTGTTGTGCGTGGCATATTGATTGGATACTTCACATCATCATGTTCGATAGCATTGAAGATTTCGTCCTCGTCCTCACCTTTGAAAGGGGATTGGCACAACAACATCTGAAACAACAAGATACCAAATGCCCACCAATCAACTGCTCTACCGTATGGCTTCTCCTGGATGATTTCTGGCGCCATGAACTCTGGAGTACCACAGAACGTTCCAGTGGTGTTTCCGTGCCACATTTCTTCTTTACATAACCCATAATCAGCAATCTTGATGTGACCGTTGGTGGTAAGCAAGATATTATCCAACTTCAAATCACGGTAAACAATACCATTCTCATGGAAGTACTTCAAAGCCAACAACACTTCGGAAGCATAGAACTTGGCTCTCTTGGAAGAAAACCTGGCTTTTTGAATATGCCACATCAAATCACCCCCTGAAACATACTCCATAACGAAATAGATACGATTCTCGGTCTGGAAACAGCAATGCAAGTTCAACAAGAACGGGTGTTTTTCTCTATTGGCAGTCAAAAATACTCTCTTCTCTGACTTAACCGACTCAGCCTCATCGTTGTCGATAATGAAGTCCTTCTTCAAAACCTTAATGGCACACAAATTCTTGGTGTGACGTGATTCAGCCAACATGACTTTACCGAAGTTACCTTTACCCAACACAGCAAGGAATTGGAAGTCATCCAATCCCACTTTTCTACGGTGACGTCTCTTAGCCCCATCGTGTGATTTACGCGATCTTCCTGTGATCGTACCCACTTGTTGTTGTGGAATTGGCTCTTGCACCTGTGTTGGAGGAACAACCATTTGATGGTTATAATCAGTTGACTGATAATCGAATTGAGCAAAATCTTCACCTGCGTTGTTTAGAGTCTTCTCGTCTTCCAAAATGTCATCGCCCGGAATAAATCTGTTTGCTTCTTCCCTACCAGCAACAAAAGTGTAGTTCCCTGCTTCCTCTTCCTCCTCATCTTCTACCGGTTGTTTGGTGACAGTTGGTTGCGGCGGAGGTGGGCGTCTGCCCATATTTTGAGGTGATTGTTGTTTATTATGCACATGAGTAGGCAATTGCGTTTGAATGAATTCTTCTTGTGGGTGTGGCAACTGCTTCTCATACGAAGCCCGTGGTGTCGTTGATTCGGTACTTGGTGCATTGGCACCAATAGGCTTCTTTTGAGGTGTTGGTGGTAGCCTACTAGATCTGATTGTGTTGACAGCAGTAGTACTGGCAGTGCTTTGACTATCTCTAGGTTTTGTAGCCTTGATGGTGGTCAATATTCTATTGGCCATCTCCATTGACATACCACAGAAATCGGGAACCAAGTGCGTACAGTTAGCATGACACATAACTCCACACTCAGAACACTTTCTGACATTTTTTCTTCCCCATGGCAAGATATAACCACAATGACAACACCATTTGGTACCTCTATTCAGAACTGCCTCGAATCTATGAGGAATACGATGGTTCAACTTGGCCTCATCTGGATCAATATCCGCACTGGATTTGGATATACATTTAGTCACCACCTTCTGATAACATTTCTTGTGGCATAAGAAGCGACAATCTTGACATTGGAAACCAGTATAACGCAAGAAATCACCACACAATGCACAACACATGATGTTGTAGAATTGCTTTTGGACAAATTGATGGCCATGTTGCTCGAAAACCTCCTCTTTCTTCTGTCTGATAGCACCATGACGACCCAATCCACCATTAAGACCACCCTTCAGATTGTTTCCAAGACTATGTTTGCTGAAGGACATGGTGATCAATACTTGTCCAACTGGCTCCAACATGAACCAATTAGAGACGGTGACTTGTTGACTCGTCTCTGTTGAGGCATCGTCAGCGCCAATGGTGGACACATCAGCATCAGCGGTATCAAACCCATATCCGTTACTCGAGCCGCTGGCACTGCCATTCCCGCTACCACTTCCACCACCATTACTGCCCAAACCGTTGGAACCCGGACCACCTGCTGGGTTCATTGGCATATTAGAAGCACTAATCCAGCCAGCACTGCCCATATCCTGTGCTGCTCTCTTCTTACGGAGCTCTTCAGTCACATCTGATAACAAGATCCAAGTGACGGCGACAGGAACATTGTGATTGCCCGACTTGTCATACACCGTGAATTCGATTTCGTTTCCCTTGTCGATATCAATGTTGAACTCCTCGTTCCATCTGTCGGTACGAGAGGTCTTCGTTTTGGCTCTTTCCACGTCGTCCACCTTCATGGAGATGAAGCATTCGGCTCTTTTCGAGAACATGGGCGAGGCAATGTGGTCCACGTCCCGGATACAGGTGACGTTGATCTTCAAGGTCCCGGAAAGCGGTTTTCTCGCGTATTGTGGAGTGTTCAAGATCTCCGTGTCTCTGGCCACCTCCTCCACACTGATATGCATGTCCTGGTATCTCTTCAAGGCCTTGTTGAGCAATTGGATGCGTTGATCACTCTCGATCCGTCCCCCCTCGGCGGCAGACAGCAGTCTGTTGTCCCCATCCAAGGCATATAGATGCGAGATCTTCTCGTTGGCCTCGCGATACTGGTTTTCCACCTGCAATTTGAATTGAAGCTGCTGCAACATGTATTGGATACGGTGTCCGAGCGACGGACAGTCGTATTTGATGAGGTCCAATCGCGAGAACGACGGACGCAGCGAGGCCACGGGAGGGTCCGACACAACGGTGCCAGTCTCCGTTTCCGTCTGTTTCTGGAGAGTCAACTTCGAAAGCGTCTCGTGGAGATAATCGAGATTACTCTGGGTCTCCCGAATCTGCGCATTGCACCGCTGAATCACCTCCGAATTGCTCGTTTTCTTCTTCAACGCCTGGAACCCCTGGATGAGCTTCTGTTCTCTGGCGATTTTATTCTTGATATCCTCGAAGAAGGAATCGTTCATATCGGCCATTTTAACTACAAATCAAATATCATACATATAACAACCACCTTCGTCTTTCTATACAATTTCCTCCTCTTTCAGCACGAATGTTCCCCTGACAGCAAACTCTCTTTTACGGATTATTTGCAGAAACAATTGATGTCTCTAGGCAATTTCAAAACGCTCCGTTGTCCAGAATCTCGCCAAATCCACTAGTTTATGGTTCCGTTCCTCTGATAGGTCGCCTCCTTTTCGTAGTTTGTGTGTACGACCTGTTTGATCTTAGCTTGATTCAGTGTTGACTTTGTGGGGTCGTGGGAGAACCGTGGGGGAGGTATATATAGATGTGGCTGAGGGGGTGGGGGACAGTTTTTCATTTTTTCATTTTCTTGTTTTATTTTCTTTTTCTTTATTTTTTCGCTATTACGTCTATTTACATTATCATTTATCACTTATCACTTTATTATCTTTATCATCTGAATAGAGATGTTCCTCCCCTTCCTCACCACCCCACCATCACATGACCACACCCACTCCTGCCGCAGGGCGGTTGCATCGCCCATAGTCATCTACCCCTAATTCTACAACTGGTCCAGACCTTATCTATTGAACGTCATAATAAACACAAACACACCCACACCACCACCTCTACTTACTATTACATCTACAATTACAATCCGGAACAGGACAGACATAATGCTTGGAAAACCATTCTTCCGCGTGAAATGCATGCGAGGCATGGTTGCAACTCAAACAGAAACTGAACCATTCTTTGAAATATCTCTCGTTCTTGCGACTCTCCACATCCTTGGGGTCCACAGATTGTTCGGCCGTCCATGCAGACTCCGAGTTATCTAATGGAATAGGCATCCCGAGCGATAATAAACACACCGCACATCTGGGTAAGGGCGCCCCACAATGGGGACACGATTTGTATTCCTTGTCGTGTGTCACAGTGTTGATGCTCTTGTTGAATTGTTTCATGGCGTTTGTAACCGTAGTAGTGGTCGCATTTCCCCGATTCTTCGATATGTTCTTGTTACATCTGGTACATTGGAGATACACCTGTCTTGGAGCAGTCTGGATCGTGATTTGGCCCAAATTGGTCTTCGAGAGCTTTGTTCTCGACACATCGAATTTGGCACGAACATTGAATAAACTCCAACTGTTCAACAAGTTTCTGTAACAATCGATCCAATGGTCCACTCTTTCGTCTTTGAAGTATCTGGGACATCCAAACGACGCAATTAAACTGGCCGTTTGAACATCACTGGTTCGATCCACGTACGATTGGATCAATTCAACACCTTGTGGAGTGACACCCGTCAAGATGATCCCCTCCAATTCACCTCTCTTGGTCACTTTCCCCACCACTCTATCAAGATACACAGTCAATTCTTTGTCTGATAGGAATCGTAATGCAACACCTAATCTTTCTCTCAACGGTAACGCATGTTCATCAAGAACATCCAACCAATCATTATCCGCGATAAAGGCAAATATGGCTCGCAAATAGGGATCATCCAATTCGGACGCCATTCTACGACATTGATCTTTCCACGGGCTATTGGTATCTGAGTCCTTATAAGCCATATAACCCGCAACCGCAGTAGACATAAGTCTAAGTCGTTCCTTCTTGGACGAGGCCAAGATTTCAACAGCCTTGGGAACATCTCCGTGGAAAACTGCCCAACCAGCAGCCTTCTCGTGCATTCCCATGGCCATCAAGGTATTAAGCTTAGATTCAAGTTCGTTGGGTCCGAAATCCCAACCAGCAACGTCCAAACAAAGCTTTCTTTGGGTCTTTCTGTCACTTTTCCCCTTGATATTAATATTGGCAGTCTTCTTACTCTTACCCTTTGAAGAAACAATAGATTCAACCGCATGACTATATATTCCCTCCGTGAGATTCCCATGGTATCTCTGTTGTTGTTGGAAGCCCCTTGTACCATTCCAAAGACCCCAAACACCTTGGAATCCCAAATCCAAGCCTTCTCCGATCATATCGCCCTTATCCAAGGACTTCTTTGCTAATAACATCCATTTCCAGGTGTTTCTCAAGAACCAATGAGCTTCCATATTCCCCGCTGCTTCGATGAGCTCGAGGTTTTTTCCACAATCCAAGCCATAGCCAGAAAGTGCGCGCTTTCTCATAATTGAGCAAATGTCGCGTCCAAGAACATCAGAAACATCTAGAAAGCTATCTAGTGGAAGGAATTTGCTATTTCTGCGCTCATTATTATCACCATATTCATCTACTTCTTCCGCTTCCGCGCTTGAAGCTATTGATTCTTCATAATTATCGGCATATTCCGAATCCGTTTTGGCTGTGTTATTCATTTTTGCTTGTTCTTCCGTCTCAGAATCATCTAAAAACCGCGTAAAGGTCCCATTAGGACCACACACTGAAAATTCGTTGAATGAGTTGAATTTTAAAGCACCACAACTTTCGGATAATGACATCTTGAAGACAGACCCCGATTGTCTCATACACACAAAACAATTTGCCGTCGAAGAATGGATATCGGGAGCATAATCAAACGAAACCACCCGTTCGTATCTGGTCTTGGTGTCCAAGACAGAGGCAACAAAAATCGAGGTTTCATCTTCTTTGAAAACCGGCAAAGGTTGAGGGATCCGTGGTTCATGTCTATTGGTCTGTGGTAAAGGCGGAACCACACCAGTTTGCCATCTTCTGATCCATTCGCCGGAGAAAACGGCGGAAAACTCGCCTTTTCTGATGGTGGAATATCTGAAACACGACGAATAATTCTTTCTGGACGAATCGCCCAAAAGATTGTTGAAATACAACATCGGGGCATCTGCGATGACCTTTGGAGCAGACGTCAGCGTACTAGAGACATTGGCCGTCAATTTTCTTCTATCCCAGATAGATAACGAGCCGCCCTCCGAGAAGGAGGTGAAGAAATTGGAATCGAATGGATCCACGGTGATTCCCAAGGTGCATCTTGTGGCCAATTGGAACACGGGCACATCCGTTCTGATGTCGATTTCCCGGAGAAATTTGTAACTACCGGCCAATAAATTCGTAGACATGTTCGGATGGAATACAGTCGATAATATGGCTTCGTTGGGAATGTACGAATACGTTGGTTTCGTGATATGGTCATTATTACTCGTCTTGGAGTAATGTTCGATGTTCCAGATCTGGATACTATTGTCCTGTCTTCCCTTGTCAAACCCCACGGCCAATAATCCGTTGGAGTTGAAGGAGAGAGAATTACAGGGTCTACTTTGCTTCGGTCTCAATTTAAGCACCGAAGATTGCGACGTCAGGATATCAAACACACACACCGTGCCATTGAGCTGGCCCACGGCAGTCAATCCGAAATCGGTTCTTGAATAAGCATTGCATTGGATATGTTCGAAATTCTCGCGAGAGTACACCTTGACGACGTTTTCGTCCTCATTCTACACATTAATACGACTTTCGCCCTCAATTCATCATTAATACCCACCGTAGCCGCTGAATCGGTCCGATATAACGCAACCTCCTCGCCGGTTGGCGAGACCGCGAGATAATTCTGCTCAATCCCCACATCCCAGCCGATTGCTCGAACAATAGACCCACTCATGGCGATTATCCGCTTGTTCACTTGAAAGGGTCTGGGTCTCTTCTTGATGTATAAATGTATCGGGCAGAATTTGTGCCTTAGCGTGTGTCGATCGACGTCGTGTGCTGTCGAGCTAATATGGTTGCATTATTCCTTACCACTTATCTGGGGTAATAGATAAGCGAACTATATAAAAAATGAAGAGATTAGCCGCAGAATTATTGGAGAAAATCATCCATTGTGTGGATCTGGAGGATCTTTGGCCGTTCGCTGAAATTCCTGAAATTCGCGGAATAGTCTTGAATCGTATCTATCACACAATAAAGTGTGGAATGGCCCTGAGAGGACCATTCCTATTTCAATCAAGTACATTGTGTCGATTTCAATGAGATAGAATTCGCTGAATTTCTCGACCGAAATTGGCTATCCCCAAAGATCTTGATATTGATCTGCGATATGGAGTATATAGAGAAGATATTCACCAAATATGGGACAAATTGGTCCAAAATGGAGATATCATTATACTGATCGAGGTTCAAGCCAGTATATCATCATCCATTATTGATATGGAGTCTCTAAATTGGCGTTTAAGCCAAATTGCAAAATTTGATGTATTTCTGCTAATTGACTACGATTATGATTTCCCCTTCTCCCAATTATGTCTTCCCTCTCAAATAAACACTTTTAACATGGGAAATAGATCCATACTGGACATTTCATTCCTTTCGGGGATTGAATTAGAAACATTGCGGTTGATCAATACCTTCATTTTTCATAATTTTTTACGAAATCAGCGAGCTTATCACTAAGAAATTGGACAACGTTTGAAATGTTTACTGATAATTCCCTAACTAATATCAATTTTCTCAGGCATTTCCTCAACTAAAACATCTCGCCTTTTATGGTAGCCAATTTACAGGCGAGTTTTATGATTTCAGTAATATATTCAACATTACTTTTGACACTTCCGTCAGAGTCAAGTTCCCCGTAAATTTAAGGGAACTTAATGATTATGGTAGTTATTTGATGAAGGTACATAATATCGAGCTTCCACCAAATTTGGAGTCATTGAATTGTTATATAAACGCTTGGTTGAGTTAAGTCCAAACTTCCTCCCCCGATCTCTGTTCCGTATTATTCCCCTCGACCTCGTTAGAGTTACGATTCAATGATAATTTAATACGTGAATTGCCGAAAAATATACCATTTATTCCTGAAGGACTTATGATCTTAATGCTGGGGGGAACTTGTTGAACAGAGTTGGTCAACCTAGACTTGAGTCTGTATGAGTTGAAAACTTTATATGGAGTGGTTTTCGGAAACAATTTAGGAGAGCGTAATGTCAGTCAGAACTCTATAATCAGCTTGGAGGATGCGTGTTTTGCTGACAGCTTACAAAAGAGATATCAGTTTTAACAGACTAAACAACTTGAAAATGAAATACTAAAAATCTTGACAGCTTCCGATAATATTATTTTTGACGTTGATGACATATAATTGCCCCCAAATTTAATGGAATTATATATTTCTTCGAATAGACTTGACTAATTTTGCAAAACAATATTTCCTGAAAACTTGACTAAAATAGAGGCCAGCCAAAATGAAATCACAACCAACGCTGGTGTGATATATCCCAAGAAATTGAAGTATTTCGAACTATCTGATAACTCGCTAGTGTCTTTGAGAGGGGTGAAGTTCCAGAATTGTCCCGAATATCTTGGGATGAGACTGAACTACATAGAGGATACCGGCAACTTTATCATTCCTCCTTCCTTGAAGAAATTAGTATTGAGATCCAATAAATTAAAACATATTGCCTATCTTCATATTCCGGATAAGTTGAGCATTTTGGACTTGAGGGAACTCCATCATAGACATAGAGAAGTTGGTGATCCCAGAAACCCGCTATGAAATGGTGGTAGATTCTGAAGCAATTAATCGGTATGAGATGAAAGTCCCTTTTGATATTACGAAATTCAGGCAGGAGAATCGAGAATTTCATAATGATATTGGAAGTTTAGATATGGGGTTATGGAGATAATAGAGTTCTACCATGTTTTAAATAGCTGGAAAGATTGAGAAATTAAATATTCATAATATATAGGCCAATTTAAGTAGGAAACAGAAATATTATGAAAGAGAAATAATATTTAGAGCTCAATTATCTTCTTAAAGATATATAAGCTAAGAGCCATCACGTGACATAATTTCTATAATGTATAGAAAATCAGATCGCTAAAGTCGACATAAGAGTCCGTGATAGTTTAGTGGCTAGAATTACCGCTTGTCGCGTGGTAGACCGGGGTTCAATTCCCCGTCGCGGAGTTTCTTTTTAGTTTTTGATTTCTCTAATTATGAAGAATGAAGCCAACTATTGTGTTTTATTTTTTATTTGACCATTTAATGTCTATTTCGCTTTGTTTTATCGTATTTGATATTTTGTCGTGTGTTTACCGTGTCATCACCATCGCGATGTTGTTGATAAGTTCTAGAAGCTTTTATGACATCTTAAGGGTCCAAGCAGACAATTCCCGTACTTGATATGTAAATATGACTGATTATTACAAACGAAGAAATCGGAACGGAAGAAGGGCCGAGTCTGGAGCCTTTTCAGCCGTGGAATCGTATCTAGATAACTCTAAACCGAGAGAAGAACGGGATTATAAGGAATATTATCCTGATTTGGACCAAGAACGTAAATTGAGGGTTTATATAGACACAAATGAATACGATGGAAGTAATTCGAGAGCGCAACAGATGCAGAGATTGCAATTGAAGGAGCCGATATTTCTAGACATCACTGATATGGAGGACATTAAGCCCAAAATAACCAAATTGATGTTGAAATACGGATATAACGACTCCAATTCGGAATCGAAGTCTTTGGAAGACACGTATATTCGTGGGGATCATTCTCAGAATTTGGAGAATGTGGTTGCTTACGACATGGATGAACATGATGTTTGTTTCTTGAACCGATTCAACTTGGAGAAATCGAAGGACAATTGTGTATCCAACGAGTTATTCGAGATCTTGATCACAACACTAGAAAATGAATGGTATAAGCTTGAGAAACGGATCCCGCCGCGGATTCGTACGGACTTCAATCAGCATCTTACGGCCACAACTTCACATATTAACATCTATGGATCGGATGATGGGACCGGATGTTCTCCCGAACAGGACCAATGTTGTGCTGTTTGCAACGAAAGCGAGTGCGATAACTCGAATGCCATTGTGTTTTGCGATGGCTGTGATATAGCCGTTCATCAGGAATGTTACGGTGTTGCGTTTATTCCCGAAGGTCAATGGTTATGTAGAAGATGTATGATCTCGAGAAAAAGAAGATTGCATTGTCTCTTCTGTCCCAGTACGACGGGGGCATTCAAACAGACGGACAACAGTTTATGGGGCCATGTGATTTGTTCGTTGTGGATCAATGAGCTCTATTTTGCCAATCCTGTTTATATGGAGCCCATTGAAGGGGTTGATTTAATTCCGAAGAGCAGATGGAAATTGAATTGTTATATTTGCAGACAGAAGGTTGGGGCCTGCATCCAATGTTCCAATAAGAACTGTTTCCAGGCGTTCCATGTGACGTGTGCCAGAAGATCCGAATTGTTCTTGGAAATGAAGAACGGATTACAAGGGGCATTGGCCAATAAGGGAACAGTAGCGGCTTATTGCGACAAACATGGGCCTCATGATTGGAATTTGACCCATGATGTGAAAACTGGCATAGAAAGGACCAGATTGTATTTCACCACCATCAATCTTTTGAAGGACAAGAATGATAGAAGAAGAAAATCTCAGAAGGAATCTAATAAAAAAAACATTTTCAAATGGAAAACGAAATCGGGCACTCCTCTAGCCCCCAGCTATTTCTTAGCGAAAGTTGAACATATATTGGAGGAATTCCATGTGGAATCCCGACACGAAATTGCGCTTTCGATCTGTAGATATTGGGTATTGAAGAGAGAATTGAAAAAAGGAGCCCCTCTCATTAGAAGGGTGGAATCCACTCAATATGGGACGGTGGGGTCGGAGGAGATCACAGAAAGAGCAGAATTTTCATCTATTTTGTCACAGGATATCGATAAGCTCGAAGGACTTACTGAACAACTAGTCAAACGTCAAGAGAAAATGCTTGAGGAGTTCGACACCAACTTGGATTTGATACAAAAGGTCTATTTTCCTCTTACCAGCATCCTCAATTCATTCATGGATCGGTTGTATCTATTAGATCCCAGTAAGGTATTACTAAGGTTCGCCAATACTTTCACAAATGAAGCTGACTTGAAATTAGCGGATCTTCAGCATAAAATCAACACCTTCATGTACTCGCTGATTACAGAATTCCAGGAGGAATTTGAACAATTTTTGGCCGTTGTCCGGAACAACAAGCCACCAATCAGTGTCAGAAAAGTTCTATTGAATATAGGCAAAGAACAAAAGAAGCTATTTAACGAGGCATTTGAAACAGAGGAGCAAATCCAGGATCAATTGAACGAACATGGTATGATGAATTATCCATTCGTTAAGGTGGATGGAAGTAACGTGGAATTTGCTAGATGGTCTGGATGGGATATTGACGATTTAAGTGAACCCGAGGAACTTGATGAAGAATTCTTGAAGAGTTTGAAAGAGCTGGAAAAGAACTAAATGGTGGGTGGTGAGGTGGAGGTGTAGTGTGATATACAAGTGTAATAGTAATACAAATCATTAATATCGTCATTCATTCATTGTTTATAGTCGTATCATTAAACGTCAAGCAGAAAACACAAGGCACCATTCATCCAGCTATTATCATCCACATTCAACGTTTCAGCGGTTGCTGGAGGTGTTATCAAGGCAATCTTTGAAGTGGAATTCGATTGAAACGGAAGTAATTGGTTTTCCAATTCCATAGGAATATCCTCTTGGTCCACTTGGAAAACATCGCGCTGTTTTTCGATGTCGAGCAAAACCTCATTCAACTCTGCCGAAGACTTCCCCTGGAAATAATCCAATCGTTCCTTCTCAGCAGCTGGAGTCACAAGAGGCAGGATTCCAATGGGCGACACAATAGTGGAGAGAGCAGGAACGGCCAAGGTTGTTTGCATTTCTCCCCCTCCCATTCCATGGACCGAGATATTGGATTTTACCGCGGGCAATAGATTGAATGAGGTTTCCTCAAGTTCTGTGTCCTTGGATAGGAATGGGTGTTCGAGGGCTTGAGACGCTGTCATTCTTCCTTCTGGACTCAAAACCAAACAATTGCGAATGAAATCCTTAGCCATGTCGGATATATGATCCCATTCCGCAGCAGAATCAAACAGATAATCTACAGTCGTTATAGCCTGTCTTGTCTCGTCGTCGGTCTCGCAATCAAAGGGCATATATCCACACAACATGAAATAAGTCAACACGCCTAGCGACCAGATGTCTACGGGGAAGCCGTGGGATTTCTGTTTGAGCACGAGTTCCGGCGCCATGTAGCTTAGGGTGCCACATGCGTTGAGATTGTGGGTTCTTGCGATTTGGGGATCATTGAGGATTTCTGCGAGTCCAAAATCCGCAATGATCAAGTCCGAATGCGGATCACGACTCTTGAAGAGAATGTTTTCTGCCTTCAAGTCGCGATGGACAATGTTGTTTGTATGTAAATAATCTACACCCTCAAGAATTGACCTCGTAATGCGAATAACATCGCCCTCGAAAAAGCTGCCCCCTTCGAGAATTCTGTCAAATAACTCGCCTCCGGAGGCCAAATTGGTCACAACATAGAGATGGTTATCGGACTCGAAATAGTCCACCAATCTCAAGGTATGGGGCGAATCCAACCGTTTTAGAACCTGGAACTCCTTCTGGACGAGTTGTTCGCGGCCAACCATTTTTTTTTTCTTAATTTTTTTGAGAGCATATTGGCTACCATTGATGGTGTTGGTGCAACGATACACCGTGGCATAGGCTCCGGAGCCCAATTGTTCCTTGGACAAGTCAGCACGAATCCCAGGACTGGTTTGTGTGATACTCACATTCAATGTGTATTTGCAGCGAACATGTTCACGTTGGCTGATTTTGTAATTTCTCACCACCTCTTTGGAGGGCCAACACAGATCTGACGGGGTTATGGGCTGGGATAAATGGACTTCTAAACGCGGTATCATTCAATTGAAGGGCGAGGGACGTTGTTAGTGCGACAGAGAGAGAGACCTGGGTTTTATAGAACAACAGCAGAATACACTCATGTTTTCGAGAGATGACCAACCTTGTACCCCAGATATTCTGCCAGCGTGCGAATTGCAGAAAACCTTGAGTTAATCGGAAAAACCGACGCAACTACAGAACTTCCAGAACAAGATACAATGGCCATTAAGGTTTGTAGCTGTATGGAAGGATTCTGTCACGTGATGGTCGAACCGATACGGATACGGCCAAAACAGCTGTAGCGACTATAGAAGTCTTTTAGGAACAAGAATGCTCACACACGTGGAAAGAGGACATGTTTCTGAATGGGGAATGTTGAACCACCCAGAGATGCTGTTTGGGTGTCAAGCAGCCCGAGGCGGAACACTGCACAATCTGGCGGTGATTAACAGCGCCGTTGGAGAGAAGGCAAGAGAGTCTGGAATTGTGTGGTTAGTAATGGCGAACGGTGGTGTTGCAACTGGATTTTTGTGGAATTAAATTGGAAAAAAAGGAAAGTCGCGTTGTTGCAACGGAGACCCAGCATACCGCAGCCAAATGCCATTTGCGACATCCGCATTCGAATCTCTTTCCTCCTCTGCGACGGTCTGGTCTCATGTGCTTGCAACACAGCTGTGGTGGGATCCACTTGCAGGACCACAACAACACCCAGGTTGTTGGGGGACCGCGGAGTTACCTGCAATAGGGCAATGGGTCTTTTCGTGGGCGGGTGTCCAGATGTGCACTAGTATGAAGCTGATTTCTGTGTGATGATGTATGGCACATGTAAGTCCCGTTTCACACCGTATGTTTCTGCCCTGCTGTCACGAGGGTTTATGGCCGCAAACCACTACAATATGATGACTCCACCGAAAATCAAGCATCTCGAGACCCATTGTCTGAGATACCGCAACTCGGCGACTTGGCAGGCATGGCAACACCCCTATCGTTGAATGCCGACTGTCTGGGGACCTATATACGAGTCTGGAAAGCGATGGACCCAGGTAAAACTAAATGCCTCAGAATCTGGTTGCGCTATTGCATTTAAATTTTCTACTCTTCCTCTCTCATTTCTGCTGCAGGGTCGGCCAACCTCTGGAGTTTGCACGGAGCATTGCAACTAGTATGGACACGGTCACATAATATTAATCCGGAACAATGGCAATAATGGACTCCCTGGTGTTTCAAGTCCGCTGACTCCGTTGGCCGTCGCTTCTAACACCTCGTCCCTCCAGTTGGCCTATGCTGCTCGCTGGTCGCCAGCGTTACTCTGGTGCCATTGCAGCAACCACAGCCCGTCGTATTCGTATAAGCCCCTTTCATACGCCGGTGAGAGGTGATATACCGAGTGGAATCAGCCGTATAGTGCGAGGTCCGCCAGGATTCGTGGCCATGTTGAGAACGCACATAAAACGCCATTGCCACTAGCATAGGCCTGGTTAGGAGAGATGGCACCAGGTTCATTTCACGGGCTGTCGGATTGAATGCCGGACAGATAGTTCACGGTGTTTCATACCCTGTGCATCCACTTAGCTCCAAGGTGCGAGCCACGAGAGGGTTGGGTAGTTGGGAGCTGTCGTCCGTGTCAGGCCCTGTGTCCTTCCAGCTCGTCCCGCGATCCGCCTCGCAACGATCCTGGCCGCCATCATGCCCATGTCATTGGCGTCCCTGGCCGTAGTTCGTTCTTTGAAGGGCTTCTCGGCTTCTGCACAGTCCTCTGCAGAAATCACCGCAGCAGCCCCAAAAGTATATTAACAGACGGCAGTCCAAAGACATTGAAATAGAACAAGATGGACCCAGATTGCTGCTCCTACCTCCCGAATCGCGTATCCAGTCAGGGAATTGCTCTCGAACAAAGTCGTCGCTGCTCATCCAGTCAGACACCCAAAGTTCCCCGTTTTGCTAAATAACTCACGTTAGGCTACAACTTCACCACGGTCCAGATCCGCTCGACATGTCCACTGCTTCGAACACCCACCGTCGTCTTGTGGCAAGAAGAGCATGTTTGGCCTGTCGTGAGAAAAAAATCCGTTGTGATGGAGAGGCGCTGGGCATCAAGCCCAGCGCCGAAGCAATGCCCTCGATGTGCTCCAATTGCAGGAGTTTGGGCATTGAGTGTGTGTTTGTGCAGAGCATGAGAGGTGGAAGAAGAAAGAGAAGAGACCATTCCGAGGAGGACCCCGTTTCGCCTTATCCAGACAAAAGACCGTCGGTGGATTACCAACAATATCCGCAATCCCAGCAACCAGGCACAAATTCCAGTACCACCACTACGGCCCTTTTGCCCAGTGTCAGTGATATCACTCGTTCTTCATCTATAAGTATCGATCGTTATGATTCTCGGGTTTTATCCCCCGAAGAGCCCCCATCGCCTGGTCTTTCTGTTATAGATCCGTATAAAAGAGATCGCTATCGCTCGATCTCGGAACCAGATTCACGGTCCACGGTGTCTTCGGGGTATCCTTCGTCTTTTTTCTCTCATAAGTCTCATGGACGTGAAGGGGGTTGCAAAAAAAAATGCCATAAACACCACCATCATCCACGTCATTTCCATGAATGGGGAGAACATCCTGATCATCATGGACCTCCTCATCATGGACCTCCTCATCATGGTCCTCCTCATAATGGTCCTCCACATCATGGTCCCCCACATCATGGTCCTCCACATCATGGACCTCCTCACCACGGACCTCTTCACCATGGCCCTCCTCACCATGGCCCTCCTGGTGGCCATAGTCCTCCCCATGGGGGTCCTTTTGGTCCCCCGCCTCCACACATGATGCCGGGCTATTCGTCTTCTTCACCACCATTTATGGGCTATCATGGCCCCCCTCCATCCCAACACCCACAAAATGGACCTCCTCCTCCAATGGCCTCGCCGTCGACTATATTGCCTCCGATCAACGGAAAGAACTTCAGATACGATTATTATGGCGCTAGGAGCTCGGATGGGACCAAATCAGAAGTGACAGCGGTGAATGCCGAAATCCCGTCGCCTTTGGGATCTATCAGAATGCTCTATAATGACCAATTATTGGAGTATTATGAATTGCCCCCATGGCCCATATTCTGCAATCTTGTGGACTATTATTACAAGTATTTTTACCCCTCACAGCAATTTCTCCCTGCAAAGACTGAACTTCTCAAGAACCTCAATCTTCCTTCGGATGTTTCTATTCTTTATGCCATGTTTGCCAACTCTTGCAAGTTTGCAACTCCAGTCAATGTTCCCGTCGAGCGCATGAGAGAGTATTCGTATTGGATAAATAAGATCGAGAAAAATTGGGACAATCTCACCATCATAGGCTCTTTGCAGGTGTATTTATTGTTGTGTACTTCTTCGTTCTTTTTGCTTGAAAATCCGTCGAATTTGATCGAAAATATCAGAAAGTCGTTTTCCATAATCGAATTAAACCAATTCATAAACAATCTCACTAACAAATCGCCCAGCGAATATAGAAGTCTATTTGAGATATCCACAAGACGCCAATTGGTGGACCATGAGCTGGTTCTTCGGATTATTTGGACATGTTGGTGTCTCAGCATCGAATTGAGACTAAATCTCGGGAAATCGTATAATAAGGTTGACGACGTTTATTTCGAATTCTTCAACACGCTCCAAACACCACTTCCCAACTCTCTCTTCATGTTCCGTAACAGATCGAAGGACTTCGTTCCCACTAACTGGGAAGACGTTTATGGAACGATTTCCAGACAAACTCACGATAATTCTCTTGTTTACGACAATATCTCGAATATCCTCGTGTTGAGACTCTTGCAAGAGCTGATGGACATAATTTCCCGAAATGGCATGTTGCATTCCAATGTGATGAAGATTGATTCGCAACTCGATTTCTATTTTGAAAAGGCCAATGCGTCGCTCTATGAGGTGAAACAATTAAACAACTACAAAAAGTTCATTGTGATTAGCATGAACGCATTTTACGACAACATAACATTACAAGTGACGAAATTAATCATCCACGAGATTGGATGCGAGAAGGTTCTTCCGTTCAAATTGTACGAGAATTCCAACGGAAAGGGCAATGGTGTGATCCAATTGAAGCTCTTCAACGAGGAATTGCATGACCAATTGGATATGCCGCAATTATTGAGAGAAATCCGTTCAACCACAGGAACAGAATGGAACTCGCTCATTAAATGCATCAATGCTACATTAGACATAATTAAATTGATTGAGTTGGGAGAAGGGTTGATTCCCGAGAATTATTCTGTTTCTTCATCCAAGAAAGAATCCCCCCAATCCACCGGGGCCGTGTTACCAGCCTTTAATTCTGTGTCGGCCTTACCAGTGTTGATTGGTCCTACTTCATATGTTCCCACCTCGGAATTGACCATTGATTCGGGAACCAATGAAATGGAATGGTGGGAGCTTGCTGTCAATCACAAATCGCCTATGGCTCCAAATTTCCAGGGCTCGCCCGACGTTTGGCTCCAATATCCGTCCATAAGTGTTCGTGCGGTCTGTTCTGTCGTTTCGATGTTGTCGTCTTTTCTCGTTTTGACGAGATATATACAATTTGAGATGGTCAATGAAACTGAAGACTCGGATACGGTTCGAATCGCTCTTAAGATGAACCCCCATGTAACAGATGAACAGACTCCAGATTTCTTCTTCAATGTGAGCAAAAACGCGGCAAATCAGCTTGTGAACGAATTCAAGCCAAACATTCTCTTGGAGAATTACGTCACTTGTTCTAATTTCTTCAAAACATTGGGCAAAGTGTCTGAATTCCACAGAGCCGGCTCCGTCCAGGTGGAAAGCATGGGTCGTCGGGTTGAGATGTGTCTCCAGGAGATAGATAATGCTAGAAAGAACGGTGATTAGGGTATAATAGGTTGGGTCATGGAAATGTAAAATTATGAATTTGTTGTATCATCCATTAACTCTCCATCTCTAGCACTTTACATGATTGTACATTATCATTAATTAATTAATACCCCTTCTCTCTCACCCTTAACTAATATTCCTCGTAACCAACGGTCTCTAATCTCTCGGCCTTTCCTAACACCTCGTCCTCCATGCTAGACATGTATTGTTGCATGGCCGTCAACCATTTTGGATCAGAGGTTCCAAGGATTCTGATGGCCAATAAGGCGGCATTGGTAGCGTTGTTGATGGCAACACTGGCAACAGGAATACCACGAGGCATTTGCACAATGGAATGCAACGAATCAACACCATCCAACACGGAACCCTTGACTGGAACACCAATCACCGGCAAGGCTGTCATGGCAGCCACCATACCTGGAAGATGGGCAGCACCACCGGCACCGGCGATGATGGCCTTGATACCTCTTTGATGTGCCTCGATGGCGTATTTGGCCATTCTATGCGGTGTTCTATGAGCAGACACAATGGTGACCTCGAAGGGAACTCCGAATTTCTTCAAGATGTTGGCACCAACGGACATGACAGGCAAATCCGAATCGGAGCCCATGATGATTCCAACAAGGGGACTTTTATCGGTACCGGCAATAGTAGAAGTAATGTCCTCGGTTTTGAGGGAGTCAGATTCGCCGAGAATGTAGCTCAAACGACGTTCACACTCTTTCATGCTGGAACTCACCACATTGATATGGCCCATCTTACGGGCGGGACGGGTGGTCTTACCATAGAGATATACTGAAGCGCCGGGGGTTTCCAAGGCACGTTTGCACATCTTCAACTCGCCATTGGGCTCATCGTCACCCAATACGTTCAACATCACGACATTGGTGGACGAGGTGGTGAGAGCGGTGAAGTCCTTAGGCATTGGCAACCCAACCACGGCTCTGACATGGGCCTCGAATTGACTGGTGACACAGCCATCGATGGTGTAATGGCCGGAATTGTGGGGTCTTGGTGCAATTTCGTTGATCAAGAGCTCGCCATTGGCCAACAAGAACATCTCAACACCAAAGATCCCGCAGCCTGGAACCGATTTGATGGCCTTTTCCGCCATCAAACGGGCCTTTGTTTGGATTGTGTCGTTGACACGAGCCGGCGCATACACAAGATGACAGATATTATTCTGATGGATGGTCTCCACGGTTGGATATGAGTAGACTTGGCCGTCGAGAGCACGCACAACCATCACCGCCAATTCCATGGTGAAGGGCGCCCATTTCTCAGCATAAAGCGGTCTATCTTTCAAAACAACCAAGGCCTCGGATATCTGGGCCTCGGACTTGACCACATAATTTCCTCTTCCGTCGTAGGCCAAGGTTCTGGACTTCAACATGAACGGATAGCCGTATTTCTGGCCCACCTCCTCTAGAGCGGCCTCGGTGCTGGCAACGGCAACGGACTCCGTGACCGCTATCCCGTTCTTGATGAGATGTTCCTTCTGTAAATACTTGTCCTGGATGAGTTTAATGGTCTCCGGCAACGGATACACCTGGACACCGGACTCTTGGGACAATTTGGCAAGAGCATCAGCGTCAACATGTTCGATCTCGACGGTCAAAACGTCACATTTCTTGGCCAATTCGGCAATGGCCGAGGCGTCGGTGAAAGACCCGTCAACATGGCTGTCTAAGGCGTTAATTTGCTTTGCTGGCGAGTTGGGGGCATCCAAGATCACAGTCTTAATGTTCAATCTATGGGCGGCTTCCACGATCATACGGCCTAATTGGCCACCTCCGAGAATTCCCACAGTCTTGGTATCCATTTTATGATGTCGTCTTTGTCTGGGAATTGGTTCTGAAGAGTTACTTATCGTAATGAGCGAAGAAGTGTTGTGTTGAAGTTGGTTATATGAGATGAATTTTTCACCAGAGTCAATTGCAGGAGTCAAATGGTGTGTGATTACCGGAGATATAGATAAGGGGATGAGTGATAATTGATGATATTGATCTTGATAAATGACTATATTTGGTGTTATAATAAATGATGATATCTGAGTTATTATGTCTGATTTGATATTCGTATGTCTTTTTAATGGGTTCATTGTGGTTTCATTGATGGGGGAGATATGGATTTGGTGGTGAAATCACATGATTATCACATGATTATTCTAATTGTATAGGGAAATGAGTTTAATTTCGAGCTTATTTTTATTTTTGTTTTATGTTTTTTTTTTCTGTATTTTATTTCTGTTGTTCCAAGAAACGTAATAGGAGAGATTAAAACATAGAAGAGACTACAAGAGACTACAAGAGACTACAAGAGACTACAAGAGACTACAAGAGACCACAAGAGACTTCAAGAGACTACAAGAGACTACACACTGCAACACACAACAAAACACTACAACATACAACACACAACACTACAACACACAACACTACAACACACAACACTACAACACACAACACTACAACACACAACACTACAACACACAACACTACAACACACAACACTACAACACACAACACCACACAACATGCAATTATAATTCCTACCCACATCCTATCCATTACAAGTGATGACCAGGCACCACCGAAAATATCACCGTGAGAATGGCGGTGAATACCAACACAACAAAAAGTACCCAAGCACTTCTCTCTCTTAAAACCTTTCTCACAAACTTTTCATCCAATCTGACCAAATGCACCTTTGGCTCAATGGTCTCGCTGTATCCCATGAAACAGAGAATTGGATCAATATACCAAATGGCACCAACCACAAGATAACACCCGATCAAAAATAATGGCAACACCACCACTCTAAGAGATCTGGACTTTCCAAGGAACACCAACGAATATCCAAGCCAAAACCCAAGAAATAAAACAAATAAACCAATGAAGAACCTGTAGCCATAAGAATGGTCTGTGATGTTGGCAATGGCGGCCTCGGCCAAAAACGCCGGATAAGTCTCGCTTTCCATCGCCTTGAACACATAATCTCTGGCAGCCTGGAAAACATCGGGGTCGTCTCTGCCCTCCACTTCGATAGATTGAATGACATTATCAACGATCTGTTGAGGGATATATATTCTTTTTTCGGCGTTATCTACGAAATACTTCAACAACAAGTTTCTGGACGATTCTTTCAACGTCGCTCTCGAGACGAATTTCTCGTCCAAATGTCCATTGTTGGATTCTCTGATCAAGTCCTCCAACAATTCAGGGTTCACCGACGACAATTTCGTCGGTCTAGATGGCTTGATGTAATTTGCGTCCGAAGCTTCATCCACGGGAAACGCCGAACGGTCCAAATCAGCCAACAATTGCGAATGCGACGAGACTCTCTTCTCGTACATTTGTTGAGGGGGCTGCAATGGCTGACTATGAAGTAGCAATTGGCCGGAACTCATCGAATCGGTCCTTCGATCAGAATTGTACTCCTGTAGAAGCGCCTGGAGCTTCGGGTCCGATTCGTCTACATTTAGGTCGCCTCTCAAGAATTGCGACAATCTGACGGAATCGTAATCCTCGAGAATGTTATCGTTGACAATCATGTCCAAAAGCATGGACGAACTCAAGGACTTGTGGCGCTGTTGTTGTTGGTCCTGGGTCATGGCGGAATTTCTGTTCGATTCGTTGTAATCAACGAAGTCGGAGGTGCCCGAGTCTCTGATATTGGCGGCCGATTGCAACAAATGCGAGTCGCGCTTCTCGTTCAACAAGTTGAATTGCGAGGAATTTCGGAGGAGAATGCTCTCGCGCAAGCCCTTCACATAATGTTTGCAGAGACTCAAATGACGAATGGAATCCAACCAGAAATCAAGATAATCGATGGCTTGTTGTTTGTATCGCATGTAGACATAGAACGACCACAAATCGACCGGGGATTGCGACTTCCGCGTGAGAATCTCGCTCAAGGTGGGATATCTGTTGAGATTATCTAGATGATGAGCGTTGTTTCGCTGGTTCATCTCGAACTCATGTCTGGATTGGAAACTTGGTCTTGTTTTTTCGTCCATCGAGTCGAGCGAGTTATTGACTGTATTATGTTATTAAACCAAAGCAAATGGTGGTTGTAATTGTAATGCAATTGTAGATATATCGTCTATTTCTCTTATTTACTTTTATGGCCTGTTGTGCTAGACGAGTATTGACGTTTCAGTTATAAATAGACCGGAGATCAATAGCACTGTAACAAGGAATGCAATTTAAGCTGTGGTAGCCAATGACGCCAGAATATCGTCTGACTCTCTTTTGTTTCTGTTCTGCAATTAATTTTCTTCAACACTTTGATCTTTGATAAATCAACATGGCTGGCAATGTCGCGAATAAATATGTGGTACGTGCACGATGGGCTGCAGCGCGACATGGTGAGACATGAGGTGATGGTTGTGTGCGCTGGGTTTTCAGACGATATACGGGGCATCTCAGGATGAACGGCTGATTTGACACATATGAAGAATGAGGGGGGCTTTTGATATTGGCGGATTGTTTACGGATTGTTCGGAAAAGGGGATTATTGAGTTGTTTTATTGGAAATGGTGGTGATGGTGGTGGACCCAACTGAGGTTGCAAGTTGCAGTAATCCAGAATTGTGGTGATATTGATGATGTGTTGATTGTAGATTATGAATGGGATTGTCTGTGAAAGAACTAGAACTAGAATAAGAACTGGAACTAGACTAAGAATAAGAATTAGAGCTCGAATAAGAACTAGAACTCGAATAAGAACTCGAATCTGTGATTTAATGAGATAATCTCTGACTCTGTTCCAGATACAACCACAAATAGTTTCCGAGTTCTTCAAGAAAATATTAACGAATATCACATTGCTAAATCCAATTATAGATAAACATCATGTTGTAACTCATCAGTCCCATATTTCTCTACCCTTCTCGTGGTTATGATCCCCGGGCCTTTAATACACACACTACCCACAACAAACGCAAATAATTGATTCAATACTCAACACCCTCACAATTAAACATCTTGCCATCACATAATGACCACATATATATACACGAAAAAGTTCATTGATTCGCGGACGAAACAATTGAACCAACCCTTGAAAATCAGCTCGAATTTGAAGCTGATCTTGGACCAACAGGAGGGAAAGAAGCCCCTAACCGAGGACCAATTGAACAAGATTCTCGCCAAAACGAACGTCTTGGTGCGCAATCATAATAAGACCATTTTCAACAACCAATCGATTGCACAGGTGGCCAATCAGATCGTCAAATTGGAGGTTAATAAGCTTCTTTCTGTTTCCGAGAAGTTGGTGAAGGCCAAATTGATATTGCAGCCGGTTTTACTTCCTGATTTTAATATTAGTGATTTCAACCAATTGGACGACTTAATAAACGAGCTTCCAGAGGGGAAATATCTACACATAGAGGAGAAGGGTGTTGAGACGGATGTGTCGAGAGTGGAACAAGAGGATGACGATAACTTGATCCATGATCACGAAATGGATATCGTTGATCTGACCTCTACAGATTCGGAAACACATGCTATAGAGCTGCAAATACGACAAACTTCGACTAATATCGAACAGATCATCGGGGAATACGATGATTTGAGAAGTCGCTTGCTTCAATTGCACGCCAACTTGACGCAACTGATCAAAAAACGACGTTTCTTGATGGAATTGGGGTCGGGTTTGGAGGCCAATCAGACCCATGATCATGCCAGTATCCAAGATAATCTTGTAACCTCCAATAATCACATCTATGACGAGTTGAGTAAGTTGCGGGTGCTAATCGAGAAGGTGGACTTCAAGATCAATAACCTCTCGGACAAAGAGGAGCTTTTCAGAGTGTTGAACCGCCTAAACAGATAGCAGCTGAAACTCGAATAATAAATGAAACTCCGACAATGGATAAACTCCCATTGTTACAGTTACCGGAAGTAGAGTGTGTAATATTGTGCAGCTCAAGACAGCTATTCCAGCCGGATTCTACTGGTTGGTACGACCCTGGTCAGAGCCACGATATACTCGTCCACACAAAGTTTCCTGACCATCTTCGAGTGTAGGGTGTGATGTTTGGAGATACAACAAATTTGAACATCCCAAGTTATGTTGTTGACATGGGATGTGATATTTTCTGTCAAGTACAATGAGAGCATTATTCCGAGGGCATTGTTTAGCCAATACATGTATATTATTATGATGAAACTGCACCACGGATGTTGTAAGGGCTATACGAGGATGTCATCGACTGTTAAGAATTTGGGGTGGTTAGAGACGGCAGGCGCACAGCAGAGAAAGGGTATAGACGGAAAGGTTAAATATAAACTTTGGAAACCTTATCTTCTGACACTATGTCCCATCCACTCCGCCCTCGCTTGGCCGATCCAAGTCTCGCAGAGCGTTGCCTCCAGACCTTTGTTCCTGGAATCTGTAGATAACGGTTCGTTTAGATAGAGAGCCAGTCCATCCAAGGGCTTATCAGATTTGCCAATTTCAGAGATATGACCACCAGACATATGTCAAAGGCCTTGACATAATGCGCCCTTCCAGGAGTAATGTCATCTACGGCAACAAACATGTCATCTGTCAGGGTGAAATTCGTGGCATTGATCTCCTCCTCTCCGCGATCAACAGTTCTGTTTAGGCAATGTCCCAGCAGATAACCGATGTTCCGAGATTATACTGGGAGATAGCTGGCAAATGAAACAGAGTGCACGATATTCCTCCACATAAAGGTTATTATGCGGAGCTTGTACTACGTCATGAAGTTGAGAGATTCTACAAATTTGCGATTCTCGCGTTTTCCGTCTGACAATCAGGCTGGGACTTCGGATTTGAATTCGTCTTCCCCAGAGGACGGCGCGCAATTGAGGATATGGATCGCCTGCGACAAGAAACCTTAAGGCACGGAAACTGGCCGGGCCAGAGGGCCAGAAGAGCCAATAGCGGGAACGTCTTTAGTTGAAAAGTCTTTCATTTCGTCATTCTGACGGAATACGAGTGATCCGTGGCCCATATGGATGCCATCGATGCAACCTCGGTGCAACGCGAGCTGGAACAATGAAAAGAAATGGCGCTAGACTGGCGCATCATTGCGAGATAAGTCAGTTTATCCGTTGCGCCTGAGGAAACACTTGACGAAGCCGCGACATCTCTCTCCAGGGCCCCGAGGTATCATCACATGGAAGCCGCTCACTACACCATTCGTCGCTAAACTCGATATATTATGATAACCAGCACGAATTGCTCAATAAATAATTAGTAAAAAACACTATGAAATAAAGAATGACGTCTCTAGAAATATCACTTTTTGGTAAAGAAAAATATACACCCAATTGCATAACCCCGTTAATACAAAAATATACACCCATTAAACCACCCTAAACCTGTACACCACTCACTCTCGCTCAAACTACCCCTACTCGTACTTGTTCTTGTTGACGCTTCCCGGACACTCGTTCTTGGAGATGTGATCATCCAACCAGATGTGGTTGTTGATGAAGAACTTGAAACAGCCGGCACATCTCCCCGACACCAGGTTTCTCTCGGTGGATTTGGTTCCTGGCGGATAGATGAAATGCAACGCCTTCAAATGAGTCTTGTAGGTATCTCTTCTGGAAAACCCGCCCGTTGGATGGCATTTGGTGCCAATTGTGCCGGGATTTGAGGTCACTAGAGGACTGGACTCGGGAGAGTCCGGGCTCTTGTAGAACGGACAAACAAATGCCTTTGCCGAAGAGTGTTTCTTCATGTGACGCGTGAGATAGCCCTTGACCTTGAAGCTGGCCTCGCAATGGGAGCATTTGTAGATGTTGACCTTTTCCTTCTTCTTCGTGTCTATTTGGCTTTTTGGGTTTATCATGGTCTTCAAGATGGAATCGGATTCCTCCTGTTTGAATTTGAAGGTTGTGGGTGTTTTCAAGGGCGAATCGTTGTGAAACACCTCGAATTTGCCCAATTTGGTGAATGAGGCCTCGTTGGACAACAAATAGTCGTCGAAAATTAGATTCACCTCGTTCAAATCTATGTTGTAGGACGAATTAGTGGTGGTTGTAGTTACGGGACCCGCAGTCGAGCCGGACGAAGTGGACGAGGGGATGCTTCTGTCGGTCTCCTCCGACTTGGATCTCTTGGTCTGTTGTTGGTAGTCCTCGAATTCGTTCGAGTCGGGAGGGTCCCAGAATTGGTCGTCGTTCTTCTCGTTCAACTTGCGCTTCATGGAGATCAAGTTCTGGTCGTATTCGTCGTCCAAGGGCGCATTCACGCTCTCGAAAGACAGCCCGTATATGTCGGCGCTGCTGGCGTTGGAGTCGTGGTTATTTATGGAGATGGCCGAGGAGTTGTAGTTGTCGTCGTTTATGAAGTCGTTGAAGTAATTGTTGTTGTATTGGTTGATGGTGGTGAGTTGCTGATGGGGCGAGTTCTTGTAGAGATGGGTGTGTTGGTTCAAGCCCAAGTTCTGGTGGTAATAATTTGTGTAGTTGTTTGGCTGTTTGGCGGGCGCGGGGTTGTTGTACTCCTGATGGCTCACGAATTGATAGCCCGCCTGGAAGTCCGAGTCCGAGTCGTTGTAGATCAACTCCAAGTCGTCAGCGGCACACGATTGGGGGCCTCTTGTGTTGGCCAAGTTCATATACTCGCCCTTTTCCGGGAAAAGCGAGTACGAGGCCCTCTTCGCCATGAAAAACGGCATGATCCGTTGCAATATCGACGGGATATACACATGTTGGAAGAGACGGAAGCCCGACAAGTCGAAGTATTCGTTCAAATTAAGCGATATCATCTCTGTTCATGAATTGTGCGGATATCGTCACACTATGCTGTGGAATGGAAAATGGAAGCTACTCTGTTCAACTGGAGTGTGTGGTGTGTTGTCGCAACAAATGTTCTGTCGTCCGGCTCACCCTCGAGTTATAACTCTCTAAGATAAGAAGCCCAATAGCGAAGATAATCACAGTTTTCTCCCACTGGAAACAGAAATGTTGTATACGGCACCAAAATCCCAATTAGGCAAGCCGAAATTCTTCTACATTACGTATGTGAGGTGGTACATCGCTGGAGTTGTGCGACTGTGGTGTGACGAACAATGGGCCAGAGAGAAGGCGTTCTACAATGGGGATGTTTCATCTGCTGATATTTGTTTGGGATGTGGTGTGGACGTTGTATCGCGAGTTGTTCGCTTTGTCGCCAGGTTTTGGGTGGTGTTCATATCCACGGTTACCATGTGGAGACTCCACCACCGCAGTGTGTCCATCGTCCAAGCAACCAATATCCGGAAGAAATTGCTCTTACGAACTTGTCCCGCGAGGGCTGCAACCGCTGTCGACTCTCTCTCTCTTCGCTCTGTCTCTCCATCATGTCTCTTCGTTCTCTTCATCTCCCTCCCGGGAGATAAGCTCGGTCTAATCGGCTCTATGGAGAACAACCCAGTTGTATCCGCGCATATTGATGTGTGCATACGACTCCATTGTGTTGTCAACTCCTTGTTTGATCTGGATGGGGCACCTTATCGTCTTCGATCCTCTTATCTGGACGCAACTCATTTCAACCCCTTTGGCTTGAGTTACCTCTCTGGCAGAGTATCGCACAACGCAATGGGAACGTCTGGTTGTGTCTGTCTCGAGTGAATCGAACAATCTCGGTCTCTTCCGTAATGACATCCCCTCTCTTTCCTATTGTACTTCTTAATTGCTGCTCTTGTTCGTCTGACTTTCCCTGAATGTCGCAAAATGAGTTTATCTGCATAATGGCACTGGTGCACTGTTTGCTGTCATTCGAAACTATAAATCTCTAAAGGTCCATTTTTTCCAGTAATCGACTGCGATTGTAATAGGTAACAGGATCAGCTTCGGGATATCGGCATCTACCTTCCGATACCCTTTTCCTCGAGCCGACAAGGTGAGATATTCGTATTCTCCATTAATCTTCCTTACGGAGGCTATGGCTCTCTATCCCTGTAATTGCATCTTCTTTCGACCATTCTATTCCCTATATTTCTCCGTATGCATTGCTTCTTTTTTATTATTTCCGTCCATCAGATATTAGATGCTCGTCGAAATGTTGATGGTTTTTTCATTATCTCGGTGATAAGTGGGAGATAAGGGAGATTGGTTTGTAAATACAGACTGATTTGGCTTTCTATCGACTTTTCTCTTGGCTGTTCTCGTAATTGTCATGAAATCAGATACGAAAATAACCAAGATTGTTGGTGATTGTTGTTTTGTAGCATTGAGAAGTCGCAGGTTCATGTCGACTACGTCTTGAACAATATAATATTCTCTTTTATGTACAATAATGTTAGCAATGTGGCGTATTTAGGGAACATTTGCATATCTAAAATAAATAATAAGAGTAGCTGTCTTAGCCATCCATTAGGGTAATTCATAGTGAATCGGGAACCTTTTCCAAATTTCACAATGCAATTCATTAACGTTTCCCAAATCACACAATACAGTTCATTAAACTGGTTCAGCGTAATCTTCTCATAAACATTCCTTTGATATTCGATAGATGGCGGGAGAATGCAGGGTCAAAAGTGCTGCTAATAATGCAGATATACATTTTGTTGCATTCAACTATAAAGAAGTGATGCGGTTGGAGATGAGTCTTTTAGATCCACTAGGTGTTTCGATGATTTAGTGTGAAAATAGTTTTATAATTGTAACTTTACTTCTAATTTCAAATCCCCATTATTCAAATCCCACATTCCTTATATCTTTATTTCCAATTCTAAAAGTTTCAGACTATAATAGAAATAATAACATAAAATAGAACAAATAGAACAGATAAAAATAATAATATAATATATTAATAAATGTCACAGACAAAATAGAAAAAAATAGAAAAGATGTCTCTATCTCCCTGCAACAACTACAGATTTCCACTCTTTTTCATCAAATCAACAAACAATCTCCATAATGGAACAATCTGTTCTTGAAGAATGTATTGTCCGTGGTGTAATTGGTGATGGAGTTGATGTTGAACATCAAGCTGTCCAAGTTGGGCGGCATCAACTTCTCTACCCCCCCGCAACAACTACAGACTTCCACCCTTTTTCATCAAATAAACAAACAACACAAACAATATTAAATATATTTCAATGACTATCTTCTCTTCTTCTCTTATATTAAAATATATTAAATATGTTAAAATAAATAATATATCCTTCCAGGTCATGTTATTCTCACGTGACTCCCCCTCAACTATCACAAGCAAACAATACCGAACAAGAATCAATAATGTTACCCAATTAAAGAGATCGTAGAAATAATCAGAATTATATCACACCACGCCATCATCACACCCAATTCCGTCTGAACACCAAACACCATCAAAAATGACGCTAACTCCAACACCTAGGGTGTCCCAGTTGGACTCCTTCATTCTAGATAAAGAGTTGTATGGGCTATTATTGGGCAATTTGAAGGACATTTTCAAATATTTCAAGCCCTCGTTGATAACATACCATTCGGATGAATTGAAATTGCTTTTGAAGTTGCTATTGTTCCGCACAACCATCTGGCAATATGGATCGTCTTACGGGATGAAATTGACCAATCTTTTCGTTTCCAACAACAACAAGATGATCACGCTGAAGAAGAAGTTGCTATTACTCTTATGTATCGTGAACGGATATGTTTTCAAGAAATTGGAGAGTTATCTCTACGAGCCGGGCTCGGATAACAGGGTCAATAAGATCAAATCGACCATCATCTCCGGGTTGAAGTTGGTCAAGGTGCTTAATTTCGTCAGTTATTTGACGTTTCTTGTGGACGGACGGTTCCCGGATCTATTGTATCGCTTGCTAAATTTGAAGATCTCCCCCATCTACGACATGAAGTTCAACTCGTCCAATGTTTCGTTCGAGTTCCAGAACCGTCAATTGGTGTGGAATGTGTTGATTGAGTTCTTGATCTTCATCATACCCATCATCAAGTTCAAGATGCCCATTCGAATGCTCTCGAGAAGTAATCAGGAGGCCTCGACAGCCATTTACCAGGACATTTCCGATCGTAAATGCGCCATTTGCTTCCAGACCAACGCGATTATGTCGAATCCGTTCGCCACAAATTGTGGCCATTATTATTGTTACATCTGCATATTAAGCAAAATGAACTTGGCTGAACAGGATAACGACCGATGGAGATGTTTACGGTGTGGAGAGCCGGTGGTTTGGATCAAGGAATTGGATGACATCGACGAGACGGCGATCTTACGAAAAAACAACGAACAAGACACGATCGAAGATGAAAAGGAATCGCATCAAGAAAGCGATTCCGAGGATGAATCTGATTTCGACTGATTATATTGATACATCTCCACACCAATACAATCTGCCATTTGTTCCGGGCAAATAGCCGGATTTTTCACATCACAAGCCAACAAGATTTCAATCATCATTAGAATTGGGATTTATAAATAATTAAATAGATCAACCATTATATAAATGATAAGAGTCTTCGGATTTCCCCGGAGATTCGTAATTGGGCCGAACCTACCGTCGTTTGGGGCAGTTTATGGCCGGCGATTGGTGGGTTCTGGCCCTAAATTTATGAAAATACTTACGGAACAGGATCTAAATAGTAGAGAAGAGGGCGAAATACGAAATAAAGAGATTAAACACATACAAAATGCATATGGATCTAGATTAAGTAGGGAATTCTTGAAGTATTTCGAGGATTTTCTGGCCTTAGAAGATCATAAACGACTCAATGAGCTCATCGGCCTTTTATTAAGACAGAAAGATTTCCCTCTGATAAATCTCTTGAAGGAGATTTCTGCTGCGATATCGTACGATTCATGTTTGAAATTCATGGATTATTTGCTCGAATATCTGCAGAATTCGAAGAGGATCAAGTATTTGATTGTCAATAGTATAGCCAATTTGTATATAGAAAAAGATTACGACATCTTATTAGTGTTGATGAGGAAAATAATGGCGAAGGAAGGAAAGCAGATCCTTAATGTGTTCAAAAAAGAGGAGAGGTTCGAATTGGAAAGAATATTGGAACCTCACGCTCAAAAACAAATTACCACAGAGGATGAATATTTCATCACGAAATTCGTGATACGGACATCATCATTAGCAAATGAGCCTCTTTTGACTGCGGCAATTCTTATCAAATTAAACGAAAACGGTGTTATAATACGAAATGATGTGATTGAATCGACTATAGATCTTTTGATCATCAATCATCCGTTATATGACGAATATCAGGTGGATGCCATCATCAAAATCACCAGTATATTTCCTCAGTATCGATTTAATACCGGACAATCATTGGACTTGATTAATAAATCATTCAATTTGGAGTCCACGGCATTGGCCAACAAGATTAATACGCTAATTAACCAGAAATCAGACAAAAACAAGCTTAATGCCAGACCAAAATACATACAGGCCATCTATCAATTAATCAGAAGAAACATCAAGACCAGAAATAGAGCGAGATTGTATTATTTATGGGAACAGATCAAAGACGCGTATCCGTTTATATATCAACATGATCTAGAGATTGTGGGGCTATTGATACGTCATTTTGTGGTGACAAGTTCTTTCAAATCATTGGCTACTGATCTCTTCAAACAGATCCCGACCCAATTGTATGATCATCCGGATTTAATAGGACCTCTCTTGAAACACGCAACTTATACCGAAGACCTTGAATTGGCTGCCATTGTGGTCAAGGGCTTGAAGCCTCCCATCCAAAGATCGTATCTCACCGATCTTCTTCATATGCATTTGATGCTTGGGGATGAATCCGGGGGAGAACGGATCTTGAAGGAGATCTTCAAGTCTGAAGAGGGTATCAATCGAGCCGATTTGAACGCCATTGTTCGTCGTTTATTGAAACTAGAGAAATTGGACGAGGCCATCTCGTTATGTCTTAAGACCGATTTGAAGATATCTTGTTCCGGTTATTTGGCGGTGATGAATTACATGATAGATCGTAATATTGAATATCCCTCCAAATTCATCAGTCAATTCTGGACGAATTATGACTCGTTAAGCTCGGACAGTGAAAATAAACAACTTGTCACTGTAGTGTTTTTCAAACATTATTTGAAGAAATGGGGCTTGATTGGTATAAGAGATTTATATTTGAGATGTTTGAATCTCGAGGAGTTCCACCAAATTGCCAATCCCTTTTTGTTGAACCGGAAAAAGCTCTCGAATCACGGGTTTGGCTTGCCAATCTCCGAGAATCATCGGTTGATGGTGTTGAGATTGATAGGAACAGAGGCTCTTAAAGAGAAGAATTTGGGATTGTTCAAGTTCATGTTGCAACAGATGGTGCTATGTGGGATGGAGCCGGAAGAAATCATAGCCGAATGGTCCAAGAGATACAGACGGGATTTGCAGAAGGTTGGATTTGAGATGGAGGGAGTGAAGAGCTTGAAGGAATTTTGGTTGAAAAATGGCGAAGATAAGCTAATAAAGTTGATGAAGGGAGGAGAAGCTTTGTGAAGAGACGATTAATTCACAAGGTGATGATTGCATTGTATATATGGGTAGCATAATATTTATTGAGGGATAGTGTAGAGATAGGAGAATCTATATATAAATAATTTTTTTTAAGTTTTTCTAGAAAAATGTCCTAGCATCGGTATACAACTACCCACCTATGGCACACAGGGGGAGTGTAATGGGTAAGAGCTCTACATAATTAATGATTCGTCACTGTATTTATTACAGAATTGGTATCTGATAGCAGTTCTCCTTCTACACATCATTAAAAAAGACCACCCATCAAGACCACCCCATATTCGGTGTACGACTCACATTCGGTGTACGACTCACATTCGGTGTACGACTCACATTCCGTGTACGACCCGCATTCGGTACACGTCCCACATTCGGCACATAATTATCCCCCACACGACCACAAATACAAACAAACAAACCAAATCATCAAGAACTTAATCACAATCAACACAACAACTTCACAATTGGAGTGGAGAAGTGCCGGTAAAAATCACATGATAAACTCCATATCACAGCCCGCACTGTTGAAAAACGTGCGGAACCAACAACGGCTTTCCGGGGCGTCATCGAGAACCTCAATCATCTCCACATCAAGAAACAATATCGTGTCTGAATTCTCCAATAAACGGAAATCGTTGTTAGCCACACCGTCCACGAAACGACAACAGATAGCCAATGCCAGTGGGAACGGGTTTTCTGGGGTTTCCGCTGCTGTTCCGACCAACGGGTCGTCCAACCCCAGACTCAGTCTCTCGCAACAGTTGACGGTTCCATCGAGCCAATCGAAGGATCCTCGTCCGCTCAAGGACAAGAATTACCAGACATTGATCCAGGAGGCGGTGCATAAATATCTTTTGGCCAACAAGTTCGAGTTGGAGATGAACCATCCGTTGACCACCAAGACGTTGAAAACACCCACACAGAAGGATTTCGTGTTGATATTCCAATTTTTGTATCTCAAGATCGATCCCAATTACAAATTCATGCGGTCGATCGAATACGAGGTGTTTTTATTGTTGAAAACCATCAATTATCCGTATTTGGACGGAATCAACAAGTCCCAGATCAGTGCTGTAGGGGGTCCTCATTGGCCCACCTTCTTGGGGTTATTGTATTGGTTAGTCAAATTGAATATAAAATTGGCCGATTTTAACGGAATCAGTCTCATTAGTCCCGATGACCAACTAGATCAGATCTTCATTGACTACATAAGAAAGTCATACAGAGCCTTCATCAACAATGAGGACGATTACAGCGAATACTACAATGATATGCGGAACCAATTCGATAGCCTATCGTCTGAAATCACCGAATCCATCGAGAAATTGAGATCGGAGAAGTCCGAATTGAGCACGAAATTGAACGACTTGAATTACACGTATCAGAACATCTTGGACGGCGAAAGAAAGTCCAAGGCGTTGGAAAGCGACTTGAACAAGTTCAAGATATACATAGAACAGATTGAAGAGAGGAAATCCAAATGGGCCGATGTTCTAGCCAAAATAAGCGAGGAGGTTCGCAATTGCGAAGCCAGTTTGAAGGCCATTGAAGAAGAAAAGAAAGAAGTTCGTCACAGTTTGGCTCAAAAAGGATTAACTCCTGAAGAAGTGGATAGACTTCTGAACGAAAGAGACAAGTTGTCGAAGAGCATAGACCAAACGAACTTGAAGCTAGAGGAAACAAGGAAGATGCTACTTCTGAAGGAATCCGAGTATCAAGAGTGTCTTTTTTCTTTGGAGAACCAGATAAAGCAGTACAATTCTATCATTTACAAGATTGGGTCCTCAATAATGGACATCAGCGATGTGACAGACTTGGAGATCCATTTGAATGATATCGACGAAAAGTCCGCAATCAAGCCAGACCAACTTTTACATAGACCATTGAAACAAGAAAAAATCAGTCTTTTGGAGCTAAGAAAACATATAAGTTCCAATATACACCGGTATCAGGACGAGTCAATCAAGTTGCAAGAGGGCTTGGAGATTTTGGCTGAAAAAATCAGCTCTTCGAAAGAGGAGATCGAGACCTTGGAAGCCAAGTTGTCTTCCAATAAAAGCATCTACGAAGAGTTATACGAAACCATGAATAACGAGAATATTATGGGCTTGGCGGAAATCGAGAAGTTGGAAAGTTCCGCTCGCGATTTGAGAAAGGAAATAAACGAGAACGTTGCAGAAATCGAGAAGAGAAGTACTCTGATCAACATTGAGTACGACCAGTTGGTGAGAAAGATTAGCTCAGAAAGAGAGGTTCTTCATTCCAAGGTGGAGAGAATGATCGATTATATAATTGGCTTCAAGTTGAATGTACAGGTTAGTTTAGAGGAGTTGGAAGGGTTCGTTATTGAGGAAGGAGAAAGTGGTTGAGTTGTTCACGAGATACACTTTAACAAATTAATTGTGAGGTGGACGCGTTTTTTTACTGATAAACGGCGTCTGCTTCAAAATGATCATAACCAATCGCAGCTGATAACACACTGGTTCAAGAAACCAAAGAATGACAAGGTTCACACTTGTTAAAGGACCCAGAATTAGTAGTTCGCAACTCCTACAAGTTGATATGGATGATCAATATGTAACATTACAAGTATTATAATATGTATATTATTACCATTTATTGTTTGTAAATACTCCCAAACCAAGCCATTTATGTTATTTATGTTTCTATATCATTTCTTCTTTCCCTTATAATACATTTTTTGGATCAAAGGATGATGTTCCTTCAACTCCTTATTCCTATTCTTGCTATATTCGATATAGGCCATATCTTCACCTCCAGCCAAACTGGCCAAAGACCCGGCAGTACGCGTGGCACTACTCTTTGACTTCTTCATTGTGTTGTTGCCTCTTCCCACAAAATTGTCAGCGTCGTCACCAATTTCCAATCCAGCGGCATCTTCATTCTTCAACAACACTTCTTGTAACAATTCTCTTCTTTCTCTTGCCGAGGAATATGCCAAATTGGGTAAATCTTCCATTCCATGTAAATGAGTAATGACCTTGAACGCATACCCTTGGTCCACTAGGAACGCCTGTCTCTTAGTTGAATAATACATTTCTTGTGTATCCTTTGACACCAAGGAATAGAAAAATGCATTGAAACCTTCATCATTTCTTCTTTTAGCTCTCAAAATACGGCCCAATCTCTGTGCCTCCTGTCTTCTCGAACCATAATGCGATGAGATTTGAATCAAACACGTTGCTTCCGGCAAATCAATAGAAGTATCACCAACCTTCGAAAGGAAAATCGTATTGACTTGGTCATTATGTTGGAAATTTTGTAAGATATTCATTCTCTCATTTTGAGGAGTAGACCCGTAAATGAAGGGCTTACCCAACTTCAATGCATATTCTTGTAATGCGTAGACATTGTCTGAAAAGACAATAATCTTGTCTCCTCTTTGTTCATGGTAATGAATCAAGAATTGACAGGCCTGGAATTTAGTAGGATTCATAATGTATAACATCATTCTCTTTCTGGCGGTTTCTCTGAGGTATTCTTGGTAGAATTCCGAGGTCATCGGACACCAGACTTCGGCACATTGAACGTTAGCAATGTGTCCCTTCTGGGCCAAATCCATCCAATTGGCTTCGTACAACTTAGGACCAATAAGGAAATTCAAATCATCAATTTTGTCATCTTCTCTGACCAAAGTGGCCGTCAAACCCAATTTGGCGTGGGCTGCAATGGTGGTAACCACTCTTCTGAACATCGCAGCGGGAACCACATGGACCTCGTCCAATATAATGAACCCCCATTCTCTTCCAGTCAAGAAATCCATCACTTTTTGAGAGTCATGCGATCTATTTCTCGTATTTGCAACCATGGAATACGTGGAAACGACCAAACCCGCATCACCAACGAACATTTCCTTGTTTTCCGAGGTGAACACCGCAACACTCTCCGGTTGGATCGTACACCATTGCAAGAATTGTTGTCTCCATTGCATGACAGACACCGATGAAGTACACAAGACAATGACTGATTTTCTGATGGTACAGGCAGCCGTGATCCCCACCAATGTTTTCCCTGCTCCACACGGCAACACAATGATACCAGATCTTGCTCTACCGTTTCCAAACATCTTACTCAAAGATTTCTCCTGATAGGGTCTAATTTGGGTAGAGGGCTTTAAATCTATATCCAAGTCGGGGTTTCTGGTGTCATTTCTGAAGTCGTATTCTTCTAGAACGGGGTAATCGATCTCTTGGCATCTTTTCTTTGCGATTTCAACCGATCCGTTTGCGATTTCGAACGAATGCACCGTGTCGAAATCGTCGTCATCTTCGTCCTTGTCGTCGCCAACAACACTTTTGAAGATATCTTCAACAGCAGCCTTCGGATTCACGTCCGATCCGTCGGGTTTCTTCGTTCCCGGGATGGTCAACCCGTTCTGACTAGGGGCCGCTGTATGAACTAACCCATCACTAGTGACGGTCTCCGAGGCCTGAACACGCAAGGGCCCAATGACCGGGTCCTTCAAAAGCATCTGCAAGATCTCCGCCAGCGTGCTCTCGACGAAATATCTGTTGTGTTTCAACACCAATTTGACCTTACCGTAGGAAATAGTGGCACTTCTGATGAAATCGATGATCGATTCGGCCACAGGAACCTTCGAGAGCTTGTTCAACACCTGGATGATGTCGTCCGTCTCAAGACCCACCGAAACAGCAGCATATAGCGAATAAGCGGTGATCTTGTATTCGTGGATATGGGAAGGTCTACTGACCGGTTCCGCGATGGTGACCAAGAAATCCTGCGCTTGTTCCGCCAACGGCGAGAAACTCTCCAAGATGATTCGGCCGTTCCCCGGACTGATCCAGATGGGTCTGGAGAAATGGTCCGGTTTCAACTTCAAATACGAGTAATCCGTCTTACCAAACGCCCGCGAAACAGCATCGGGGACATAATCGTCAGGAATGTCCGGCGTCAACTCCACCAAGTCCTCGTCCTCGTAATCCACGTCCTGGCCCTGTTTCAACTTGTCCATGGCATCCAATGCCTTCTTCTTGTTGGGCGTCGCCCGTTTTCTGGCCGTCTGTTTGAGCGTCATCTTCCGTTTGGGAATCTCCATATACGATTGGTCATCGTCCTCATTATCCCGCTCTTGCTCCGAATAACTCGTGTTCGACGAATTGTCGTCGCTATCGTAATTACCTCCGTCTAAATCGGCATAACTACTTATTCCCTGTGGACGACGCGACATTTTTCTCTTGTGTCGTGAAGTGAAAAGTTTTTGATTGCCACAACTTCAATGTCATGAAGTTGATATATGTGGGTAGTGTGGGGGTCAAAAGGTCTAGACACTATAAACACGCTATCTATCTATATCTATCTCATAAATAAAAAAAGAAGCTATATTTAAATCATATAAACAAAATGATGATATGGTGACGATAAATGGAATAAATTAATGAGCAGCTTAAAAAAATAATTGTGTTTGGTTTGTTCATACATCCACCCACCTCTCTTCATATCCCTTGTTACTCATTTTTTTTCTAGTTCTATTTTTACAAGAAAGCTTATTCCCTCCATGTTGTCAATTTCTTAAATCATATCCCTTTTCATCTTCTCTCCTCCTCATTTCCTCATTTCCTCACTTCCTTCTCCATATAAGTAGTGTCTGACCCACAACGGTTCCATATACATCTGTCACACGACATTATATCAATATCTGAATTCAATTCCATAAAAGAAACAGAAACCATATTCTTATTGTAATGTTATTGTCTATTCCGACTCTCAGTCACATATGATCACCTTATCATGGTGTTTTGCCGCGAAATTCGGTGCATACCGCACATGTTCAATGGAATGTAATGCGATATGAGATATTATATCGGATTATATTCTTCATTGAATTAATCACAATGACATTTCGGGCTCTTCTACTATTTTTCTAATGGGATCATGTTGTAGTGTAGCCATAAACAGCCCAAACATCTCGTTCGTTCCCTCTGAACCTTATTTAGAAGACAGCGAAATCAACGGTACATACATCTCCCGTCATATATATTTTCACGTAACATGTGATGCCACTATCTACAAATTCAAGGGAATAGATGATAATGATTGGTTTGTGGGAATTGCTCCCATCAGCTTGAATGACAATTGTTCCAATGCTACACCCAATCTCGCCAGGATCCAAAGAGGTTTCGATCAGATGATCAACGAGCAAAGTATAAAAGTATGGGCAAAACTTGGTGGTCTAACAAGTTTCTGCAATAGTCCAATTTACGAAGTTGATGCCAATTCCATGGCGGATCTCAATTATGTTCGAAGTAGCGAATCCATAGGAATCTGGGACATGACCTGTGACATCTCCTTCATGGCTCCCGAAGGCATAACCAGCAGACTCACCTCCAATGGCGACATTTACTTGACTAAGCCCTCCTTCAAGAAGAAAACGTGTACTGGGTCTATGTTCAGGTTGGATTCAGAGGAATTGGATTGGAGTATCGCGGTACTGCCATGGACAACGACAGACAGCTGCAAACCCTCCCAGGTGGATCTAGAAGTACTAAAAATCCGTTTCGAGAAAGAATTGAGCGAACGCCACCAATATGAAGGCTCCCATTACGCTCTCGTGGGGTGGTGTTCACGAATAGATAAGGGCAATTGGCACGCTCATATCAGATACCAGAGAAGAGACGTCATGTCCAGTGTGTTTCGAATACCTTGTTACGATATGTGATCAAAAGTACAAATTACTTAATTTAAATATGCAACTACTATGCAATCTTACAAACCAAACTACAAATTACTTAATTTAACTTTATTATGCAACTACTATACAATCTTACAAACCAAACCTAATCCTGGAACTTGTAGGAACCCGAGGTCATGGTGATGGAACCACCTCTATATGAACCTCTCTTCATCTTGTTTTTGTTCTTGGTGAAATCCTTGCCCCTAACCTGGGTCAATTTGTCATTAGCGATTTCACCCCAAGTACCAGCAGCACCCTTGTAGGTGTTGTCCAATAAGGCGTGGTCCTCGAACGAGATCTTGGCTCTGTCGATTCTGGAGAAATGTTTTCTTTGGCCCGGTTGCAACTCTGTCTCTTCAGAGGCTGGAATAGGAGTTGTTGCGGTTGAAGATGACGAAGAGATAGAAGCTGTGTTTGAGGAGACGGAAGCAGCGTCGGTCTTTTGTTTCTTGGAAGTTGGTTCGTCACTGTCGGAATCTGAGTCTGAAGAGTCGCTGGAGTCTGAATGTGCTCTCTTAGCAGCAGGTTCTGGTTTAGATTCTTCTTTATCTGAGTCGGAATCAGAGTCAGAGCTGTCAGAATCAGAGCTGTCAGAATCAGAGCTGTCAGAATCAGAACTGTCTGAGCTATCAGAATCAGAACTGTCTGAACTATCAGAATCAGAGCCATCAGAACTGTCAGAGGAATCAGAACTATCAGAGTCTGAGTCTGAGTCTTTGGTTTTTTTGTCAGAATCAGAATCAGAATCAGATTCGGAATCAGAATCGGAATCGGAATCACTGTCTGAACTACTTGAATCAGAATCGGAATCACTATCTGAACTGTCAGACTTCGGACTCTCAGACTTTGGAGCTGGCTTGTCCTCATCAGAATCCTCGGAATCAGAACCGTCAGAACTGTCAGACTCAGAATCCTCCTTCTCCTCACTACCCTCAATCAACTCATCCAAATCCTTCTCAACTTCACCAATTTCCAACTCTTGTTCAGCAGCAACCTTCTTCAAAGACTTTGCAACCTTGCCATAACCCTCAGTTTTTGACAAATATGATGCAATTAACGATAAAATATAATCCTTTGATGGGGCCATTTTCTTCAACTATTATCCAACTTATTATAATTACGACGTATATTACTATTTCATGTTAAAAGAAAAGTGAAAAATCAGAAAATAAAATTAAAAAAACTTTTGAGCCGCACCATTTCTTTATTTGGTAGATACACATCGACCTCGGATGTTTATAAATCACGTGATTGTACCCGGAATTACATCCTACACCCATAAACCATCATATGTCTCTATTCGCTATCACATTATAATTTCGTTTTGACCGGTCCAAAACTGTCCATTAACTCGTTGTACTTCAAATCGAAAATCTCCTTTCGATTGCCCTTCCGTTTGGCCGTAGCATTCAGTGCTCTTGCCTCTATGAACCTCTCTACATGTTCAAGAAGAACGTCGGGCTGCTCGCAATTGAGTAGATGTTGGCCTCCCGGGATGTCCACACGCTTGACCTTCGGAATCAACGATCTGATGAAATCCGCAGAATCAAGCGGATTCCAATTGGCACCCGTGCCAATGATGTGCAACACCGGCTGCGAGAGGAAGGGTAGAACCGCCATTCCGATATTGAGACAGATATCGTTCGAGGTGTATGTGATCAATTGTTGAGATTTAGACGTCTTTAGCTTGATCGGACCAGTTTGGTCGGCGTTATTGGACGCCTCATCCTCGATGAAATGCTCCAAAATCTCGTCCTTGAAGTTCTTGTAGAAGGAGAATTTCTTGAAGAACGCAACGTATTCCTTTTTGGTCTTGAATTCGTCCCGAATGGCTCTCTTCAACGCAGGAATGAGCTTTCTGAACTTCACAGCACTTTCCGGAGACGTATAGATCACTGGCTCAACAGACACAATGGCATCGATGAATAAAGGCTCCAAAAACCCGGCGTAGAGTGCTTGGAACCCGCCCATGGAATGGCCGATTATGATATTTTTCACATTTTCCGAAAGTTGGAAGTCCGTGGTGGTCTCCAACTCGAACTTGATGATTTCGATCGTATCTTTGGACCCGTCTCTCCAATCGTAGACCCAGCCGAGCAAATCCTCGTTATAGATGGCCGAATCACCGTGATTCACAGTATCTGCACAAATTACACAATCCAATATCCAATTGTCCCCCGCATGTACATCGAAGTATTGGTACAACTTCTCCACATGATAATCCCAAATGGACTTGTTCATACCGGTTCCGTGGCTGAAGATCAAATTGATCTTCAATATGCCCTTCTGAAGAAGCTTTTCCGAATTGGTCGTTTTGAACTTGTTATAACAGATGGATAATCTATCATCATCAAAAATGGTCGAATTCTCCGTTCTGGGAAATGCTGCCAAACACACTTTTTTCTCAATGGTATATAAGGACATTATGTTGATCGCTATTACGTTTTCCACCGCCCAGATCCAGGGATCCTTGCTCTTTATAGCCAACAATTATACTTTACTGTACTCCACACTTGACACATGCTGTGATGCTTCCGGCCGCGGGTCCGGTCATTTGGTCGTGTTTCTGGGAACAAATTGCCGATTGCCGAGGTCTGCGGAGGTGATCACGTGAACAACCATAATAGACGAGACTATTCGAATATTCTATGTTCTTTTATTGCTATAATCTCTATTAACTTATAATCCCCTTCTTCTCATAATAGGTCTCGAATTAGAAACCACCGAGCTCTTTTTCTGGCTCTTTTCATTCTCTTTAACTCTCAAATCCTGATATCTTGTCCTATCCTCTTCCAAAATCCTCTCCAATTGCTCTCTACTGTTGATTTGAATGCCCGGAATCTCAACATAATCCCGGACCCCATAGAAATAATTGCCAAATTCCAATAACCATGCGGGATCAACGGCTGTGACGATGTTCATGTACTCTTTTGAAGTGAGAAGGAGCTCATGATAGATCACATAAGTGGGCAAATCTCCCATTCCAAATAACGAAGAGGTTGGATGTAGTTCCATCTTGAGACCAGTCCGAAGATTGCTGTATTGGCCAAATCCCTTGATCTTACCAGTTTGGTGAATATAACCGGAACAAATACATTTTCTGATCATATCCCAGTCTTTCCCTGACGATCGGATCTCAATCTTGGATGTCTTCAACTTCAACTCCAATTGCTGTTTGATGTCTCTGCAATGTCTAAGAGACTTGTAATTCAAGAAGTTCCTCTTGCACCACAATTCGCTGTATTTCGCAGCCTCCCATTGTTTGTACACATTAAGAAGCGTCAAATGGTCAGAATCAGTCACATAAAACTTCTCTCTTGAAGCATCTGCTTCTTGTTGTCTCTCCTTTGGAGTCTGAAACACTCTCGGAACCGAAAGCATCGAAACGATAATTATCATCTCCTGGGAGCACCCAAATTCTATTGCTTTGATTAGAATCTTCGATAACGAAGGATCCATAGGAAATTGACTCATTAATCTTCCTAAATCTGTCAATTGGCCCAAATTATCCAATGCCCCCAAGGACCACAACTCAAATAGAGACGAAGAGATTGTCTCTTGCGGAGGAGGATCCAAGAATGGAAACTTAATCAAATCATTGATACCCAACGATTTCAACAATAACAAGGTATTTGATAAATTTGTTCGCTGAATTTCAGGAATCTGTTGAACATACATCTCTTCGAACGCAGCCTTCTCTGTATATAATCTGTAGCATGATCCAGGCTCGGTTCTACCTGCTCTTCCTGATCTTTGGTTGGCATTGGCAAGAGAAATGGGAACCACTTGAAGAAAGTCCATCCCAACTCGGGGATTATACACTTTCATCTTACTGAACCCAGTGTCCACCACATATTTGATACCATCGACAGTCAACGAAGTCTCTGCAATATTGGTGGCAACAACACATTTTCTCACTCCATTGGACATCTTATTAAAGATCTTGTTCTGCAAATCGGACGGCAATTGCGAATACATGGGTAAGATCTCTAATGGTGCGGGATTATCCAATTGTTCTAGTTTCTCTTTTAACATATCACAAGTGGCCTCCACATCTTCTTGACCCGTCATGAAAACAAGAATATCACCTGGATCGAATTGCAAATGGATAGTGAGAACCTGTTTGACAGCCTTATCCACATAATCTTCCACAGAGGATTTACTAAACATCACATCAACAGGGAAGGTTCTTCCTGGAATAGTAAATGTTGGCGCGTAGCCAAAAAATTGTGAGAACCTCTCGGCATTCATTGTTGCAGATGTTATGATCAATTTCAAGTCCTTTCTTCTCACTAAGATATTTCTAAATAACCCCAATAACACATCCGTATTCAACGATCTCTCGTGAGCTTCATCGATTATGATACAGGAATATTTCTCCAAATTAGAATCCAATAGAGTTTCTCTTAATAATATACCATCAGTCATATATTTGATGAGTGTGGATTCGTTTGTATTATCCTCAAATCTGATAGTGAATCCAACCTCATTTCCTAGCTTTACTGACATTTCTTCGCTAACTCTCTTGGCCACAGACATGGCAGCCACTCTTCTTGGTTGGGTACAACCTATCATTCCTTTTTCTCCATATCCTTCCTCAAGTAAGAATTGCGTTAATTGGGTGGTTTTACCGGACCCTGTTTCACCAATGATCACAACAACTTGGTTCTCATTTATAATATTAAGTAACTCGTTTCTCACGGTGTAAGCAGGTAATGTTTTTCTCTGTTGCTTCATTGATAATTTTGGTTTAGCTTCCTCGGGTGTTTCTTGGAGATTATTCAACGAAGACTCTTCTTCTGAAGGCTCTACTTCCTTAATGCCCATGATCTTCCCTATAGTTGTACCAGCCAAATTGGTTGCATCCTTAGCCTTTTCTTTTCTTTCTTTATTGACACGTCTTTCGTGGACTACAACACTTCCCTTGCGAGCAAAAACCGCTAAATCAGATTGAGGATCTCTGACAGGATTTACAGGGTCTTTTTGTTTGGTGAAAATAGTCTGACCATCAAGAAAGGGTGGAACTAAATGATGAATAATCAATTTGATCAGATTGGACTCTATTTCATCGTCATCCAGCTCGTATTCTTCCTCTAGATTTCCAATTCCGGAAAGTTTCAATTGATGTCGTTCCCAGGCCTCCGTATCCGTTTGGCGGTCCTTGGCTTTGGAAGATTGTCTTCTGAGATAGCTTTTCTTTAATTGAGTTTCCTTTTGGATGACGGCAGATTCGTCTGTCCCAAATGGGTTGTAATCATCGTTAAGATGGCCATATTCATCGGTATTATACCATTCTCTGTCATTTTCGGTGTCATTGACCTTGTCAATCGAGTCCACGTCTGGAGAAGGTGAAGAATCCTTTTCTCGCCGTATTTTCGCTAGCTTTGTCTTCGCTAGGAGAGACAATCCTTTATTGGATTTTTCTTTCCTGGCCAATTCCGATAACGAAGGGCTTGGGATTCGGGGCTTTTCGGTCCCAGACGCTATTTGCAGACTCGTGTCGTATTCAGAATTATCATAGTTCATGTGTTGAACCGTTTCAATTTCTTTTTGTTTTATTTTCATGGCGCCTTCTTTAGTGAGTTTCTTGAAACTCACCGGTTTCTTCGACTTCGATAGAATCGGGAGCTCTTGTTCGATCTCCTCATCAAAAGCCAAAACGATCTTGTTTTTCTTGGGCTTTAATTTATGCTCATTTAATGGGATTTTCCTTTTATTTTGTGGCTCTGGGGGCTGTTCCGCATCAATGTCCGGTCGTTGTTGGATGTTAATTTTGCTGTTTTTCGCTCTCTGTTTATTTTTCGAAAGTAATTCGAATATCAGACTCACAAAGCCCGAATCATTAATTCCCAATGCCTTGCAAGAAGCCACAAATCCTGTCAAATTAGTATTGTTCAAGTCATGGAACCGTATGACAGTATTAGTGAAATTGTCATTGATTGGTCGACCCAAATTCTGCGATAATTTTTCGGTCAAGTCCTTTACAAATCCAGTCATCGTCTGCTTTCATTATCTATTTATCTTTTGTCTTATAACCCAGATTTCTCCCTCTTTCGCATCTTTTCCTCGGTATTATACTTCATCGGGTCGTGCATCATGACAAGACATTGCAACAACAGGGTCACATGATCCGGTAATTCTGGGTCCATGTGTAATTCTCGATATGGATAAGTGAAAAATCATTGTCATAGTTAAGAACAGCCATAAGCAAGAACTTGGTCCAGGAGAACAGAACGAAACGGTCATTATTGTAGATATCAGAGTTCAGGCCGTCATGTTGAGAGTTTTGCGCCAATATTCCACCAAATCCACCGAGATCAAGACCATAACTAAGGTGTCCAATGTGTTCAACTCCAAATCATCGTCATATAAACCCAAGTTGAGAATAGAGCCTGGTTTGGTGTATCATCCAGCACCTTCTGCCCCCACCTATAAACAGACCCCCAACGCCTTTTTGCCCCAATCCGACCCAAGAAGAAGTTTGCAGAGACCCGTCCATTCGGAGACCGAGATCCAACATATGCCGTTATTGAATCCTCTTGGCGAGAGAAAATACCATTTGACAGAAAAAGAAATAACTGAGATCCAGAAGTTGAGAAACGAGTCGCCCAACGAATGGACAAAGAAGAAATTGGCTGCGAAATTCGGCTGTTCCGAACAATTCATCTCGTTATGTTCCGATGTCCATCCCGCCAGAAAGGCCGAAATGGATGAAAGATTGAACATCATCCAGAGCAGATGGGGTGTCAAGAGAGCCAAATTCAGAGACGATAGAACCAAGAGAAGACAATATTGGCTCAGAGACGAATGATTAACGAGGATAGGGCCATGGAATGGCCCACAATCAATGTGGAATTCTACATTAATAAATGTATATAGTTATAGTTTTGTAAACCATGAAATTTATCATCAGCCGTAACCCAAAAATTGCAAAGGTGCCATTTACCAAGAACCTTGCAACCACCTCAATCAGTACCACCACACAACTTCAGTCTGGACATTTCTGCCACATTAAACACATCTCGAAAACATCGCACTCCACACATCTCAAAAACACCACTCCACCTCATCTCAAATCATCACTAGAAATGAAATCACCAAAATCATCGCTCTCACTATCACTCTCGCTATCCCTTCCCCTCACCTTCTCGATGGTGTGCACACCAACCTCCTCATTATACATTCTCTGGCTAATATAACCGCCATCTTCCTCGTTATTCAGCTCCAATCTGGCGTCTCTTCTCCGTTTGAAGTCCTGAATGGCCTCGGAAAACCCATAGGCCTGGTTCTTGTTCTTCAACTTGAGTCCAAGAGCGATCTTCTTCTCGCCAAGCGTCGCAATCACCGAATAAATCGATATGGACTCGGTCTAAAAAGTTAATAGAAATGTCGCCAATGTCGCCTCCACATATACTCACTATTCTCACGTGGTCGTCCGTATACTGGATCGAAGCCCATTCTGTGCCGTCTCCATTCATCAATATTATATTCAATTTCAACGAATTCTCCGAATATTCCAACCCCGCATCCAATAATTCGGACTCTATCACCTCCAAACTGCCCGTCCACACTATGTTACTCAAGTTCCATTTGGAGAGCTCATGTCTATGGGTTACGGGATTTGGAGGCGGAATCGGAATAATCGATACCTGATCCGCCGAATATAACGTATATTTCATCTGATCATCTGATAACATCAGCATTGTGCAACTATTAATTATCTATTAACGTGGGGATGATCCGTGTTCAAAGAGATAATTTGACCGCCAAAAATGATCGATCGTGTTCTCGCAGAGATTCGGATGTTTTCCAGCTCAATCAATTACTTAATTGACTTCTCTGGCTTGATTAATTTGATCTATTAATTAATATTAATAGCATGTGGACTAAAAATAGGGTCGTGTATAGACGATCCGTTGTTATCTGCTAAAAAAAATTAAAAAAGATGCGCAAACCCGGAATCGAACCGGGGGCCCAACGATGGCAACGTTGGATTTTACCACTAAACCATTTGCGCTTGTTATTGTCCACTCAGGAAAAAATGTACTATTTGAATGCATATGTTATGGTTATGAGCGTTAACAGATTTTTGGTTTATAATTGATAACTTTAAAATATTGTGTTATATTTTCTTTGGTCTATAAATCTTTTGATTTAATTCTGCTATGCGGTTGAAATTTCACAGATAATCTTCTAATCATGTCAATAGACATGTATGGGTTTTCTCGTCTTATTCTGAATTACAAGCTTTTTCCTTCTCTAAATATTTAAACGAGACAAAGAGTCTCAATCTACTTCATCGTATGAAATTAATTTCTTGACTCACTTCTCTTTATTATTCAGTTCTACTGGCAGATTCACATCCAATTCAGAAAAACCCATTATACGGATATTATTCTGGGTGATTATTCAAGTTGATTATTATACCCATTAATTCTATATATGAAACAGTATATATTATTCTTGTTAATTCCGAAAAATACATAACCCAGGCCACTGTAAAATAGTTCACCTACAATTTTCTTCCAAGGCAAGTCTTTTAAAAAAACAATAGAACCCTTATCGCAGTACTTCAGATGGTTGAATAGGCTCAACTTAAATTGCAGCATCTCCAGGGGTCAGAAGGCTTTTCAAGCTATGGGTGACACATCAATAATTGGAAACTACAATCGCCCCGATTGTTTGGAAGATGAAGATCATTTATGAAATTTAAGTTAATTACCAACTACACTCTGACATTCAAAATATATAAGAAACTTCTCAATTTCTACATCTACGACAATAAAGAAGCTGTCAAAGTTGCATTTACCTACAGCATTAGTAGAGAATAACAATAAGCTTATATATTAGGTAGAAAGGTTGCAAATATGCATCAGACTGATACCATTTAGAGATCAATAAATGGCATCATACAATCTAGAGGTGGGAAAGGCTCATTACCAATAGGGAATGATTTTTTTACCCAAAACACGAATATAAATATGCATCGACTCGTCTGAAGAAGGGGGCTTATACAATTAAGCTTTTTTAATAGATACTGTCGGGGTTACCTGATAATATTGAAAATAAGCATCATTCGGATGAAAATCGAAACGTATTGCAACCATCGGGAAATTCTGTTTATTGTTTATTTGAGAGAGGAAGAATAATGGTCCCAGATACAGAAGTAAGATTATCATGTATCTCATGGGGGTGATGCATGTTTAATGGATTTGGTTGAATTATTTTTTATTCTATACTTGAGCTTGATTATAAGGACCATTCCATATTCAGGGAGTTGTTTCAGGTATTGTTCAAACACACAGTCAACAGGAGTCGTAGTGATACAAGGATGTGCTCCAGAGACAATGGAAGAGCATGCAACGAAGAGAAAGAAGCTCGGAATCAAGGAAAACCAGGAAATGCGGCATATTATATTTGATAATTATGAACGTTCTAAAAAAATTGGACCTGATCTTTTTATGAAGGAAGAAGATACACTACAAGAATTTAAAATGCAAGATATTTTATTACCGTACCAACACGCCATAAACCAACGAATAAAACCCAATTATATATTAAATGTCTCGATAGGGACGCGAATATCATTGATATCCACATCTATATGTTTAGGAATACTTTCGGAGTTTTTCAACCTATCATAATGCGAATCATCCAACAAATTCCCAATCACTTGGCAATTCTCAACAGGAATCATCAAAATAGCAGATCTAGCCATCGAAAAGTAAATCACTTCAAATATCATCTGGTCCAATTCGCTGGCATTGGAGGTTTTTAACAATTTGACCCCATTCAACAATCTTGAGGCTAAACCAGCAACAATACCCGCAGAATCAAGTGGTAATTTAGACAAATCAATTGATATTGGTATAATGACATCCTGAGTAGACCCGATCAATAGAGTTGAGGAAAAACCCAATTGTTTACGGGCTTTGGAAGATTTGGGCAATAATAAGGAAACCTCGTTAATCGACGTTCTTGTGATGGCAAAATAATCTGTGAATTCATCCATAGTTTGCGAGGCTAATGCATTTGCTGTGATTAAGATGGCATCAGCAGCATCACTGGTTCTTGAGCCGGTGAGTAACAACTTGATCTTTTCGTTGATCTTGGGCGTGATACCGGCCTGTTTGAACAATTCAAACGAATGATCTTCGATGTTCTCGATGATGGAAGTCCGTCTTGGATAATTGTCCATTAATGTGGAATTTGGAATGAGAGTGTTCTGTTCCGACCCCATGTTATCGACGTTCAAGCTATCAACAATGTAACTCTGCGAGTTGTTGGAGAAAAAGAAGCCCTTTTTTTCCAAGATACTAATGACCTTTGATTCGGCGCTCTCCGGAATCAACACAATATCGCCAAAATGCGACGAAAGAAAGAATAACGAAATCCCGTTCTTCGAGAGTGGCTCGGTCAAGTCCAACACCCTGCTAGTGTCCTCGATACCGTCACTATCCACCTGCAACACAAGGAAGGATTCTTCGATCAATTTGACGTCATAATTCATTGTTCGCGAGACCAACAAGGGTTGTTCGAAGAATGTGGACACCAAGCTGGTGGATAGCATTATGGTGCATTCCAAGGGTGTGAAGGCCAAGTTGAAGAAGAGATAATCCTCTGCCTCGTTGTCCTCGTGGCTCTCATGGGAGTCGTGTTCCTTTTCGTCCGAAGAGTAATTATTCAAGGAATCGATGGAGTTGGTCAAATTTGTGTATGAGGTGTTGTATTTCGACGAGTTGGACGAATTGTCCGTGACATAGTCGTAATCATCGTCGGAGTCCTGTTGTTCGGAGCTCCTGAATTTATTGGAGAAATAGTTTTTTCTCGACGCTTTGTGGAGAAAACGCAACACTCCGTTATTGAAGAGCCAGAAGGTGTCTCGCGGGATGCTCAACACGCTTACTTTCTTGGGAAGTAATTGCACGTTCATGGCCACTTCCTCAATCTCTCTCTGCTATTAATACCTCACCCCAGGAAAACCGAAATTATTTAAGGGATCTCAATATCTCAGACAGGATCTACTGGATATTTTATATTTTTTATGCGTACGCATCTGACTCAAGATGCGGGTGAGTGCGACATTGATGTGGATGTCGTGAATGTGCGAAAATGCAAATGAGTCAAAGATAAGCATAATCTCTATGAGTAACACTCCATGCATCCGGGTCCACCCTCGTTGGAGCAATGGGGCAATTGTAGAGATAAATGCCAATCGCGCGGTCTCGGTCGTCGTTGCTACATAGGTTGACCCCCACATACTATTCATTATAAATACCAGAAAAAACACATTCTACCCCTTGTCGAGATTCTGTCTCTCGTAGAAGGTCTCCCACAACTCAATCGACTCCTTCTACACCTTGTCGAGATTCTGTCTCTCGTAGAAGGTCTCCCACAACTCAATCGACTCCTTCTGCGCCTCGATAGAGCTCTCCAAATACGTCTCCACACTATTTCTGAAGTCATCGATCTTCTCAAACTCGAATCGTTCCAATTCCTTCCGGATGGTGTTGCTCAAGTTCTCAAAATTCACTCGCAAATTCAACGACTTGCCCTCTAGAACCTCGATCTCCTTGCCCATCATATCGATCTTGTCGGTTTGGTTTCGGTACTTTCTCTGGAACTTGTCCAACGATCCTTGTCTCTTTATCAACTCCTGATCCATGTTGTAATAGTCTGTGTGTGCCTTAATTCTCTGTTGGAACGTGGCCTTGATGGAGCCTATGATTCTTAAATATTCTTCTATGGTGAACCCTAAGGTCAACATGTCTTGCAAATTGGTTCTATCCAAGATATCCTTCAATCGAGCATGCACGGACGAGAACTCAGCCAACAATTCGGTGGTGTTCTTGGAGATCTCCAACTCGGATAATTCCTCACTTATGTTGCTGATCTCCAACACCAAGCCGCTCAATTCGCTTCTCTGTTGAAGAATGTTCTCCAAAGATCTCATGAAGCTCTTCAAATGGCTTTCTAATTGGTTAATATACGCTTTCTTTTCTTTGAAATAATCGTCTGTTTCCACATAATTCTTGGACAACGAAAACGCGTTTCCCAACGCACTCATGAACCCCCCACCACTGGAGTTCGACGAATCCACCGAGGCCAAATCATTGTCTAAATATTCATCGCTTTGCTTCGAAGCATCAGATCCACTGATATGTTCTCTTTCTCTGCTATCATGGACGAAGTTCTCACTCAGTAAAAACATCACAAAGTCCGCATCGTCTCGTAACAACGGTGTGGACGAGATCTTGTACAACATTCTCTCAAGCGATAATCTACGATTCTCAATGAAATTCTCATCAAATCTGCCAACGGCCTGTTTACTGGGCGGAGGCGGAATGATGCTTCCTTGGTGGTTATTCTGCAATTGATGGTATATCCATCTGAAATCTCTGTATCTTCGGGAAACGATGTTTTCTTCGTTTGCAAATAACTTGGAATTGGTCTTGGTACGAAGACTATAGACAATATGAGCATTTGTTAGCTCGCCCACTTTGACCGGGTCCCCGACCGTGATTTCCAACTTGATAGGAGGCTCCTTGTTGTCGCCCTCAATCTCGACCGGTACATTCAATTGCGGTTTTGGTATGGCGTAAACCTCGGCCCCATCGTTCTTTTTGAGCTGATACAACGGTGCTTCGGCGGCCTTTTTGAGAGACTCTGCTCTGGACTCGCTCTTATCTGGACTCAAATGATCAAAGTCCAACGAATCCTCATTAGAACCGCCCAACGGACCCAATGGATCCGGAGACTGGCCAATTTCGCCCGCAGCCAAATTGTCCAAAAGATTCTTCGATTGGTATTTTCTTGGTCTTCTCGGTGTGTTGAATAGTTTGTTCCCTCTGATGGATGAAACCTTCGTCGGCGAATTCACTGGCGTTATCTTCGACGACTCCTCTAAGTCAACCGACGGCAAGTTGGAAGAAGTCTCCTTATCCTTGAATAAGGACTCGTTGGCATCAACCTTGCCGTCGTTCGAGAAAGCACTCAACGGGTTATCGTCCGCTCCGGCTATCAACTCCGACAACAACATCTTTTTGTCTTCTACAGGAACAGTCGCGTCTACAATTACTTCACTCTCATCATTGGCCTCTACATCCTCCTCTTCAACCTTATTCAACGACAAATCCGCAAACTCGTTGCTGGGTGACGGCGGAGCGATATGTTGGCTACTGAAGCCTAAATTGGACGAAACAGCATCGTCCCAATGCGAACCCATGAGATCTTCCTCCGTCATATCCGTTTATATCGTTAATTGAACCCAACAATTGTCGACGAATGCTGGAGGGTTGTCTCGATATCCAAAATATGCCACAACGCTCCTATACCGTTTAGGCGGTCACGTGAAAATAGCGCGAAATCGTTATCCTATTTGAAATGAAATCACGTGTGATTCTCTGTCTCACGGAGGATGGTCAATTCGCTCAGATATCTTACTTTTGATACGAAAAAATTGCAAAATTCTCATCTATAACCTTTATATATTACTATCTACTTTTTAAAATTAGAAAAACCCCCGAAGTTATCCTTCTTCTCCCGCTGTAACGTGTCCCTACCATAATGAAAATTTATGCAGCATACCCATTTGATATATCGATTTCTACACAAATATCACCAGAGAAATCGATATAAGACTTCTCTGACCATCTGAAGATGTTTAGAAACATCATACGATCCCGAATAAGATCGCAATGTGTGAAAAATTCAGCCTTTTCCTCCCAAAAAAGAATTATAACTGAATCATTTGGGAGATATGTCCCACAATATGTTAGATCCCTCACTTCATCTTCATACAGAGCCAACAAAATCCCAACAGAGATTAGCTTGGAAAATGCGCATGATTTCGATGCTAGCGATTATTCCTGTTCCTCGTGTGGTGTGAATTTACAATCCGAAAATCCAACCAAAACGGGATATTTCCAATTGCCCAAGGAATCTGTTCGTTCATATGTCACAGAAAAGAGACTCCAAGAGTCCAAATATGATACTTTATTGAGCAGATACAGCTCGGAGGACCTTAAATTATTGAATAACACGAGTGAATTTTCTTTACAAGACCAAGAATTCCGTAAAGACAACGATATTCCATCCATACCTCAACTTGGGTTAAAAGAAGCTCAAGCCGAATTAGAAATATCCCTACAATACGACCAAGACGACAGAATGGTCTGTAAAAGGTGTCATGACACATTATTTCACTCGAAGTTCAACCCAGAGGAGTTGACAGTGGAATCGGTGGATAATATTCTTTCCACCATCCCTCAATTTGCATCCGTAGCATATGTCATCAATAGCATAGATTTCCCTTTAACCATAAGGAGAGATGTGCTTGAACGTATTGATATCAAGAGACTTTATTTCATAGTGACCAAAGCCGACTTGATATTCAGAGACTCCAAAAACTTGGAAATATACGAGGCTTATTTCAAGAAATTCTTGATAAACCTTGGTGCTTCACCAGACAAAATCGTTGTGGTCAGTGGGAAGAATAACTGGAATATCAAGAATTTGATGGCAATTTTGCCTAAAAAGACGTATTTCATTGGTGATGTCAATTCTGGTAAGTCCACTTTGGTCAACTCCCTTTTATATACCGACAAGCGTATCGAAGGTAAGACAGTGTTTAAAGTGCAGGATCAAATTAGAAGTGGTCCTGGTGTTTCTCACATCCCTAGTTTCACTAGAGATCATCTCCAATACAACATTTTGAATAACTTGAAGCAAGTCATTGATGTCCCTGGGTTTGGTGATCCTAGTCATGGGATTTTCCAACATTTGGATCAACTACAATTGAGAAACATAGGAAAAGCTTCAAAGGTGTATAAGAAGTCATTACATGACTCCCATTACACTAGTATCAAGGGTGGGAAATGCTACACCGTAGGAGGATTCTTCTATCTTGTTCCTCCTGAAGGAGTGATCGCTCAAGTGAGAAATAACATTGCCGCAGGGGAGAACAATTTCCGAAACTTGGAAACTGCCATGAAAGCAGTTTCGGAACAACCCAAGGAGTTGAAATATGTCTTCAGTGTCAAACCCGAGTCTGCCAATGGGCTTCAACGATTTGTGATACCCGACTTTTATGGTTCGATAGATCTTGTCATCAAGAACGTTGGGTTCATCAACATCAAGCCAACAGGGGCAAAATCAGAAGGGTTTTGGGAGGTGTATTTGCCCAAAGGTGTACAGGCAATGATAAGAGATCCGATTGTTCCATATATCAGTAAGACGATTTCCAAATACGATAAAAAGGGAAATAAACTCAAGAATCCCCAAGAGATCTTCAAGAAAGGTGTCAAGGTGGTGAAGGATTTGCCCAAGAACCGACCGTTATTCAGTCATTTATTGGAGTACAATTCCGATTCAGCAGCGGACATGTCAAGATATGCCCAAAGTTATTGGAACTACCATCGTGATGAACTAATTTGCGATCGTGACCAAATTGACAGAAGACATGATAATTTGGACCGCAATTCAGGCTTACCCAAGAATTATTATTGGTTGGACAAGTTATTATGAGAGAACGTGTATATAGAAATTTGTATATATTTGTGGGTATGTATATAATACGATCTAGGGTATAGAAAATTGGAATCAGGAGAGTGTAGATGTTTCTATAACCAACATATTACTGGTTAGAGCGATCAAGCCAATTGTTTTCTCCATTAACAGGCACCACAAGAAGTCCACAGACGAATATATCTATTAACAACAAAAGAAATATGTTCCAATTTACTTTAATTTCCTTCATTACGTTGTAGACCATTTCCTGGTTTTTGAAGGGATGATCAACTGTCAATTTTATAAGGATCAACCAAATTCTTAGGCTTACAACTGGCACAGAATTTCCCGCAAACACCCCGCGAAAACATGTGCAGGGCAATATTTATTATCCATGAATTATAACCCAATGAGATCCCCAACTCTCTCGCAAAACGCTATCAAAGGGAGTTTATGACTCGATTGCATGCAACACATCTGAGTATATGCAAGATCCGGGGTAAAATGGAATAGAAATTTTCATCAACAAAACATGCATGAACAAGAGGCGATGAGTATACGGATCAATTGCGGCTTTTGCAAGATTTTTGAGGAGATTTGCATCGTGTTGGTATGGTGTGGTGCAAGGTGCAGTTTCTATTGAAATACCATACCGATACCGGTCAAAGCAGGAGTTTCCTCTCTGAATCGGCCCCACAATGTCCACGCATATGGAAAATATGGCAGAATTGGCCGTATTTCCTGCGAAGAGTTGATAGAGACATATCCGCGCTAGTTCGGCGGAGGTCCTCTGGATATTGCAAGTATCGTCAAGGATGTGGTGGCATTTTGTTGGGTCCTCTCCAAACAAAATGCACCTCACCGATACTGTAGCACCCTGTGATCGAGTATCTGAAACAGCATTTCCCCATTCATTGTAGCGATTGTAGATAACGAGACCAATCAGACCCCCAAACCATGTTGATATTAGTCTACCGTTTCTGGAAACAAAAAAAGGTCCATTTACAGTTAATGCAGCGATAGGTGATCCACCGTGGGAAGGTCAAGCAACAAACGGACTCCAACAAATAAAGTTTCATTGTTCTGCCGGCCCCGTCATCTATCTCAGCGATGAGGTTGTCATCTACCCGCTGCCATCATCCATTTTCTGGGGCTGCAAAAGCCATTTTTAGAAACTTCAGAGTCTTCCGTTTGATGATCTGATGGACGGGGTAAAACGGACAACATGCCAACTCCCGAGAGGGGCGAGTCGACATCAACGCGTGTCAATTCTATATCAGCAAAATGTCCCTACAACACTGCCATGGCCTTCCGGATGCAGAACTCTCGAGGCATTTGCGAGGCCCGCGGCAGCTCTTTTGCAGCAGGTTGGCGTGAAGTTTGGCCGGTCACCGAACAAAGCGACGTTTCTTTTGCATTAGTGATGCTAAAACCAGAAACTGAAAAACACACCCCGACTCTAAGTTGCAAACGCACGGCAGGCGATGAGGAGGTATATAAGGCACGATTTCTGGAGCAGTTTTGAACAGAGAATTTTTTGGATTATCTATTCATCGACATTACCATGACTATCTCAGAAACTCCAGTTTTATCTCTCGTTAACAAGGACGTTGGTCCATTACCGACCGTCTATCCAGAATTGGCTCCAAATGTGTTGGATTTGTTCAAATTGACCGGCAAGAGCGCTGTTGTCACCGGTGGTGCCAGAGGTATCGGTTATGCCATCTCTGAAGCTTATTGTCAAGCTGGTATCTCCAAATTGGCCATCATGGATTACGCTCCAAACGAAGTTGCCTTGAAGAAGTTGCAAGCTTCGTACCCAAACACCATCATCGCCTACCACAACGTCGATGTCAGAAAGGGTGCCGAGGTCCAAAAGGTCATCGAGACCATCGACCAGGAATTCGAAGGTATCGATGTTTTTGTCGCCAACGCCGGTATCGCCTGGACCTCGGGTCCTATGATCGACCAACCTAACGACGACGCTTGGTTGAACGTCGTCAACATCGACTTGAACGGTGTCTATTACTGTGCCAAACACGTTGGACCAATCTTCAGAAGACAAGGTAAGGGGTCCTTGGTGATGACGGCCTCCATGTCTGCCCACATCGTCAATTACCCACAAATGCAAGCTGGGTACAACGCTGCCAAGGCCGGTGTTTTGCACTTGGGTAAATCCTTGGCCGTTGAATGGGCCGGTTTTGCTAGAGTCAACACCATTTCCCCAGGTTACATTGCCACTGAGTTGTCTGACTTCGTTCCGGACGAAATGAAGAACATCTGGTATTCCACCATTCCAAAGGGAAGACAAGGGTTACCAAGAGAATTGGTGGGTGCTTACTTGTACTTTGCCTCGGATGCCTCCTCTTACGCTACTGGTTCAGATTTGATCGTTGACGGTGGTTATACTGCTGCATGATCTACAAAATAGAAATTATATATGATACACTTTGTTTTTTGCATCTGTTTTTAGGGCAATGGTTTGATACATTTGGTTTTTGTCGACAACTAAAATAGTTTAATGAAATATGTTTAATGACAAGGTGTAGCTGTGTCGCCGCGGCTGGTGTTGTTATGGTTCCGGAATATGGGGTGCAGCAGTCATCTACAGAAAGGTTAATTTTTGATCATCTAATGCGGTGGTGTTGTGGTGCTGAACAGGGTAGCCTCGAAAGGGCAATGGGAGGGTTTTTGAGGGGATGTTAGGACTGGAAGAACGGTGGGCATTGGATATATTGACGGATAAAGATATTTTGTTACTATGTTGAGATTTATGTTCGCAACTTTTGTCCATGTGGAGTGGTGATGGTGGTGACGGTGGTGGCGCCACTAAATGTGACGAGACGATGAAAAATAGGAGAGATTGAAGAAACCCAATTATTTCGACATATTCGCCGGCAACTTGCAATGTTGATATTTTATGTTTCTGGAAGCGCAAGATAAAGGGGCTGTCCCGCGAAAGCAGTTCTGCTCACCAGTTCCCGATTGGGAAACGCATCTCGACGTCAATTGACGGTTGCAACCATTCTCCAAATAAAGTTCATCGGACTTTTATTGATGGAGAGTCTGAAAAAACCCACACGATACACGGAGGAAAAAGGCTCCGTTAGCCATACTCATCGCATTTTCGTGAACATAATTCACACCCAAAAATCCCATAAATGCCATTGCTGTGGTTGTCTGCATCCGGTTTACCATTTGTTATACGGGGTTGAGGTAACTGTTATAACAGCTGGGGTGAACCCAGACGAGAAATCAGCGCAGATCGGGAGTATAAATAGCGGCCCTTGGCTCCACAAAGATGTTTGTCCGTTGTTTCTGATCCAAGATGTCGCTCAGATCTCACATTAACGATGCCATTGGCGATTTGCCTAGACCGCTCCCCAAATTGCCCTCCCAAGCCATTGATCTTTTCAGTTTGAAGGGAAAGGTGGCCTCCATCACTGGGTCCTCCACCGGGATAGGTTATGCTGTTGCCGAGGCCTATGCCCAAGTTGGTGCAGATGTTGCAATCTGGTACCATTCGCATCCCGCCGAGGACAAGGCCAAGTATTTGGCTGAAACTTACGGTGTGAGAGCAAAGGCCTACAAATGTTTGGTGTCCGATGCCGGAGAGGTTGCCAAGACCATCAAGCAAATCGAGGAGGACTTTGGCACCATAGATGTGTTTGTTGCAAATGCAGGCATTCCTTGGATCTGGGGCCCCTCAGTCGATGTCGAAGATTACGAGGGCTTCCATAAGGTGATTGATTTGGACTTATGTGGGGTCTATTATTGTGCCAAGGAGGTTGGAAAGATCTTCAAGAAGAACGGTAAGGGGTCGTTCATCATCACTGCGTCCATTTCTGGCCATATTGTCAACGTTCCCCAATTGCAAGCTCCGTATAATGCTGCCAAGGCTGGTGTGATTCATTTGGGAAGATCTTTGGCCGTGGAATGGGCTGGATTTGCCAGAGTCAACACCATCTCGCCAGGATACATTTTGACGGACATCTCTACATTCGTTCCAGCAGACATCAAGAACAAATGGTTGCAATTGATTCCTATGGGAAGAGAGGCATTACCACAAGAATTGGTGGGTGCTTACATTTATCTTGCCAGTGATGCCTCAACTTACACCACTGGTACCGATCTCAAGATTGATGGGGGTTACACTGCTCCATGAAGAAGTAGACAACAAGAATTATGTGTTTGACAATGTAGGTAATTGCGAAGGATGGGTAAGTGAAGTGTTGAGAGGAATGTCAGTCTCATGACACACATTAATATTGGAGATAATGACACTAGTCATATCGTTGATACCGCAGACTCAGTTATTGATTACTGATACCGGAGTTTTTGAAGCTGACTTGGTTTCAATATTGTTGAAGAATGAACTTGTCTAGAGAGTGTTCTATTTGAAATGCCAACATCAAGCTCAGAGAGACCACATGTCATATTTGCCAAGCCCAGGACTTCTTGGGAACTCGTGTTGATCTCGTTGTACTAGTCTGATTTCTATTATTGGATAGTATGCTGCATTCTTAGTAATATCATTTATCTCTCGTTGAGTGACGGCATCAATGTCATCAAGGTTCTATCATCCATCACTCCATATCGATAAAATGTGTCCATTCTAGTTGTATCGTTGTTACCATTGAATCATCTTGTCGTTGATAAAACCCCATCTGTGGATTCATGCATTGAAAACCGCCTATTCCGTTAACTAATCATCACTAATAATTGCTAACTTCCACGCCTCTTTGCAACCCTTATTGACGCAACATCAACGAAGACTTCCCTTTTTAAGTTTGCGGTTGCTTCCGATGACGCTCCAGACCATTAGAACACCACACGACTCAATTAACTTCACCATTACAACATCACAAAAAATACATATCTCGAGAAATATACGAATCAATTATTCCGCGGGGGATCCCTCCATTCCCCTGTTGCTCCGCGGCCGTTTTGATAGCGATTATGATGTTTTCAGACAAAATGCCTATGACGTCGATATGCAGAATGCTGCAGTATATGCCATTTCCAGCTATTTAGCAACGAAAGGTTGCTTGTCTATAAAAAGGAAGGCAAATCCTGAAGATGCAGGTTCATTAGTCTTTTGTCGTATAAATATACATAGTTTATTCAATTGACTATGGCTGCTATTAGATCTCACATCAACGACGAAGTTGGCGACTTACCAAGACCAACACCAACATTACCTGCTAACTCGTTGGACTTCTTCTCCTTAAAGGGGAAGGTGGCTGCCATCTCGGGATCGTCTTCTGGTATCGGTTGGGCCGTGGCTGAAGCTTATGCCCAAGCCGGGGCCGATGTTGCAATCTGGTACAACTCCCATCCTGCTGACAAGAAGGCTAAATACTTGGAGGATACTTACAAGGTGAAATCAAAGGCTTACAAGTGTAAGGTGACCGATTCTGACGATGTTGCAGCCACCATGAAGCAGATCGAGTCTGATTTCGGCACCATCGACATCTTTGTCGCTAATGCTGGTGTTCCATGGGTGGACGGTGCTTCCATCGAGGTTGAGAGCTACGACTCGTTCCACAAGGTGGTTGACTTGGATTTCTCCGGCGCTTATTATTGTGCTAAGGAGGTGGGAAAAATCTTCAAGAAGAACGGAAAGGGTTCCTTGATCTTCACTGCGTCAATGTCTGGCCACATTGTCAATGTTCCTCAATTGCAAGCGCCTTACAACGCTGCCAAGGCCGGTGTCATCCACTTGTCGAGATCCTTGGCTGTGGAATGGGCTCCTTTCGCCAGAGTCAACACCATTTCGCCAGGTTACATCTTGACCGAGATCTCGGATTTCCTTCCAAAGGAAACCAAGGCCAAATGGTGGCAATTAATTCCTTTGGGCAGAGAAGCCTTGCCCCAGGAATTGGTGGGTGCTTACATCTATCTTGCCTCGGACGCCTCAACCTATACGACTGGTTCTGATATTAGAGTTGATGGTGGTTATGCTGCCCCATGAATGTTCTTTTGGGTCAAACGTGATGATTTATTGATCTATATATTGTCTAGTAATAAATATTATGTTGGTTCCATATTTTGTAGATTGACGACGTGTTCAGCAATTTGCAACCATACATATCTGGGGTACATGGTGTGTAAGATAATGTAGACCGCGGCCAACGGACCGTCCTGGGTGCAATTTACATGCACGATAATGACTCAACATGGAACTAATTAGCACTGCAACGAAGTCATCCTCAGACACCACCGTCACAGCAAACCCTTACCTCGATGGAGCGAAATCCGGGGTAATTGGGTAAATCTCCCAATTCGGCAACACAACTCTCCCGAGGCAACGGGTGGAAAATTGGGTTTTTTACCGTCTGATTCCTCAAAACTAATTCTTTACTTTTATTAGAAGTTTCAAAAGCATGACAGAAAGCTATCTCGTCCAGGAGTTGGGCCCATTGCCCAAAGGACAGCCAAAATTGGCCGAACATGTGTTGGATCTCTTCAGCTTGAAGGGCAAGGTGGCCTCCATCACCGGTGCCTCAGTAGGAATCGGAGCAGCTATTGCTGAAGCTTATGCTCAAGCTGGCGCAGATATAGCCATCTGGTACAATTCGCATCCAGCAGACGATAAGGCCGAGGAATTGGCCTCTAAATATGGGGTCAAAGCGAAGGCTTACAAGTGTTCCATCAATGATCCGGTCCAAGTGGAGGCCACTATAAAGCAAATTGAGGCGGATTTCTCCAAAATTGATATCTTTGTAGCTAATGCTGGTGTGACGTGGTCATCGGCGTCCATCTTGGATATCGAGGGCCATTCGGAATGGAACAGAATCATCGACATGGACTTGAATGGGGTCTATTATTGTGCCAAATACGTCGGTAGGATCTTCAGAGAACAGGCATTCGGGTCTTTTATCACCACGGCGTCGATTTCGGCCCATATTGTCAATGTTCCGCAATTACAGGCTCCCTACAACGCTGCGAAGGCTGGTGTGATCACCTTGATGAAGTCGTTGGCACTCGAATGGGCTGGATTTGCTCGTGTCAACACAATCTCGCCTGGGTACATTATCACCGATATGACGGATTTTGCTACGGTTGAGATGAGAGCCAAATGGCAATCGTTGATTCCAATGGGGAGAGAAGCCACGCCAAAGGAGCTCGTGGGGGCATATCTTTATCTTGCAAGCGATGCCTCGACATATACCACGGGTTCAGATATTGTGATTGATGGTGGATATACTCTTGCTTGATTATTTCTGAAAAAAATAAAATGGAACATCGCCATTATCTATGTAAATTTACGAATTGAGAAGATATAAAGCACAATTGCAGAGACAATTGATGATATAAAAGAGAATCGATAATATAAAACATCAATAATATAAAAGAGAATCGATAATATAAAACTTCAATAATATAAAAGAGAATCAATAATATAAAACATCAATAATAAAAATAATAAAGTATAATCATCCTCAAGGCTTATCTCATGCAGCATTCCTAACGCGTCCCGAGGCCCATAGATGTCTCCTTCAGCCGTCTCCTGTGACACCACAATTCAGACCATTCCATAATTAATTGTGAATTGGCGGATTTCTCTGGTTTCGTATCTCTTCCACCCAAACCATGTCGTTGTACAACTTGAGCAATTACTCGTTCTATTCGTCGACATCTTCGGTCAACAAGAAGGATGGCCAGACCGAGGCCAACGACACGGCGGAGTCCATCTTGAACATGTCGAGTGCCTCGATCTTGAGAAGAGAAGGCTCCATCAGAACTAATGCCACCATCAAGGAATCGGCCCAGACCGACGACACGTTGGTTGGAGAACACACAGAGAACCCCACCAACATCGCGTTTGACAATCTGGCTGTTGCTGAGGAGGGCAGATCGGACTTGATGACTGTCACCCAATCATTAATACATGCCCCTGTTGCAGATTACGGAGCAACATCGCCTCTTCTCAAGCAACTGGATGCGGTCGACGTGATCCAGCAAGCTTCGTCTAATTCTTCACCACCGGCTGATTCTCTCTACCGACAAATCATTTTGTATTCGCTGGTGGGATCGGGATTTATGTTGTTTCTCCTTGTGTTGTATTTATTAGTGGATCATTTCTTCACCTATTGGTGAATGGTTGTAATGTATGGGATTGCTATGGGTTTGGGTTGTTTAATGAATGATGTGGCTGATTTATCTGATTGTAGGGAGAGAGGGAGAGATATTACTTCTGGGTTTATTGGATGGGTATGACCCACATTCGGTATTATCGCAGAATAAGAACGAAAATGAATAAAATATCTTCATGGAAATATCCATATCTTTATCTCTAAAAAATTAAATAAACATTGCCTCACCATCAATATATAGAATACATAACGGATGGAATATGCCCCTCTGGCTCATTTTGGCCGCATCTCACACACAGCGACAACAAAACTTTCATAACCAAATGATTTTTTTAATTATAACCCCATTCTCTATATAATTATATCAATTATATAGATTTCATCTCCATCATAGTTAACTCATCGCATCATCCGGAAATCACGTGATCATCAAAAAAATTAATTTCAAGGTGCACCAGACGAAGCGATGGAGTGAAAGAGAATGATTCAACAGCAAACGTTTGAGATAAGCGACAGATTCAGTCGAATAATAATTGTGTGGATTGATAGAAAAGATGGCCAGAAAGTCCAATACCGAGAAAAAATCGTCGAAAAGCTCAAGAACCACCAGATCAGGAAAGAGAGGTGAGGAGAGTGGAGATGAGTTCCATACTGCTGATGAATATAGTTTAGATGGATTGGATAATGAAGAAGACATTGAGGAGGAAGACGAAATAGAGCAAGAAATAGATGATATTGTTGAAGAAGACGAAGATAGTGACAGTGATGATGCTCCCGAAGAAGAGACTATAAGTAGTGGTAAACAAGCCAACAAGAAATTGGAACAAGAAAAACAAAAGCTATCTTTATTAAAGAAACTGCAAGAAAAAGCGAAAAGAAGAGAGCAAGACTTGAAGTTCAAGGAACAGGCTGCCAAGAAGGAACTGGAAGAAAAAGAGAAAAAGACATCAAACACCAACGAACTACCTGAATATTTACCAGAAGACATGTTTGATTCCTTGGACCAAATCTCGGAACCTTCTGAAGAAATCAAATCCTTGGCCAGAGCAAATAAGCATCTCACCATGGAAGATTTGGAGGAAATGAACAGAAAAGAGTTGGCCAAGGAACTCAAATTGCAACAGGTCAAACAATTGAAGAAAGCCACCAAAATCAATAAATACAAGAGCGGGATCAACATCAGAGTGGCCAAGAAGTCCAAGTCTTTGGTTCCAAAGGCCGAGCCTAAGGCAATCGGGGTGAAAAATAGATGGTTGAATAGAAAGGCTATAGGAAAACGTTGAGATGATGACCTGTGTCATTCTTGTACTATATAATGTAAATTTATAATCCATGCATTTTGAATATATACAATGTAATCATTCTTCCCTAATAACACTCACAACAACCGGAACCATCATGCCCAACACGCTCAACCCCAATTCCTTGATATTCATAGAATTGTCCCGCACAAACGTCGAATCCGTACCCGAACTCGTTGGTCTATGATCCAGTTCGCTGGTCAATTCTTGCATCACATGAACCGCAACATACAAAAAGGTTCCTCCACTCAAAAGAAGTAAGGCTCCCGTCCACCAGGCAATTGAAGAGGATCCATTCGAGCCAATCAATACGATCGAGAAATAGGTCAAAAAGGCGCCAATTGGCGCGGAAAGAGCAAAACAGAGCAAATGCATCTTCATTGTCAGTGTGCTCAACTCGGAGCCCAATAAAACGGCCCCCAACCCAAAGGAGGCGGGCAATTTGTGTATCACGATGGCTAAGAACACGATGGCTTCCAAGCCAGCATTGTTGGTGGCCACCGAAGAGCCCAAGGCAACCCCATCCGCTAGAGAATGGATCACCAAACCCAATGTTGTTGGAGATGCGGCGAGAAGCTTGATCACCGCAATTGGGTTGTATTTGGCCAACGTTGACGGCGAATTCATTGAAGGGAGAAAATCCTCGTCCAATCCCGTGTATTTGGGCTCATTATTGGATAAAGAGCCGTGTATCAAATCAAAATGATCAATGAGATACATCAACATGAACCCGGATAATAGCATGATCCCCACATATCTAGCTTGCGACACATTCTCTTGTTGTGGAGTCTTTGTTTCTTGGCCGCCATCAACATCATCGTCCATTTCTTCACTGAGACCAATTCCCTCAGTAGGACTCAATAAATTGGCCACCACCGTCACAGGCTTCGACTCGCCCTCCTCTTGTCTTTTAATCTTCCCCGAACCGTCCAAAGAGACAGAATCATAGAGCGTCTCCACTCCCTCCGGGATAATTATCATCAATGAAGTTCCCACAAGAACCCCCATTCCAAATACAGAAACGCCCCGTATTTTGTTTTGCGATAACGTCACAGATATAGGCAACATACCAGCACCATATGAGCTATTCATATTAATACCATATCTCCAAATCGGCCACCTCATACTCACGATAACCCCATCAATAGCGAAGACACCAATAATATAAGGAAACTCTTTCCAACCATGATCCCTCTCTATTAATTAATATCTTCATGGAATAAAATAATTAAAATCAATTGTGATAAAACTGGTTAAACGATGAGACCTCCCGCAACAACGCGCATTGCATAATCATTACATAACCAATGTTATCATGTATCACTTCCTTCTCTTGAGCTTTCCTTTAATTCCTGTTTTCTACAAATCATCTCCATTACCTTCCATTAAATCCTATTTATTTATATTTAGCAAATCCTAGAATGGGTCTTTCCAGCCCATTCTTCTTCCTTTTCCTTATTCCCCTCATATGTTCTTTAGCACTTTATTCTTCTTTAGAGCTTTATTCTTCTTTAGAGCTTTATTCTTCTTTAGAGCTTTATTCTTCTTTAGAATTTTCTTATTCTTTAGCACCTTATCCTTCTTATTTCCCATACTCTTCCTCAACTAATCTCACCCACCTTTGTGGGAGTCCCAAATCTACTCCCATCACTAAATTCATAGCCCTCATAGCCCTCTTCATCCGAGATATTTCTAGCCTCAACCGTGTCAATGTGAATCGCTTCGTTTATATCAATTGTTGCGTCGCCATTTTTCGCTTCATTACCAATAATCTCATCAAAAATGCCAGGGTCCATTCCATGGGTAGTGGAAAACGTAAGGAAAGATCCTTGTTTGGGGATCGTTTTATGAGTCGCTTGATCTGGCGATGAAGCCAAATTGGACGCAACTTTCTTTCCTGTTCTACCCTTATAACTATGACGTCTTTGGGCCAATGGGGTGTTCAATGCAGATATGTTCTTGTAAGAAGAACTGAGATGATTCAAGCCAACCAACGAATTCCTAAGAGAACGCGCCTTGGGTGACAGTGCGGCAGGGAGATTCATACTCTGCTTCTTATTCAAATTTTGATTGGAAATTGTATGTTTCAACACTCCAACAGCCTGTAACTTGGGCGATGTATCCCCAGCGACACCGCCGTTTGCTAGCGAATTATCACCAGTCTCAACAGTGTCAAAATAGCCATTGGAATCATAATAGCTGGATCTTTCCAGAAACTTCAATTGTGGCGATTTCATTAGAGCCTCGGTCTTTTCCTTAGGAATTTCACTTCTGACCTCGGTAGGAGAGTCTGAATAGCTTTGAAAGTGAGCTTTTGATTCGGAAAACGAGGATGAAGATAACGTTTTACCTCTCCTTCTGTTTTTGGATTGAGGAGTAGCACCAGCTGATTGTGGTGTCATCAACGAAGAAATCTGGAATGCAGACTTATTGAGAATCTTCTCTTTGTCCACAGTAATGCTCAATTTACGAATCTTTGAGTTGAACTCCGATGCTGAGCGATGTCTTTGATGACGAGGGTTCATATAATTTGAAAGCTTTTCCAGTCCTCCAGACATTCCAGCTGTAGCTGCAATGCTTTCTGAATCATTGGCCAAGTCATTGATAACTGGAGAATTCACCAACAAGTACAAGTTACCAATGTTACTCATTTTGGTTGAGATTAACCTCGATCTGAGAAGGGAAATCGCCTTATCTAAGGCAAATTCAACGGAACAATGGTTCTTGATCAACGTGATTTTCGGCCAGGTTGCTCTTGCACCTCTTACTGTAGCATCCAAGAGAAACTCGGGTGTGGGATTAATCAACACTTTGGGTAACTCTGTGATTCTCAAATCAGGCAAGATAGTAATATCTCCGCTGTATTGTTGTGCCAACACAGATCTCAATTTGGTGGCCAAATTACTGGCAATTCCCAATTCTTCAGCCATATCTAAATAATGCATCACCTCACTCGACCACATTCCGTAGACATTGGTCAATAATTGTTTCAATTTGGCAGAGTATTCATTTTCAATTTCTCCACCAACGCAAGCAACCGACATCTTCAAAAATGGCACAACATGCGGATTCACTTGACAAGCAATTATATGGTCCACATTGAACATCTCACTTAATCTGGTGATTGGCAAATCATTATCGACGGACCCATCAACAAACTTGACAGAAGCATTATTCCATTCCTGAACTTCGCCTGTTTTGGCATTTTTCTCATAAATTGTAGACGAAGAGAAGATTCCTGGTAAAGCACATGAAGCACATACAGCTGACCATATCAACACGGATGGGGCCGTCAAATAGTTCAACAATCTCGGTTGTTCATGAACGGAAGCCGGCGAAACAGTGATATTTAATATCTTCCCTGTACGATTGTAACACTCTCTGAAAGTCAAATCGCCAAGGAAATCAATCATTGTTTCCTTGATGTGAATATTATCAAACCAAGTGCCATATTTCAAGAATCTGGACAAATTACTGATGAAAGTTTCCTTATGGTCTGGATCTTCGAAGATGGTGAATTTCCTATCGGTTATGCTGGCAATGAACGGCACCAATTCCTCATTTGTTCTCGAACAGAGAATACTGGCGATAATCCCACCGGCAGACGATCCACTGATGATTCTGGGTAATACGTTGGCCTCCAATAAAGTAGATAATACACCGATATGAAACAACCCAAAACAACCACCACCAGACAAAACCAAAGCCGTTCTTCCGATATTCTTTCTTGTTTGGATCAACATCCCCAATAAATAACGGTCATCCATGTTGGAATCGCCGGAAATCAAGTATTCCAACACCTCCTCACATTCGGTAATATACTCCTCTATCAACTTCTTCGTGCCCACATGCGAATGTCTATATAAATTGACATTTCCCATGTTACCCAAATTTCTCACCCAAGTAGTGCGGACAAGATACAACAACAATTTGTTGTCCTTTGCTATACGGGCTCTTCTCAATTCCTGGAGGTTGTTCAACACCATTTCGTAATCGTAGAGATCCGACTCCAAGGTGTGTTTCCACTCGCTATTCTTCAAAAGATAATCCAATTGCAACGAGGTGTCATGCCAGGTCTTGTAATTTATGGCGGCCTTCTGTTGGGCCAAAAGACTGGAGATCTGGTAATCCTTCTCGACGGGAGGCCCCACCAAATGTTTCACCAAGGGAATCATCCGGAGGATATTAGCCGTACGATTGACCAATCCGTGGAATGTGGACGATATGTACGAATCGCAGGATTCGTCATTTTGGCGGTTATTGTTCAATTGCGAGTGTTTCATGAATAGCACCTCCGTCAACGATTGTTGCTGGATATTCAGGCTACCAACGTCATTCATGATGGATATCGAAAAAACACTCGGGTAATCCGTTCCCACGCACTCGAAATACAACTACAACCCAGAAAATCCTGCAATTTACGCCAAGCAAACAAATTACAGTTCAATCAATGGTATTGAAAGAACACTCTTTCTGCAAGAGATGAGCTATTAAGGTGATTCGAACGGAAAATTCCAATAATAAGCCTCTTAATCAACCAATATCTGCTCTCACTATGCCAATTCAACAAAAAACCCACACTCTTGTCATGTTATCTCCGCTCAATTTGAACTAATCCACCATAAGTGGAGACCATCATCTATGTCATCACATGATATGGGTAATCACACGTCAATATTTTCCGTCAGGGTTCTGGTTTTTACACACCACCATCCCCATCAAATATATTTTTTTGTCACTAACAAGAAGTTGTATCAATACCAATCAAGGGTGGTGGATGAATATTTGATTACTTGAACTATTTGGAATTTCTTCTATCTCGCAAATTCACACCTATTTTTGTAGGCGAGTTCAAGTTGTACGGACAAATCAGATCTTTCTCGCGGAAGAGTACCGTGTCACCATCCAAAAGGGTATCGAGAGCTGTTAAGGACCTTACTCTGAGAAGCAGTTTCAAATCGGCGGTTTCTGACTCATTTCTTCTTCATAAAGATCAACCATATCAAGCAAAAACAGCAAGAACGGCAACAATGTTCACTATTCAGGCTTGTTGCCATCCCACCATGGATACAAAATTCCCCATGATAATGCTCCAAAACCAACTGAGTAAGAAATATCTTTTCGGAAAGGTTGCAGAAGGAACGCAAAGAACCTTGAATGAGCAGAAGGTCAGGATGATCAAGCTCCAGGACATATATTTGACGGGATTATTGGATTGGCCCGCAATAGGAGGATTGCCTGGATTGATATTGACCACCAGTGATCAGGGAAAGAAGTTTTTGAACATCAATTACGGCAATCGTGTGTTGGATTACATCTGTGCCACATGGAGATATTTCATCTTCAGAGCGGGAATGGATCTCAACACGAATGTGATGGAGCAACAAGACGTTGTGATGAAGAACAGCGATTTCGTTGTTAAATGTGTTAATATTTTCCCCGAAGAAACCACTATTTCCCAGCCATTTGACGATTCTATTCACTTAAAATTGAAGCAAATGGTGGCAAACATGTTTCCTAGCGATGTTCCTGCCAATAATCCAAATATTTCAGTTGATCCTGTTAAAGCCGATTCGTTGATAAAATTGGATCTTCCAAGAAATATCCAAAGAAACAACGCTTCCTCTAATTATGTGATTCAATTCAATCAAGTCAGAGGAAAGTTCATAGCCAAAAAGGCAATTGAATTGGGGGTTCCAAGAGGTATCCTTTATTCCAAATTGGCAGATGGCGAGTCTGTTGAGCTTGAAAATGGAACTATAGTCCATCCTGATCAGGTCTTGGAGCCCCCAAAGAGATTTCCAAGAGTCTTGGTGCTTGACATTCCTAATTCATCTTACTTAAGGACTACATTCGAGAATGAAAGTTGGTTTGAGTCAATTGATCCGACAAGTGATAACGAGTTTGGAGCTGTTTTCCATTATTTGAATGAAGATATCGATATCAATACTCCTGAATATCTGAACTTTATCCAGAAATTTGGTCCAACTTGTAAACATTTTATCTCACATCCTGATTATTGCAAAAATAGTATTACGTTCGAAGGTTACACATCGGTGATGATGAAGCTAAAGAGTTTAAATAACGAGTTCTTTAACAATCCAAGTTATTCGGTTTCTGCTCCAAAAACTCTTGCTCTACCAAATTGTTATCCTTTAGAGAGGAGTGGAAAACTCAATATTAGCTCCGAGGGAATCCAGATCACTGAACCGGAACCAACAAAGAGTTTGGAGGATATATATGAGGATTCCATGACCAAAGTTCACGTGGAAGTAAACCACACGAAGGAAGAGGTCTTGAATGAGAAGAAGCTACCTTTATATCCCGACAACCCTTCTAGAGGTAACTTGAAAAACGAAGTTCAAGCCATAACCATTGGAACAGGCAGTGCACTTCCTTCCAAGTATCGTAATGTGAGTTCTAATTTGATCAGATTGCCCTATATAGATAAAGTCACTGGCGAATTGAAATTCAGATCAATGATGTTGGATGGTGGAGAGAACACTTTAGGAAGTATGGCCAGAACTTATGGGGAAGCTGGTTTAGAGAAAGTCTTCAAGGAGTTGAAATTGATCTTCTTGAGTCATTTACATGCTGACCATCATTTAGGGATAATGAGTATTATAAGAGAATGGTTGAAATACAATCCTGATGAAACTCAACCCTTATATATAATCACACCATGGCAATATGAGAAATTCGTCAATGAATGGATAGCTATCGATGGAATCTCGCTAAACAGAATCAAATACATTAGTTGTGAAGACTTCTTGACAAGCCAAAAGCGGGAGCCAGAATATCAGACTCATAAGCTAGAAGAGACTGATTTCAATAATCTTCCTTCTTTCCATGAAAGGTTTGTGGAACCTAAAACTGAATGGATCCAAGATTTGTACGAAGAGTTGGATATCAGCGAGATTGCCACTTGCCGTGCCATTCATTGTTTCTGGGCATATAGTGTTAGCATAAAGTTTGACGAGCTTGACTTCAAAGTTTCTTATTCAGGTGATACTAGACCAAACACGAAGTTTATTGAAATCGGAAGAGATAGTGATTTGTTGATTCATGAAGCTACGTTAGAGGATGAGCTCATAGAAGAAGCATTTAAAAAGAAGCATACTACTATCACTGAAGCCATCCAAGTCGGTAAAGTCATGAACAGTGAAAAGACCATCCTTACACATTTCAGTCAAAGATACTCCAAGGCTCCATCATTAGATGAACTAAACAAAGGTGCGGAATTCTTGAGCCATTATTTAAAGGATGCGCCATATTTCAAGAACGTGTTTGCATTCCAGACGCCACGAGGCGCAGGACAGAAGGTGGACAAAATGACGATTTTGTATGCTTTTGATTGTATGATTGTCAAATATGGCGAGATTGAGAAACAGGAAGCCCAATTGAGCAAGATTAATCAGTTCTTCGAAGAGGTTGAAGAAGAGGCATTTGAAGATAATGAGGAGGGAGAAGGTGATGGGAACACCAAATCCAAGAAAAAGAAGAAGGAAGAGAAGAAGGAAGAGAAGAGATCGTTGAACAGAGAAGAAAGATTGAAAAGAGAAGATGAGCATAGAAAGAAGCGAAAGAATCTCGCTACAAAAGGAATGAGAATGGGTGCGAGAGGAGACAATGGTGGGAGAACGAAGGAAGTGAAAGTTTAGTTGTTCGAGGAGTTCATAGCATTTCAACTGTAAATAAACATTGCATTTGAAGACAGTGTAGTCGAGGTTTATTGTTGTTGGCTCGGTTATAGAAGGAAAGTCTGTTCGTGCATACACCGAATCTGTTGAAAGTGCCTGTTAAGTGATGATCTGTCGTAAGAGTTCAGTGAATGAATGAGCGGATTTGTAATTTAAATGAGAATTTGGCTGTGATGACGGATTTGACTCCCTTATTTAAACAATGTATAGAGATTTATAGCGACAATTTGGGTTCTGGGTCGTCGGTAGGCCCAACCAAGCCCAGATCACAATTCCGAATCCAAGACACCTTTGACAAGGAAGCCGTTGATTTATTCAAGAATTTGATGAATATAGGCAATTTCATTAGTGAGGTGAGGCCCAATTATCTTCTTGCGGATTCTTTCAGTAACAAAAATGGCTTGACCAATGAGGAAAAGAACCAAATTGATGACGAATTGAACATTCAATTCCAGAAAACTATCCATAAATTGGACTTTCTCGATAATTACGAGACAAAGAGAAATAAGTTGAAGGAGGAGAATCTCAACAAGCTCCAATTGACGTTTAAGAACTTGTTGGGCGGCGGCGATGGCCATGAGACGGAGATGCTCTTCAACAAAACCATCCATCTATATAGAAAGAACATCTTGACGGCGATTAATAACGAATACAAGCTCATATTTGAGAGATTTGAAGATATACAGACCATTCGGATCAACCGGGAAAAGCAATTGAATTTGATTAATTTCCAGAATATCGCGGATTTGGAACAACAGGCGGTATTTCTTGAGGAAGAGGAGTCTCAGGAGACTGAAAAATTGACCCAGGATCAACTCCAGATGTTGGAATCGGAGAATAAGCAATTATTGGAAATTAAAAATACCCAGCTTGAACAGACAAAAAACATATATGCTGCTGTGACGGACATAATGAATCTACAGAAGAATCTCTCTATCGAGCTCTCTGTTCAAAGTAACAGTATCAATCAGCTTCTTGACGTCCAGAATGAGATAGAGATCGATGTAATGGGCGGTAATAAGAACTTGAGAAAGGCCAACGAGAGAAACAAACAGACGGCCAAGCTCTTCTCCACAACCATAGTGATATTGAGTTTCCTTTTGTTATTATTGGATTGGATAAATTGATGGCAGGGTATTGAAAATTGTAGAAATACACTAATCCCATGCTAAGACCCTTTTATATTTACATCTATACACCCTTATTCTACCAATTTTTCAACGACACCGGCACCGATGGTCATACCATCTTTTCTTAATACAACTCTACCAAAAGATGTATTTTCCTTGAACAAGGTCAATGGAAGACTTCTTCCATCAATCTCAATCTCAACCAAGGCATTTTGATTGGAAGACAAATGTCTCAACTTTCTTTTCGAGTCGCTATTCACCAACTTTATCACCTTGGAAATTCTTGCTGGAACCGTCAAGTTATTTCTGAACAAGACAAATGGTGTACCTATCAACAAAGGTCTTTCCAACTTGAACAAGTTCAAGCTGGCCTCAAACTTCGTATATGACTTCAATGGGTTGGATGTGGAAGTAATCAAATCACCCACTTGCACATCCTCGTCCTCAAAACTGAACGACTTCAACCCCAAGATGATATTGTCATTGGTGATACCCAACGGAATTGGCTTGGTGGTATCTTCATCGTTGTTGAATATTGAGTTCACCTTGACTACCTTGTTGGCAGGACAAATCAATAAAGAATCACCCGGTTGTATTATTCCACTGTTGATCTTCCCACGAACCATGACATTCTTGTTGTGATAATATATATCGTTGATAGATAAATTGAATTTTTCTTTTTCCTTTGCGATGTTTTCTGATTCAATCAGACTTGATGCTAATTTGACGCTTTCTAATTCCTCTATCAATGTTACTCCCTTGTACCATTTAGTGAGTTTGTCGTCATTTGATTTCTTTATCACATTATCACCATTTAATCCACTAATTGGAATGTAACTGACCAATTTCTTATCAAACCCAACCTCATTTACTAGGTACTCCTCTAATTGAAGCTTGATATCGATGAATCTTTCCTGATCCCAGCCGTTCAAGTCCAATTTGTTTACTCCAACAATCAAATTTTCGATTCCCAAGGATTTGGCCAACAAGATATGTTCTCTGGTTTGTCCATTGAAGTGGAACCCACTTTCGAAGTTGTTGCTCGAGGCATCAACGACCAAAAGAGCGAAATCAGCTTGTGTGATACCACTAATCAATTGTGGAACGAAATCCTTATGACCTGGGGCATCGATAATGGTGAAGTTGGTGGAAGGGGTTTCAAAATCGGTACAACAAATATCAACTGTCACACCTCTGGATCTCTCTTCGGAGGTTTGATCCATAATCCAGGCCAATGCGAACGATCCCTTACCGATTTTATCACTCTCACTCATCAATTTGGTCAATGTTCTATTATCAATCTTTCCTATATCGTACAAAACTCTTCCCATCAAGGTGGATTTCCCCGCATCGACATGGCCCATCACCACGAAGGATTTATGAGGCTTCAAAGAGGTTATTTCCTTTTCCAAGTCGATTTTCTTGGCAGTGGATTTAACTGGCTTCACAGGCTCCTCCTTGATCTTCAAGTTCGATAGCTTGTCATTGAAGGCTTGATGTTGGGAATTGATAATCAAATCATCAGGACTTGGATCATTAAAGTTCTTTTTGATTTTCTTTACTATGTTGGGGTTAGTTTCAGAGGGGATGAAAATGGAAAAGATTTCTGGCAACTTTCTCTTCTTATTGGCCGTGGGAGGGGCATCTTCACTGAGTAATTGCGACATGTTTGAGATAGGCTTGGGCAAGAGATGTTCTTCATCATAAACAACGTTAAGGTCAAGTTGTGATGCGGGTTGAATTGGCGGTGACTCGATCTCCATTGGTTCTGGTTCTTTTGGTAAATTATTCTGTATTTTGGATGTTTCCAGTACCAATTCAATTGAAATATCTTTCTTTTTTCTTAATAATAATTTGCCGGAACCCAGTTTCAAGGTCAATTTTCCAATAGAGGCTGGCCTCGTGCTAGTATTGGAAAGCTTAGTTGAAAGATTATTTAGTATATCGAGTGAAGACGGCTTGATGCTTGGTGTGGTGGATTGTGCAACCAGACCAGTGATTCCGCCCAAGCTCTTATTTGCTCTGGACTTCGCTAGAGCGGCCAATTTGGATATCTTTGGAGCTGGAGACTCTCCGGAATTGGAAATACTTTTGGACTCTTAACGTTGGATACAATTAGAAACTAGAACTTTAATAAACCTCAAAAATGTCATATTTTAAGAAGAGAAAATGCGCGAATGAGTGCATTATGGCCTGAAAGGAGGAAAAAACACCCATTTCAACACATAATCCATCAATCTTTTCAAATAAACAAAATAACTTACCGTCTTGTGGTGGAATAGCAGCAGCTTTCTTAGGAAATTTCGACTTTAATTCCTTCAAAGTTGGCTCGATTTCCAAATAATTGTACCATAGAGCCTCCTTGATGGCTAGATCTGAAATGGTATCGTTATAGCTCTTAAGTTTGTTCTTAACCGTAGGCAATAATTTGAACAATTCCACCTCATCAGTCGGACTCAAATCCTGCTGAAAATCGTAATCTGAGTTCTGACCCTCGTCTCCTGAAGCATCCTCATATGCATAGTATTCGTCGTCGTCAATTGGCATCGTTTTGTTTGTTCTGGTGTTGATTGAACATAGCGTTGAAGCCTAAGATGAGTCCATGGATATATGGTGAGGCGTGAATCCGGGTAAATTTTTCACTTTTGCCATCACACGTCTTCTGGTTGACACACCGCACTATGACTCGAATAGAGTGAAAAATTATAGTGTGATCTTATCGAAGGATTACCCACAACGACTCCTCAACCAGAGATCTGTAGACTTGGGTAATAGTTTGATTCGACATGGTTTTCCCTGTTCTTCCGTTATATGGAGAAAATTCTCCCTTTTTCGCCGTCACAGGATCCGGGTTATTGACATTGACCGGTCCAAAAGATGTTGCAACCATCAAAACCACCTTGAAACAGGCTCCTTCCAACATTATTTTCAGCATTGATTTGGTTTCGACTGAGGTCGAAATCGACCATTTGCTCGACCTCTTGAATTCGGGCGTTTCTCAATTGTTTGTGTCTTCTGCTATTGCTGCTCAATTGATCGAGATCGGTATTCCAGAGTCGAGAATCGGTGTTAAGGTCGATTCCATAGGCGAAAAGATCCCACAACAATCCAGTTTGATAGCCAAAGCATCACAGCCATTGGGAGACTTGAAGGCTGCCACCAATGACGGCTCCAGAAACGTCTATTTGACTTACGACTCCATCCCAACCTTGGTGCAATTGACCTCTGCTGTGGCGTCGGGTTTGATCCCAATTGTCGATGGTAAATATTTGACTGCCGGCGTCGAAACAGACAAATTCTCTCTTGCTGACATTTTCAACTCCAGCTTGACCACCGACAGATCAGACGGCTTGTTCACCACCTTAGTCGTTGACACCAGCGGCCATGCCTTGGGTTTGGTCTATTCTTCCAAAGAGTCCATCTCAGAGGCTATCAAGACTGGTACCGGTGTCTATCAATCTAGAAAGAGAGGCTTATGGTATAAGGGTGCCACTTCGGGTGCTACCCAGAAATTGGTTCAATTGTCCACCGATTGTGACGGTGATTGTATCAACTTCGTTGTCGAACAATCAGGTGTCGGTTTCTGTCATTTGGAACAAAGCACCTGTTTCGGTAACTTCGGTGGTTTGAGTGCCTTGGAAACTACTTTGAAAGACAGATTAGCTAACGCTCCAGAAGGTTCTTACACCAAGAGATTATTCAATGATGCCGAGTTATTGGATGCCAAGATCAAAGAAGAAGCCGAGGAATTGACTGAAGCAAAGACAAAGGACGAGGTTTCCTGGGAAGCCGCTGATTTGTTCTACTTTGCCTTAACCAAGTGTGTTAAAGAAGGTGTATCATTAGCAGATATCGAGAGAAACTTGGACTTCAAGTCATTGAAGGTCACTCGTCGTAAGGGTGATGCCAAGGCCAAGTTCCTTACTGCTAAGCCTGTTGAACCAGTCAAGGCAGCAGCTCCTGCTCCAGTTGTTGCTGAAACTTCTTCTGAAAGAATCATTATGGCCAGAGTCAATGTCTCCAAGGAGAAAGACTCGGTCGTTGAAGCTGCTCTTACCAGACCAGTTCAAAAAACCGCAGATATCATGAAATTGGTTAACCCAATTATTGAGGCTGTTCGTACCAGAGGTGACAGTGCTTTAGTAGAATTGACTGCCAAGTTTGATGGTGTCACGCTCCCAAGCCCTGTCATGAGAGCTCCATTTGCTCCTGAATTGATGCAATTGACCCCTGAAATGAAGGCTGCCATTGATTTATCAATTGAAAATGTCAGAAAGTTCCATGATGCTCAATTACAAAAGGAAACATTAGAGGTTGAGACTTCTCCAGGTGTCATTTGTTCGAGATTCGCCAGACCAGTTGAAAGTGTAGGTTTATACATTCCAGGTGGTACTGCAGTTTTACCTTCCACCTCATTGATGTTAGGTGTTCCTGCTAAGGTTGCCGGCTGTAAGAATATTATCTTTGCTTCCCCTCCTAGAAAAGATGGTACCTTGACACCAGAAGTCGTCTATGTTGCTCATAAGGTTGGTGCTCAAGCTATTTTGTTAGCCGGTGGTGCCCAAGCTGTGGCTGCTTTGGCTTATGGTACTGAATCTGTTCCAAAGGTTGACAAGATTTTGGGACCAGGTAACCAATTCGTCACCGCTGCCAAGATGTATGTTCAAAACGACACTACTGCATTATGTTCAATTGATATGCCAGCTGGTCCATCTGAAGTGTTAGTCATTGCTGATGGTAAGGCTGATCCAGATTTCGTTGCTTCAGACTTGTTATCTCAAGCCGAACATGGTATCGATTCTCAAGTCATTTTGATCGCCGTTGACATGACTGAAGAAGAATTGAACAAGGTTGATGAAGCCGTTCACACCCAAGCCTTGAATTTACCAAGAGTCGAAATCGTTCGTAAATGTATTGCTCATTCTACTACGTTATTGGTTAAGGATATCAAGGAAGCTTTTGCTATGTCCAACAGATACGCTCCAGAACATTTGATTCTTCAAGTCGAAAATGCTGCTAGTTACGTTGACCTTGTTGATAATGCTGGTTCCATCTTCGTTGGTGCATACTCTCCAGAATCTTGTGGTGATTACTCTTCTGGTACCAACCACACCTTGCCAACCTATGGTTACGCCAAGATGTATTCTGGTGTGAATACTGCCACTTTCCAGAAGTTCATTACCTCTCAGAATGTTACTCCTGAAGGGTTGAAGAACATTGGACCTGCTGTCATGGCTTTGGCTGCTGTTGAAGGGTTGGATGCTCACGGTTACGCTGTGAAGGTTAGAATGGAGAAGCTTGGTCTTTTGTAAAGGGAACATACGGGAAAGACATGATGATCTGTATATTTTGTTTGGTTGTTTTTGAGTTATGTTTAGATGAAAATAAATAATAGAATGCATTGAGATGTGTAATGAGTTACAAGTTGTAGTTCAATCGATATTCACATTAACTTCATATATAATACACCCAAAATTACTCTATAATACGATTGTTCATACCGTCCATAACAACATCCAAACATCAATCAAAAGACATCGTTCTCGTAAGGACAGTCGACACTGTCATGACCATCTCTTTCACATAATCCACACCATTTAGCTCTTCCTGCGCTTGGGTCGATTTTTTCGTCTGGTTTATAGATCAACAATTCTCCATCTATTACTTGCGATGACTTGTAATCCATGTTTCCAATCGAGCTTGATAAATCCCGTGGCTTGACTTCGGAAAATGATTTATTAGTTATGTCCGAAAGCTTTCCATCCATGACCATCGACTTGTATTGTCTGTTCTCTGAGGTAGCGGACTCTAGAGACCCTTCCAATCTCTTCAACTGATCTTTTAATATGGTAATCTCAAGCTTTGATTTTCTGATATCTTCCTTCCTGATTTCATCCAACAATTCCAATTCATCTTCCAATTGAACAATTTCATTGATTGTCGGTCTACCATCCAACTCTTTCAGCAATGCTTTCAATTGAGTTACCAACTCTTCCTTCTCTGGTGTTGACTTCTTCAATTCAACTAATTCTTCCTTCAACTTGGCAATCTCCATATCCTTCTCGTTCTTGTCACCACCCAATTTCAAAGATTCTAACTCATGTTGCAATTCGTCAACTTCAAGATTTTTGTTGCTAGATAATTTTAACTTCTCCGTTAGAATTTGTAACTCCTCATCTCTGTCTTGTAACAATGACAAGTGTTCAGTTATTGTTCTCTCCTTCTCCTGTTGTAATGAGCTCAAAGACTTCTTTAGATTTGTGACATCCTCTGAATCTGTTTCAGAAGCAGATGAAGCAGGGTTCTTGGATAAGTCTCTAAGTGATTCTTCTAAAGACGCAATACGCTTATCCTTGGCTTCGAAGATGAATTCTTTTTCCAAGGCAAAATCATCCTTCATATGACCCATTTGCGTCTTCAATTTTGCATTCTCTTCCTTTAAACTATTCAAGTCGTCATCAGAAATATTAGCATCTGTGTTGATATCCTTTGAAGATTGTCCTTCTTTAAGTAACAATTCCAAATCTTCGATCTTCAAGTCCTTCTTTAGTATGATGTCCTCGTATTCAGACTTTATCTTGTTGATTTTCAGCGTCAAAGTCTCAATCATCTTTTGTTTTTCTTTCAATTCCGCTTCAGTGGAACTCAATGAACTTTGAAGTTCAATGATCTCTGTTTTGAACTCGAGGATAATTTTGTCGTTCTCGATTTTAGCCAAATCTTGTTTGGCTATCACCTTTCGCAAGTCTTCATCATCGGCAGTTTCTTCGTTTGAATTGTCAATGATATCTTTGTTTAAGGTCATCACAGCCGATTCTGAAGAAATTGGCACGGCATTTGCATCAAACTCCCTGAGTCGTTCTTGCAATTCCTTGATGGCGAATTCGTTGGTAGCAATAGTTCTCTTCAAATCATTGATACTCTGGTTATAGAACTCCTCACTAGTTTGGCCATCTGCTAGCATTATATCCATGGTTTGTCTCCATTCTTCTCTGGCTGTCTCGAACTCCGATTTTTGATTCTGAAGCTTCGCGTCCTTGTCGTTCAACTCGTTCTCGTAATTTTCAAGGATTGGCTGCAAATCAACAACAGTTTTCTGCAAATCGTTCAAAATCTTCAAATTCTCCTTCATGGCATATTCCTTCTCCTGTAACATGAGATCCAAGGTGTTTTTGTCGGCCTCGATCTGGGCCTTCTCAGAGGTCAATTCCTTCAATTCTCTTTCCAACCGCATTAATCTCGGGTCCGTAGAAACTCCATTGGTCACTCTTTTGGTGATAGTGGGTGGAGAAACGATCTTCTGTTGGCCTAAGGAGCTGTTACTTCTGCCCATTGAGCTCGGCGACCGAACAGTTGTGCCATTGACAGGTCTACCGTTCACCAAGGCAGGCGGTCTACTTATCCCGGAGATTCTTCTCAGACCAACAAGTGATGAAGACGACGAATTGGATTCCATGGAAGAAACTCTTCTCTGGCCCCTATTGACAGGAGTGGGGGTCTCCATCTCGTTATTCACCATTCTCGATTGTCTACTTGGTGGTCTATTGGAGAGCTGCAATTTCGCCAATGGGACGAAAAGACCTGTGCCCGGCGTCCTTGTCTCGAAATACTGAATGCCATCAACATCACCAGAATTTTTACCCCGAATTATCGCAGGTCCTATCAATTCGACACCTCCAAATGTTCCGTTCTTTCCCTCTATGGGTCCTATGTATCTGAGATGGCCCTGTCCACCGCCGGGAATGGTCACCTTACAATCTAGAGAGAGATTCTCGAGTTCAGTCATTCTCTCGCGTTTCGGATATCTCTTTGCGCTTGTTATGGATGTATAACTTTGATATTCACTTTATCGCTATAGGTAAATAAATACTGAACTATACGCATGTGACTGTATATTTGAGTCTGGTTTGTAGATGTTATCTGTCTGTAACATCTATAATATCTTTTATATTATTTTATATTATTTTATATTATATGCATAATATATTTATGTGTAAGATGAATATCTATGATATAATTGATAAATAAGGAGTGTAATTTCTGTGATGTGTGTAATTTCTGTGATATCTAGTATTCTGCAACTCATTACTCTATGACACATAACATCCTGTGAAATACAGAACCCCCAATATTTGTGTTATAAACTGAATTCACCGATGTAAAACAAAAGTCTTGTTCATTTCTTATTCTTCATACAGATCGCCTTCATCTCGCCTTCTAGACCAATCATGCAAGTTGAGCCGAGACCCTTTCACAAGTCCCACTCAAATAGGCCCAGAGATTGACAAGAAGCAGACAGCTTGTCCTCGGAGATCTCATCAGCCTCGAATAAAACACCATTCTACTTTCGCATCTTGCAGAACCCAATGTTGTCTCGTAAATATGACTTGTTCCAGCGAAACGCAGCAGAGCAAATCTCTCCAACAGGATGTTCGTTGTGGAATATGTTTTATGAGCGTAAAAACAAGGGCTGAGTTATATTCAATACTTGGTCTCTTTGAAAAGAAGATTTTGTCTTTCATCGCGATAGAAAACGCGGAGAACTTCTGGTTCAAAACCATTCCCTTCATATCATTGAACATACGCCTGTTTCACATCCAGATGCTCATCTGGATGGTAATATTCCCCAATTAATTGGTATTCAGATGTTCTAAGTGATAAAACTTCCCACTTGGGAACACACGCGGAAAACTGTGTCTAAATGCATCAACCACAGACTGCAGCATCTCTTACGCCCCTCTGAACCTTCAACATACAAGGGACTAACCTATCACCTCATAAGTCTAGCTGGAAATTGTCATGAATACAGCAAGTGCGACTCGCCAGGATCATCATTAGCGTCTTTCAGCCTTTAACGGACTCTTGGAGCCTGTTTCCCCAACACCCTGTTTCTCTCTCATTCACGCAGCCCCATTGACAGACACTCAAAGCAATATGAGCTGAGCCCCATAACTTCGCACACATCTTGTCTAAGACCGTATTAACCCTCAAGATCCTTTCATTGGACGATTGGCTTCTTGAACTCGTTTTTGGCCAACACCTTCCACCGACCCTGACCAATTCCAACAGGGGACCCGGACCGCTCTAGACTCTTGCAGCCAAATTCTAGATCCACTAAGCCTATATTAAGATTAATGCAGTACTAAATAGTCCACCATCCCATAATGCAGCGTCTTCTTTTTTGGAGGTCTCTTCCTGGAATGTCTTAATGTAATATATAAGGTGGCATTGTATCTTCTGGGTTTAGTTCTTTGAGCCCGCATTTTCCCTGTATTTTCAAAATGGACATATCCTCGTCGAAACAGCCGAATTCTACACCCACAACCCCCACCACAACGGTCTCTCGACCCCAAATAAACTCAAATAGAATCCTTCAATGGTATTGTTGTTCCTGCGGCCAATCTTACGGCGACATCTCGAAGCTAAATTACTCCTTGGCGTCGTATCCTTCGCCGTTGGCCTCCCCCATAGTCGATGAACATAACTTCATGGCTTATCCTCTTCACCACTCCTTCACGCTGTCCGAGCCGTCATTATTGGAGGGCAAATCTAGCGAGAAGGAGGATCGATTCGGCTTTCCCAAGAGATATAATTGCCATAGATGCGACCATATGATGTGTCCTTATTGTCCCAAGGTGAGACTAAAAGATGTTCTTCTGGACTAGATTTCGAGAGACAATCTAAGACGAAGATAGCTCAAACTGATCAAATCCCACTGCACAATATAACAACCTTGTAACACATATTTACGACTATCATTATAATAGTACTTCATGGATCTTACACTAACATTTGGCTAATAATTAATTCTTCCATACGCATCTTACTAATGATTATTATATATATCTGCTTAATGTAGCAACTCTTCCACTTATATTTGTAAGTGACCACTTCGAATACACCAGACACAACACATTGCGACTAATACAGATGGACAAATTGCTTTCTCACTAAATGCCACCAATTGGTTCAAGATTGACATGTATATTTTTCTGTTGATAACTTATTGCAAGCAAATTGCAACCAGTTACAAGAAGTAATGATCATTTTAAATGTTAGATAAAAGCCCGAAAATGCAGAATTGTTGGATAATAATTTATTTTGGCTTTGATAGTCAGAGCTCATTATACCCCATTTCCTTAACAAAGTAGCTGATTATGAAGACTAGTAGAAATATTATTGAGTCATTGGACTCAACATCAACATCAACAGATACCCAAGGAAATTTGACTCTAAAACATTAATGTCCCCACAACCCGTGAAATCACATTGAAATACTAGGTTGCAACCGTCCACCAAATTTACCCCATTCTGGGATTCAATGAAGATGTGAAACATCGGTTCCTTGCCAAGCCATTCGATATAATGAATATGATCTCTATTCCAAGTTGGAAGTCAACTCAGAATACACGCTCTTCTTCACATCGAAATATTTGGATAGAACAATATTCTATGAGGATCAAAAGTCCAAGGAGCCAGAACCTGGATTTCACTATAAAATTACAATTTTATAATGAACAAATACAAATACTAAGGAAAATAACTGGAAATGGAGGCATATTATGGCTCGATGCACTCTTCTTTAAACAACCTCGATTTTTCTTTAATAAATTCGTTGTTTTGAGAGATGACAACTTCCAAGTTGGATATGAAAGTGAGGCAATGATAAAGAAACAATGGTTCGAATGCAGTTTCCTTCATCTTTTCTTAGATGAAGATACGGTTCAGGAAAGAGAAGGTTCAATCTGTAGCTACCTGAAGGGGAAACTGAAATCAATGAGAAACGAAAAAAAAATGAGAAACGATCTCTCGTATGACTATTCAATCAGGGTGTTCTACCAGAATCCCGAAATATACGGTCAACCATGTGTCGAGTGATTTGTGGGTGTTCGCTTCATAAATCGTGAGCTTATCAACCGTTACAGACCCTATACCTGGTCAATGGAATTCTACAGTTCTGATTACTTCTATCTTGAATTATTGGAGAAGTTTCCATTTTTCACATACAATATTGGAGAGGCGTTGGTTCTTGCGCAATTAAATGTTTTGTATTTCCACAAAAATTATCATCCTGAAATAGAGCTATTCACAGCCGCTGCCAGAAGTGGTGACTTGGAGAATTATAGTGACCAACTCAATAAGGCGAAGAAACTAAAAAAAATCCATCGCTATCTTGATCCAGTAAATAGCTTCTCTTACATCCTCCCAAGGAGATTCCAATCGATGAAACGAAAATGCCTAACTTTGAGTTTTGCTATGATATATACTCGTTTGATGACGATCAACCAACTTCTAATATTTCTAGCAGTGAGAGTGAAGCTCAACAGTGCCACAATAATTCAACTGCTACTCACAATTGTATAGTTAGAATTAAACAAAGCATATTGTAGAAACTTCCGACAACGAATAGTTCATTACCAAGTAACACTTCTGTATATCTCTAGCAAAGAGACAATTGAAAACCTCAGCTTCAGCAGTTCAGTACCAATAAATAAATGGCCCAATTACTTAGAATTAAAGAATCTTAGAGGGTAAAGATAGACTTCAATACTTCAAATTAAAGCTTTATCTTGGTATTCAACCCCAGACCAGTATAAACAAGCTCCAGTTTATAATCGCCTATATTAACACTCAAATAAGCTATTCCATCGATCTCTAACTCCCCATTCAAAGCTCTTCTTAGTATATCACTCCCTATTCCCTTGTTTATAACGATTGGGATTCTCGGAGTTGTGTAGATTCCAGGTGGAACATTCAATGTCACAGAATGGTCGATATATCCTAGAACTGTCTCTTTATATACCGCTTCAGCTGCAACAATGGTGACCAAAATCTCTCTCGAGAGTGGATTCAATATCGTTACTTCGACATCTGAACTGAATACATGCAATGTAGACTCTATCACGAAACCTGATTGATGCGTAGGTAATGGGACAGATATAGACAACATCCGCAGTATAGAAGATATTATGCTGTTGGCGTCATCATTGATAATCGTATTTTCAATGGTTAAATACTTCGATATCCCAGAAACATAATAGCTCATAAACTCATCCACCACAACTCCATTTTTGAGTTCAACCTCCAAACTAGTATTGAACCATGTTCCAGCTGGAACGAATATATCTTCTCCACCGATCACGCCAATCCAACTATGATTATAGTAGATATCCATGGATACCCGATCAAGTGCGATTGATGCATTGAAAGGATTATAGATTCCACAATGAACCAAGACCCTAAGTAAGGACTCGTTTGAGTCTAAATAATCAATGGAATCGAAATACGTTTCCAAATCATATAGTGTGGTATTATCAAATGCCGGTAAATCTACCTTGAAACTCTTTTCGATGGACTGCAATATGGAATCTTCGACCAGGGTTTTCAATTGAAAATCAAAAATACCACTTAATCCCATATTTAAGATATCATTACCATCTAGAAAGTTTCTCAATAACCCAATAAAAGGTTCAGGATCATAAATATCAATATTTGAATTGTATATGTTTAACTCCATTTCAAATAAACTCTCTGAATCCGAAGAATTCGTAATTGGTCCCGGCTTCTGGTTGACTCTGTTATTTTGCCAATGTTCCAAAGTTAACTGGCCTATCACAGAATTGTTGTATTCCATTTCTATTTTTCCCTTTAATAGAGGAATATCGAAATCAATATCAATGTTATTTAGAGCTCCAGTCAAGGTCACATTAGAATCGATGATTATGTGGTCTCCTTCTGCGGGAATTATAATATTTATTGCTTTGATAGATGATTCTTGGATCACATCACCGAAGTCTAAGGGGTAAGAAGTAGATAATGGAATATATACTTGATGGAAAAGTCTTGTGAACCAATGAGGCACGGAGCCTGAATTGAATCTAAGATAAATTGATATTTCGTCGTTGTTCAACATGGAAATGGCGTATTTATTGATTGGAGATATGTCACATAATTCAAGACATCCTTCTGAGAGTTCTGGAATTGCGATACTCAATCTAGTTGCAATTGTCGAGTTCTTTCCTACACTTATATCAGGAACTTCCACCATTCCTATATAAATCAAATCCTGACATCCCTCGATGTAGAGGTCCCAAATGGACGAGCTGAAATCTAGTTTTAACGGAATTAAGCTCGTTTCAACAATCACATCAATATCAACACCAATTGAGTGCGATTCTTCTAATTGGAATACGGTTAGATTGGAGTACAGAATTTCGGGTGGTTGAGACTCTATGATCACATTATCAGAAAAATCAACCAATCTCCGAATAGATAGCCAATTGGCGTCAATTCGAACATCTGACATGAGATGTATTTCAATCTCAATTGATGGGTCCTCGAGCCATTTGTTCAAGAATTCCCCGGACTCAACGGGGAGGACACTTGCATTTCCTGCGAGCTCAAAGGGTGAAGGGACTCCATCGAGGGCCAAATTGAATTTCTGGGGAACCTCGACATCGACAAGATGGCTTATCGTTCCGTTATATCCCATATAAACGCCAATTACATCCTTGGGCGAGATCACAAGAGCTCCAACAGCGACAGAAACAAGTTTGACAACGGATTTCACATAATGGCCAGAAATCCTGTCACAATCGAAATTGAGTTCACCCAATAAGCGGAAATTGGCCCCATCATCATTGAGGTCCACAACTGTAAACGTATCGAGGGAGAAGGAGACGGCTTGGTTGGCGATATCCTCGAATGACCGGTTGAATATGTACAAATTGACGGTGATGAAAGAGAAGAAAAGCACAAGAACGGCCAATTTGACTGGGTTCGAGACACAAGCGTTGAGGATGGAGGAGATACCAGCAAGAACAAACGAGTAGAACGAGGTGATTGGCGGGACCGGCGGTTGTAGCGGACAAGGCGGTGGTTGTTCAACGGGAACAGTCGACAATTGGTCCGACGACTGCGATGTCGTAGAGGGATCCATCGTTGAATGAGTATTGGAACAAATGGCTGCCATTGTCATGCCATATCACATCGTTGCAGCCATTATCTGTCAAGTCCGACTTCCCAATGCAGTAACACACGCCATTCTCCCACCATCCGCTTGATGGTGCAGCGTTGGCCACCAACACACCGGTTGTTGTTGCCGCATCATGCACACACCACACACGCGTTACGCTAAAAAGTTTTATGTAAACACACCGCGCAGCGCTAAAATGGTGTGCGTGTTTTCACCACCATGAAAATTGGCCCGATCAATTGGACAAGTTATCGGTGAGACAGAGGAGGAAATTAGGTTTCGCTGTGTATATAATCGTTTCGTGTGTTGTTGTTGAAGCGCGATTAGTTTCTGATTGAGTATTTTCTGCTCCTGAGCCCGTTAGCCGACCGCCTTGTTCCAAGCCTTCCCCGTGACATAGCCAGACGAGGTGTGTGAATAGTGACATAAACCACACATAACCCTCGCTAAGAAACATTGAACAACACCAGAGAACCGCCAAAACATCATGGATCCGAAATTGAAGACATTGCCTGAGTTCTTCCGCCACGAACGGGCCCCCGCCTCGCCCTCCATGGGCCTCCAGTCGGCGTTTCCCCCATTCAAGGTGGAACACACCTACAAGGGAGTGTACGAAAGAGCCGGTTTCGACATTTACAAGAACCCGCCCAAGTCCAAGACGTCTCCATCGTCCAAATCAAACAAATCCAACCCCAATTCGCCCGTCACGTCGCAATCCTTCTTCAAGGACTCCAGTGCGCGGTCGTCTTCTTCCACGGCCCATGGTCAACAAAGAAGGATGTTGGATTCCCAGAGAGCAGAGAAATCTCCTGCCAATTACGCCAATTACCCAACCCCGCCCCAATCTGCTCCCGGCGCGAGATTCTCGTCCCAAGTTTCGTCTCCACGAAGCATTTCTCACGGTTCGTTCCAGAACCCACATCCAAATTACCAACAACAGGCCGCTCCAAGAAGCGTCTCGAGCCCTTATTCTGCTAAAAACACATCAAGTGTCTCCAATCACTCAATTTCATCGCCACTAACGGCCACCCCTCCTTCTGCATCATATCTACCATTCAATACCAGCCAGATCGTGCCGAAGAATAACAAGAATTACAAGAATTTGGAGATACAAACTGTTTCGCAGAATGCAAACACTTCATACACGCCAAATTCGACCTCTTCGTCGTCCAGTTCTGAAAGAAGAAGAACAAATTCGACGGAAATGACCAACAATTCGTCAATGAACTCGTTGATATTGAAGAAAGGCGACGAGAACGACTCCCCGGTTGTTGCATCCTCCAATGCTCCTTATCCAACAAATAACATGAACAATGGTCTTGGAATAGACATGCGCACCACTTCTTCGCTTCCTCAACCATCTACCTCGATCAACTTCTCAAGACCTTATCCAACCGACTCAGAGATGTCATATTCTGATCCTTCCCTTGGTGCATCCAATTACACCACCATGCCGCTCAATTCCCCAACGGCTGATCTGAGCAATAACCCATATTCAAGAACCAGAAACACACCATATCACTTGAAACAACAAGAGTTATCCAGACAACATACATTGGTTAAACAAGAGACCCCATATCCTGTTTTGGATAATGGAAGAGAAGTTGCCCCTTCACAACCTGCTGTTGTCAAGCCCTCTTTCTTGAACTCCAATCCTATGGAAACCAGGAGAGACAGTGTCATGAGCATGATGTCCTCGGTTTTGACCCAATCATCCGACGAGGAAGAGGATGACGAAGATGCGCAAATAGACAGAGAATTAGAAGAACAATTAAACGAATTCCATCAAGAAGACGGTTTACCTACCTTCAAGATAACATCCGACGAACCACCTCGTTTCCATATCGAGGAGAATTCGCCTGCACCTTCTGAGAACAGCTTCAGATTCTCTCCACCGGTCTCTAAAGAAATCGAGCTTTTGGACAATGAGATTGACAAGCAATTGCTCGAGTCTCAATTAGACATTTCTCCTGACAACGGTGCTGACGACACTTTGAGCTCAATTGAGGGCAATGATGATTACAGTCCAGAGTTGCCTTTGCAGGTCTCCAAGGACCAAGGCAGATTTGAATCCTTATCACAAGCCGATTCTAGCGCTCTTAGTGGATTCCAGGACACCACCGATGAATTGCCAAGTACATTCAATGCCTATGCCCCAAGTGCTACTACTGCTGTGCCAAGTGCTATCACAGCTGTGCCAATTCAAAGCCAACAGCAAGTTCCAAAGTATTTCGAGCACTTGGAATTGAATCCATTAAAAGATATCCCTAATATTACTTCTTCCTCATCCAATATGGCTTCACATGCTGAACCACATGCATACAAAAGATTATCTGGAGCTTACAGTGCAATTGAAAGTGTCAATTCCATCTCCAATTCTCAATTTGATTCAGATCATCAGAGCCAAATATCGGTCAAGAAGTACCCATCGGGAGAAGGACCATGTAGAGTTTGTAATGAGGAGATCAACACGAAGCCAATCTATTCGAAGACAGGTGAATTATCGGGACAATGGCATAGACCCTGTTTTAAATGCTACAAATGTCAAATCAAGTTCAACAAACATATTCCATGTTATGTTTTCAACGATGAACCATATTGTCAACAGCATTATCACGAATTGAATGACTCTTTGTGTGCAATTTGTCACCTTGGTGTTGAAGGTGAATGTATCGAGAATGAAATCAGTGAGAAGTTCCATCTTGAGTGTCTTACATGCTCAAAATGTACGCGTTCTATTGATAGTGATTATTATATTGTCAACGACCAGATCTTGTGTGAATCTGATGCGTTGAATCTTATGAATACATCCAATGGCTTACAAGTCAACGATAAGATTGAGAAGAGAAGAACAAGATTGATGTTCATGAATTGAGGAACCGGGTTTTCATTGGATGTATTATAGTTGGACATTTGTTGCCGTGAGAGGTATGTGTTGTATTGTTATTTATGTTGTTTGTTAAGGTGTCAGTTGTTCTATTTGCCATGCTCTTCACTTCCATTTCTGTGTTGTTTAAAATTTATAGATATTTCTCTTGCTGTTTTAATTATATCATCTTTTTATTTTGAGTAATACAGGTGTTGTGCGGTAAAGTATATTATGTATATCACAATGTATCAACGTTTATCTTCTTCCCAGTCCCAAGTCATTAGCGTCAGCCCAAGTTGGATCGTTATTGAAATCGCCATCAATGACGAAGTCGTCGATCGAATCGTGGTCACTGTCAAACGAAGAGCCCAACGTGACCAATTCCGGGTCCATAGAGTTATCCTGATCATAGTCATCGTCCAAGAAATTGTGATAATGGTCCAATTTCTCTTTCATCTTGAAATAGATGATGTAGGCGGTTGCCGAGGCCGCGATCATGGCGATGATGATGGAGGCGAGATCCACCAATCTGGTGGAGGAATCATCTGTTTCGCCCATCTCCTTCAATTTGGAGCCTACAAATGTGTGTATCAATAATTTTGGCGATGTGATCAACGACGCCAAGAAGAACCTTGTCAAGGTGACGTCTGGAATCGCAGCCAAGGCTCCATTGGAGAGCGAATACGGCAAGGGACACAAGCGAACCAAGATCAACAACACCAACCGTTTGTCTTCCTTCATGACCTCGCTCAAGGCGGCGAAATTCTTGTTCTTGTTGATCAATTGTCTCGCCTTGTTGAGAAACAAGAACCGGAACAAGAAGAACGAGCAAACCGAGCCGGTGATGGAGGCACTGGCCAATAAGGGCCACCCATAGGGGAACCCCCAGATCATTCCTGTCAAGGTGGACAAGGCCGAGAACCCAATCAATGGAGGGAATGAGACAAAGAAGATGAGGGTGAACATGACGAACTTTCCATGTTTCGAATCGTGCCAGGACGTGGAAGAGTCGATCAAGAATTTGATCAATTTTTTGTGGAATATCAACACCAAGAAGCAGAAAACCCCGAAAAATGACACTATTATATATATGGATATTCTTTTCCAGGCGGGTTGTTTAGCTAGCCATTGTTTGGCATCCTCGACATAATAGTTTAGAACTTGGAGGCCCTGGGTGCCTGTGTCGTATAGGCCCAGAAACGGTCCACTTTCGGGATCCAATTGGGGCATTGGGAATAACAAGAAAGAAAGAAAGAAACCAATTGGGTGTTGCTGTGCTCTTAGATATTAGAGTTGAAGTCATCTCGGTTGACAGGTGGGGTGGTAGATGCACGGACAGAGAGGCCCCAGTTAAGACGAGATGCCGAGAGCTGATTGCCGAGAGATGAAGGAGGTGCCGAGATGAAGGAGTTATCGGAAATGAAACGGAAGATAATTTATGATGGAGATATTGCAGTTCAGGGGAAATACAAATTCTATTTTCTCTGGAAATTGAAGTTAAATTGTATAAATCATACAAACACAACACACTCCCTCCACACATTCCCGCCCGTGCATCTACCAATCGAGCCTATTGATCCCACATGTGAAGAATTCCATACAACAAGAAATATAACCAACACAAACCAAGCCATGCCGTTCATTGATGAGTTGGAGCAGATCAAAAACGAATACCAGATCGAATTCGATAATAATCTCTTTGTTTCGTTTCTCATCTCGTTGATCGCGCGGAAACATCTCTTGGTGGTGAGTTCCGATGTGGAGGAATCCATAAACGAATTGCGGAGAATCATGGTCAATTACATGGGGATGGCCAATTTGAACATTCTAGATGTTTCCCAATATCACACGTCATTGGAATTGTTGCGGGACATGGTCAATTACGAGGAAAAATGCATCAAACAGATGGTGATAATCACCAACATCGAGGACTCTTCGATCAACATACAGGCCACATTATTGGATATATTAACCAAGGAGATGATTATTTTGGATGGAATTGAATACCATGCAAGAGAAATGTTCATAGTGTTGCCTATAGTCAGATACAAGTTGGAGCAGGAATACACCAACACATATCCCCAGATCTTCAAATATCTCCTAGATAAGTTCTGGTTCAAACAGGTGCACAATCCCGAGGAGAATACCATATCCAGTCCTTTTTCCGATGTCCCTGTGAATGCGGATTATACGGTTTTTTTGCGGATGATACTCAATTATCGGTCCAAGCTCCAGGAAATCAGTGTTGTTCCCGACATTAAACGATATATCTACGATATCTTGGTCTTCACCAGAAACCATCGTGCTATTTTGGGCGGGGTTCCCACGTATTTGCTCAAGGACTTCGATTTGATGGCGCGAACGATTTGTATATTGTACGATTATGGGTATGTGATTCCGTCGATGGTGAAATTGGCGGCGAGAAAGATTTTACCGTTGAGAATACGGGTGGTTGAGGCGAGACACGAGCCGACTCTTTTCTGGGGAAGTGACATTAATATGGTTTCGGAGATGTTGGAGAAATGGACTGTGAGTTCTGTTGTTGAGGATGTCGTGAGACAAGTGGGTCCGCCTATTTGAGGAGGTGGTGGGTGAGTGTTGAAGTGGTGAGCGTTGTGAGGTTCGTTGTAATGTGATGAGTGGTGACTGACGAAGAGTGTGTGATGAGTGTGATGGGCTAGATTTGTTTATAGGAATGGGAATGGGATGGTTATTATATGTAGATTACAATTATATAATTATTGATTATATGAATGGGAACAGAATTGATTATATATGTAGATTATATTAAGTTGTGTCGGATATTCGAATATTTATCCAATATAAAATGTTGAACAAGTAGCATAAATATATTCATAATCAAATCATACCATGCCACAATAATCGACTTCATCGATTAACATAAATATATTCATATTCATAATCACACACCATGCGACAATAATCGGCTCCATCACCAATTCAGTATCACCGCTTTTCTACATCACCATAATTCCTCACTTCTTCTGCTTCAGGAAGTCAATGTAATTGTGCATATAACAACGCATCTCAAGAACCATCGCTTCGCTCTAACCATCAAAACTCCACCATGGCCAGCAAAGAGGTGAGTACCTTCTAACCATTCAGCAACATCCATTAACATCCAGGTGACCACATTTGTGGTGGATCTTTCGCCCGCAATGGCGAATAAGAACCACGATAGAACCATCTCGGACCTCGATTACGGATTGAAATACTTCAACGACGTGATCTTATCCAAGATCATTAAACATCGCAAAACAGACTTCATTTCCGTGGTGTTGTGTCATTCGGAGAACACCGCCAACATCTTCGCTACCGACGACGAATTCACCAACATCGAGACCATCAACACTCTCAAACTCCAACCGCCGTCGTATTCGGACCTCAAAACGTACCAGTCCAAAATGGTGCCCAATATCGACGAAATCAAACACACCGAGGGTGATATCTTCGCTGCCTTCATGATCGCATTGGGCACCTTACAACCGACATTCAAGAACAAATACATCCGAAACATAGTGGTGATCACCAACGGGGAAACCTCCACGAAATACTTCGATTCGCCTCTTGTGGACTCCATTGTGGACCCCATTATTGCGGGAAATGTCAAGGTTGTGGTGGTTGGAATCGACTTCGACATCAACGACTTCAATTACGATGGCTCCTCGAAAAGCGAAACAAAAATCCTCAACGAAAAACACTGGAGAAAACAATTGGCAAGATATCCCGATTCGTGTTTGATCACAAATTCTCAATTGGAAGAGGCCATCAACGACCCTCCCACGAAAACAATCAAGCCCACGGCCATATTCAACGGCCAATTGCGATTTGGCGCGGATTTGATGACCAACCAGGAATACGATTCATTGACCGACCCGTTGAGTATAGCCTTTCGGGTCCAAGCGTATCATGGCGTCAAAAGGGAGAATCTCCAGCCCACAAAACGATACATACTCCAGAATGGCATTGTCTACGAGACCCAGAGTGTCTACGATTATTACATGAAGGAAAAAGCAGATGGCCAAGCTCCCGACGATCCAGAGCAAGAGGACAATATTGTGGAGTTGCCTGTAGATAAACATGATAGAATAAATGGCTTCAGATTCACATATTACGATCTAACGGAATTGACACCGGACTTGAAGGAAGCCTCTCAATTGAAGACGGAGCCCGGAATCGATATATGTGGCTTTATCTTGAAAGATGACCTACCTTTGAGTTATTTGACAGAAAATGCGCTATATATTTTCCCATCTCAAATCGGTGTCTCCAGAGATATCATCGGATTCAACAGTCTTGTGGAGAGTTTAATTGTCTTGAAATCATATGCCATCGCAAGATACGTCCAAAAACAGAATGCCGAGGTGCAAATGACAGTGTTGATTCCAGTGGAATTCGACACCCATTCTATTAGTTCCAAGAGAAATGATGACAAACTATTTGGTCTTTGTATGATCAGATTGCCTTTTGCTGAGGACGAGAAAATGAAAACCTTCATGAAGCTTGTCAATTCAAATGCAACTGACACTGAGGCTGGAGATAAAGATGCTCTGATCTATCCAACCGCAGATAATATACAATTGATGGAGAGTTTCGTGCTTGGTATGGATTTAGATGAAGATTTATCTACAGATTTAAAGTCCAACGAAGATCAAATCACGATCCCTTTGTTTGCTTCTTCTCAATATTCCCAACTACCTCTTCCCAAACCTGTGAATAAGCCAATGACATTAACCGAGCGTCTCACACCTTCCAATCCAGGTATTTTCCATTACAACAAGCAACTTAAACAGATCGTTATAAGTTCCATAGAGTCTGATAAACCGCTAACAGAATTCTTAGAAAAGGTGATTATTCCTAGTGATTATATGCCCATTGAGGATATCTTTAAGTTCCAAAGCAAAGAACAAAACTTCTTTGATGATCTCGCAGGGAGATTACAAGTTTTGGCACTTCAAATTAAAAAAGATTTTGGGGTCAAATATCTCGAATTTGAGAAAGCTCAGAAGGAGAAGGAGAAGAACCAACAAGAGGAAGTCGCTTACATTTATGATGATGTAAATGATATGGACGAATGGCTCTAATCGATAGTTCCATCTGATGAATGGTGTAAAATCTATTTACGACACAATTAGCTACTCACTTCTATTTAGCTAAATTCTATTAGTTTCCTTCCCATTATAGCCATCTAAATAAGTCTCAAATCCCTCATTACATCCTCATGTTCAAGCAATGTCATAGCACATCTCTGCGATGCATCCTTCTTATTCCTATCAACAGCAATTACGACAATTATATCATGGATAAGCAACAAGGTCTTGTAACCATCAACCACTCTTTCAACATAATATTCTGGCTTTATTCCAAGCGTTTTGTTGCACATTGAATATAATTTGTCCTTCGATGTCTTGTCAATCTCCCTAAAGCTTGAACAGATTAGCGGAAGATTAGGAAACTGCTCTCTCGTCCGAATCATCATCTCGTGATTCATATTTATAGCAGTTACAGTAGCTCCCCCTGTCTCAAACGAAGGGATAAACACATTCTGATTCTGACCCTGGGGAACAAGAGCAACTGAATTGACAGGAGGGGAATTGTAATTAACTAGCGCTTGATGTTGGTTCTGCAATTGTGGTGGGTATGGGTTAATGTTGCTATGATAAACGGATGGTGAGTTGCTGGTTTGGGAAGTCTCAGTCGTCTCCAGTTGATTGGATGCTGGGAAGAGACCCAGAATCACGTTGTTCATGTGTGTTTCCACTTCCGGCTCTTCACTATATTTTCCAGAGATAGAGCCTGGAGTCCACGAGTTCACCGATCCCGAGCCTGTTTTAGCGGGGGACAAAAGAGAAGGAGGGAACAGTAGTCCCGGTTGAGGTGCTTGGGGTTTGTTTCCCTGAAAATCATATGTCTGCTGAGGAATTGAGATTCCAAGCATCTCATTGTCTCTGGAAACTGGAGTTGGAAGCTCATTCTCGGGCTGATTGTGTTTCTCAATTTTATTCATCTCAATATCCTTCTCCAACTTCTTGACATAATGAGATTTGAGTGCATTCCCAGCAGCGTTCAAACTGGCTTCCTTCTTGTTCATAGAGATTCCCATTCCTATCACTTGTTTTCCAACTTTAAGCTCAACTATATACGGACGAGATAACCCATCTCCTTTAGAAATTACCAGATAAGTTGGACCATCTGTGTATGAGAGTAGCAAGTCATCCAATTTCACCTTGGAATATTTGGGAACACCAATATATCCTATTCCTAACTGGCTATTGTAATCATCTATGTAAGGTTTTGTGAGCATTTGGAACATTCTGAATAAACCCGAAGAATCCGAAGTTTCGTCTGATATGAGTCCACCAATGTAGGATAAGAAAACATCGCTGAACACCACTCTGAGCTGGGCATCGCTGTATTGTCCAATGGGTAAGTTTTTCAAAGCATCATGAAAGCCATACGAAAGTGCCCAACCAGTCAAAAGCTGGGGATTGATCAACTCAGATCTGATTCTAGTGGACTCCAGATCTGAAAGATACGGCATCTCATCGTACACTATTCTTCCCATGACCGATAACAAGACATTTCGTCCCAACATTCGGTATTGTCGACTATTATTAAGGTGATGTTCAACATCACTGACATATTCCTTATGCATGAAAAGGGTATCTTGATGCATCAACGCAGTGTAATGGATCTTGGGATTAGTGATTTTGGGTAATGGGGGAAGAAACTTGGGATCATGACAGAATTCTATCTCCAATGGCGTCAAGGGAGCGAATCTCTGTGGGATTATTTGAGTCGCCAATCCAAAGTCCTTTCCAGGAAGAACAAGATCTCCGCCCTTATAATCAATGATCTCGTTGAATATTTGCAATTTCCCCTGTTTATGCTTCAATTTCAATAATGCAGCCATCTTGATGGCATCTTTGGAGCCACTTAGATTGGGGTTACTCAAATTCTTTTGGAATTCAAGCATATCTGGAGCAGATTTTAGAAGCTCTTCTATGCTTTTCGCTACAATCTTCATATATTCTTCCATTTTGGCAAGCTTTGTTGCAGTGGACATCTTTTTGTTCGGTTTATATTCGATTTGGTTGTGTTGATTCTCGATTTTCAAGGTGTTTTCAAGAAAAACCGATTTATGTAGATCCAATTTCTGTTTTTTAAGATTTCTAGCACTGAAATATTCGCCTTCTTCGATATGATCAGGCCTTTTAACCGAGTTTCTCTCAGTTTTTGGAACAGTTTCCATCAATCTTTCTGGTTTATTCAACGATTCGACTAATTGAGCATCTTCGGAGAATTCAGACACAAAATCACTCAACCCACCTTCTATAGTGAGGAACTTATTTCTTGGTATTTGGTTATTGTTCGAATGAATCTTCTCTCTAACCGATCGAAGGTATGTCTCGGAGAAATCCACATCCATAATGGCGGGGGGTTCTTCCCCAATTTCGGCAATATCGCCATCTCGTAGACCATTTAATGACGCAGAAAACATAATTCTACACGGATTCTATTCCATTTGTGCTGGAGTAGAGGTAATATAGTACAAGTTATTGCTGGTATGTATATGTGAGGTCGTGTGTGGATGCAAAATGTCACGTGATGGAAGAGATGGGATGTGATAAGGAGAAGAAGTATTGTCACCATTAATTCCAAAATACAATTCAGGATGCATTTCAAGATCTACGATTAATATCGGACGAGAATGAGGAATCTAAAAAATGGCTCTTATTAATGAGAGAACGTGTTTATCGCACATTCGCACAAGAAATGGCACCCACACACCCATGATTCTATTGTCATTAGAGCAAACTTTGAATAATTTATATTTTTAAGTCACTTTATCTTTACTATCATCTTTACCATCATCCATAACAATGACCTTTTGGATTTATAGTTTACTTAAACCAGTAGTAGACTACTTGGAATCGAGAGATGAATTCAGGGTAACTCATCAGACTGACACACAAATGATAATCACACACTCACAAATGATACTCACACACTCACAAATGATACTCACACTCGCTCACAAATGGTATCCACACTCACTCACCATGTTCAGATGAGATAGTCACTCCATTATCTCCAAATGCACATGGCATTTTCCAAGAAATGAGATAACATGCAGGAAAGTACCTCCCCAGAACGATATGTTGGTGCTATTGCAAGCATTGTGTGACTCCAATGAAGTGATGGCACGGCGAACGAATTATGCAGCAAAAGGGGGGGATCCGCGGGCATATTGACGAATCCAACAGAGCGTGAAAAGGACGCCTTGGACGGTTCAGGGGGTCGTTTGACCCATTTCCGTTTTCATAGAAGACAGGATTGTAGAATGACGAAACGGACCATAATTGAGGGGTTCCGGCCTTTAAATTTCAGTGAGCTATTCGGGCTATTTGGGTTATTTGGGTTGTTGGTGTTGCTGCAATTTGAAGACGCGCCTAGATAATAGACTAAAAGCGATAAAGAACAGGCTTAGGGGTAACATCCGATAAGCCTTGTGGGTTTTGGGTGCACTTTAATCCGTTTTGCGAAAATGGGCGAATATAGCGTTATAGCGAGATTCGGTGCCATATTCACAATAAATGGAACGAGCGAGGTCCCACGGACTTATTCCCTTTGCGGTAAGACGTTCCGCAAGTTTTTTCGTCATTTTTTCTGTCGACTTTGACGTATCATTGCCGGTATCGGTAGCAATAGCAAGTTCCACGAATAAACGCCTGCAAAGTTTGTCTCGACGAGTTGGGTGGTGTTCAGCCGTGGGGGACCGATTTATGGTTTAGGTTCAGATTGGATCTAAACCTTGTTAAAGGGGTTGAGGCGAGCCGCGGCGGGCTGTATGTCTCGAGGGCCCACATGAGACAGAGCGGCAACTCCAGCATCGACAGCATGGAGTCGAGTCGTCGAACACGAGACCATCACAGAATAGCCATCAAATATGCCTCACATCCCAACCTCACGTTCGTGCCATCGGGTTCGCTCATGTCTCGCTGGTCCAACCGAGGCTCCGGATTTAGTTGGAGTTGTTTTCATGTACTTCGACATGCTACATACTTGTTATGCTTCTGAACAAACCTAGCCGCAGGTCGTGTGACGAAGGGAAAACTTTTACTATATATATCTATAGCAGCATGTCTGCTGATATTGACGTTGGCTCGGTAGCGATTCGACTGTTGAGCTATGAAATTCAAACCAGTTAGATATTTGTCTCTTTTTATATACAGATTGTTCAAGTCGGGGCTCAATGGACGAAGCATATTCGGGTTGGTGTTCAACTTCGCCTTGAATTTCTCGCCTGTTTTCATATGGCTCTCGATCTTTAAAAATGCCGGCTTGATCCCCAAGGAGATCAGACCGAAGATATACGTCACACTCATCATGGATCTAGATCAATATTTGTATGCGTTGTCGTTTCCCGGCTTGTTGTTCGCGGCTGCCACTATCGCCTTGGCCTATTTATTGTACACGCTCTTTTACACATATAAATACAGACAATACGACCAAGAGGACCAATTCCAGGATGAAACCTCCATCGAATTGGAGCCCGTGCAATCCTCGGCCTCCTCCGACACCTTATTCGGCGAGGAGTACCCCATGGACTTTATGGACGTGGGTTTGAAGAAGAAATTGCTTAATAATTTGTCAACCAATAGACCATTGAATTGCTTCTATTTGGCCCCTCCAATCTTATTGGCCTCGTCATATTTCTTGTTGAACTTTGCCGATTATTGTAAACAACCCATCACCACCCCAAGAGATTTGGTTGCGTGGTTCTCATATGTTTTGTTGCATTTCTTGGCCTCTTTGTTCACCGCCATCTGGTTGTATGTGTTCCATGCTCCGGGTGCATTGGCAACCTTCTCCTATTGTTTGGGTTTACAAAATATCTGTGGGGTCATAACCCATTTGCTTTTCCCAAATGCTCCACCTTGGTTCATCCACAACAACGGTGTGAATGCTACTGCTGATTACGACATGCCAGGCTACGCCGCCGGGTTGACGAGAGTGGATCTCGCCTTGGGCACCCATTTGAATTCGTCTGGATTCCACGCCTCTCCTATTGTTTTCGGCGCATTCCCATCGTTGCATTCGGCGATGGCTGTATTAGTATTCTTCTTTGTTTCCTATTACTCGCGCTGGACAGTGTTGAAGGTCTTGGCCGGGTGTTTTGTTGCCTTGCAATGGTGGGCCACTATCTACTTGGACCACCATTGGAGATTAGATTTATTTGCTGGTATGTTATATTCGATTTTCTTTTTCACGTTATTTACACCGAGATTGGCCAGATTGGAGGAGCAATTCATCACTGCTAGATTGAATTACGACTTTAAGAAGGGCTCCAACATGGGGATGAGAGTCTTCAGAAACACTAGATTCCAGGGCTTCTTTGATCCTTACGCCTAAAAGCTATAATAATAATTATATTCATAGCACAACAGCATATCAATGCGTCTAGTCATTGATCCATTCCTAATACACGTCATGAAACTATTGCATCGTAGCATTCTTTGCATTGTAGCATTCTTTGCATTGTTGCATCCTCGGTAATTGTTGTGATGTCTAATTTTGTGCATATCATTGCAGAGAGATCTCACGGCAGAAGGAGGCGGAGTGAGCAGAGATCTATGCGAATACGACTAATGGTGATACCACGATAAGATACGAAGAATTATATATTCAAATTAATAAGGCGATGGAAATTGTGTTAAATCCGTGTCCAACAGTCTTCTTAGATCCATCTCTACAAATTTCCAGTCTAATTTTATCAGAGGTTAATCAGTGCATAGCAGGATGAAACTAATTGATCCGAGGTTTCCAGAACAAGGCCATTAGAATTGCTACAATTCTTGACTTTATGTCATTTTTTGCGGTTCTACTTAGTATCCAAACCTAATAAAACCACCCTAAACCAATGGCAAAACATTCTCAGACTCTTCACCGATGTAATTTCCAGGAGGGTTGTATGAACAGATAATGTAAGTGCCCCAATAGGCGTCACAATACTTGTAAGCACAACCGACCTCGGTGGATGACTTCCAGATGACTTGGGTGAAATGGTTCAAAGTGGTGGAAGTACCATACGCATAATCGTCACCTTCAGCATACCAAGCAGCAACGGCACCGGTTGTGGAGTAACCCAAGGCCAAGTTTTCACCGTATTGACCGCCAGAATGGACCAAAGTACCAGAACAATCGTATTTAGCAGCATAAGCGGCAGCATAATCGTATAAATCGGAGGACCACGAGTACGCAGACACGCCATGAGCAGCTCTGTCTGTGTTCTGGGCGTCAAGAATGGCGGTAGCAAAGGCCTTGTCGAGATCACCAGAATAATCGTTAATAGCGTCGTAAATGGAAGGGGTGCTTGCTTGGGTTGTTGCAGGGGCAGCAGCTTGGGTGGTGGTTGGAGCGGCGGCCTCGGTGGTAGGAGCTGGAGCTGGAGCCTCAGTGGTGGTGGTTGGAACAGCAGCTGGGGCCTCGACCTCTTCTTTGGCTGCGACAGTTGGAACAGCAGCCTCGGTGGTGGCTTCAGTGGTGGCCTCGGTGGTGGTCTCGATGGCAACCTCAGTCTCGGTGACATCTTCATCACCAGTGGCAGTGACAATGGTCTCCGGAATAGTAGGCTCAACCACCACGGTACCAGCAACAGGTCCGTTCACGGTGACAATATTGGTGGTGGTGACATAATAAGTCTTACAAGTAATGAATTGCAACAAAAAAGTGAATGCGGTCAAAAATAAAAGTTTCATGATGGGGATGAATTAATTTAACTGATATAAAGGAGTGACTGTTAAATTAATGCAATGGAGAAGCTCTGAATGAATCAAATTGACACAGTATTACCGATACAATTGCAGATGGCCCGTTATATATAGAACGGGACGTGTGTTGCCAGTTTGAGCGAGGAATCTGCACGCTGTTTATGTTTTACTTAAACGAAGGAGCGCGTTCCGCGGAGAAAAAAGGAACAAACGAGTTGTCCGCGGCAGCTCAAGGTTTGATGCGGTCACTCGATCAGGAAATGGGATGTCCAGAACTTGGAGATGGTCGCAATTAAGGTTCATTTCCACAGAGGATATTTGTGCAATATCCCATGGACCGACAAATCGGACATTCAGGAACCTTGCGTTGTGGCCACATTCTATGCAGCTCATATCGTGTACACTAGACAGCTAATGGCCCGTTACTGGGCAACACATCCATCGTCAATGGCACAACTTCGTTAACTTCTATTTAGCACAATAATGTCGAGATCGGGTGTATCACCATCAAATGTGCATAGACGTCTACAATAGCGTCAGGAATAATAAAATCTCATTCTATGACTAAAATACCGTGAATCGTAACCTCCCATTCATCCTCGTAGTAATCACTATTTATCATCGCAATTCTCATCAAATCATTCGTCGTTCTCCTCGGGAATCAAATCTATGGCCATGTCGTGCCATTCGAGCCCGGCAAACTTGCACTGCGAAACCCCCACATCGCTGAACCCGTTTCTATTGTAGAAGGGAATCAATTCCTTCTTGCAGAGCAAGATGATTTTGTCCCCGCAATCCTGGTTCGACAACTTCTGGATGTAATCGTGCAACAACAACGTAGCAAAGTTCTTCTTCTGCCATTCCGGGTCTATTATCAACGAATGGATCCCGATGTATCTCGAGGCCTCGATATGGCCCTGGATTGAGCCTGCGACAGCCAAGTTGTCGTCGGTTAATTCAGGTACCTCCATGGATTCGCTTGTGATATACTCCTCATGACACTTTGTAGCAATGATGTGGCCAATCAACGTCTCCTTGGTTATGGTGGACTTATCCGGCAATTCGTCTGTCAATTCGTCCTCCTCCATGTCGCCCTCGTCGTTGTCGACGCCGTTGGACTTGTTATATCTGGCCTCGAACTCTCTGATGAACAACCCGGAACACAACTCGGGACAAACCGTCAATCTGTAATTCAACTTCTCCTCGCTGGCCCTCTGGTCCTCGGGGAACCCTTTCATCTCCAACGAAACCACTTGGCTCAAGTCGCCGATATTCAATGGTCTGATGGCCAAATTGGGGGGAAACGACATATTTTCGACACTCTAATGGTTCTTCTACCGGATACGTTTATAGCTCAAGATGAATCGAAAACAAATATTCCTAAAGTTATCAATTCTGCTGACGATTCAATTTATCGCTGATTGCGCTCATAATGAAAATCTCCAGCAAAATCATTATCGGTCTCTGGACCGGTAATGAGACAGAACCGGGGAGGGGAAGTCGGAACTAACGCACCATCACCATAATTAAACAACATATTATTGGATATTTGGCATTGTAATGTCATTTTAATCTCGTTTTTTTATTTATTTTTTCATTATTAACGAAATTGACACCGTTATCTCCTCCTGAGCCGGATCCTCCTAAATATCCGGGTAACCCTCCACCATGCCAAAAGTTCGCCAAAATAAAATGAAATAATAATTGAACGAAAAACCTCAAAAAAACCCAAATTAATTCATTAAAAATCCCCCAACTCCCCTTATCACAACAAATTTGCACCATGAGCGAAGAAATCACAGAAGAATCCGTTGTTTTGCCGTTAGAATTGGTGGATAAGTGCATTGGCTCGCAAATCTCCGTGTTAATGAGTAACGACAAGGAGTTCCAAGGAACTTTAATAGGATTTGACGATTTCGTCAACATGGTTTTGGAAAACGTTACAGAGACCGATAATTCGGGAAACAAGCTTTTTAGAAAGAAGATGTTATTGAATGGGAACCATATTGCGATGGTGAGTTTTTTTTCGTATTTTTTTTTGGCAATTTTGCAATTTTTTATTATTTACTAACCCTCCAGTTATTACCAAACAACAAATAATCCTATCTAATTAAATGTACATTAAATGTTAATAGAATGTAGTTTGCATTGTCGTGTCGCCCCCACTGCTGGATAATGCAATGATGTTATCTTCACATTTGCCACTTTGGCCACAAAAACTATAAGAGGAGGTGGTTGCCCCCGAGTTCGTTGTAGTGTTGTAGAAGATAACCATGAAATTAGTAATAAATATCGAACAAAACGACCAGATTCTCTCTGTTGACATCGGGGCTGACTTGAATCTCGGCGACTTCAAGGCGCTTCTTCAAGCCGAAACAGAAATTGATCCGGAGAAACAGAAGTTGATCTTGAATGGTTTGGAGTTGAAGGACGACGACAAGCAGTTGAAGGAATTGGGCTTGCAAGAGGACGATTTGTTGATCTTGCGCAAAAAGGTGCTGGCCCCCAGTGTTCAACCGCCTGTGTCGGTTGCACCCGATGGCCAGATCGAAGCCATTAGGACGCAACTTCTCAACAATAATCGGATGAGCCAACAACTCAGCACTACAAACCCCGAATTGCACAGAAATTTGAATAATCCCGCCGAATTCAAAAGACTCTTCTTGTCCACCATGGACCAATTGGCAGGCCAGAATCAGCAACAAGGTGTTACCAACGACGAATTGGCCAGATTGCAGCAGAATCCAGATGATATAGACTCGCAGAAAAAGATCATGGAACTCATACAGAAACAACAGATCGAGGAGAACATGCAATTGGCCTACGAGACGTTACCGGAGTCTTTTGTCAGTGTCAGCATGTTGTATGTAAATGTGGAGGTCAACGGCCATCAATGTAAGGCTTTTGTTGACACAGGTGCACAATCCACCATCATATCGCCCCATTTGGCCGAGAAAACTGGCTTATTGCGCTTATTGGACAAACGATTCCAAGGAGAGGCCAGAGGGGTCGGTTCGGCTGCCATTTTGGGTAAGATCCATTCTGCACCCATGAAGATTGGCACGGACTTCTTTCCATGTAGTTTCATATGTCTTGACACCCAAGTCGATTTACTTCTTGGTTTGGACATGTTGAGAAGACATCGTGCCACCATCGATTTGTTCAAGAATAAGTTGATCATTGGAAACACCGAGACGTCCTTCTTGTCTGAGGCAGAGATTCCGTCGAGTGTGTTCAATGACAAGGGAACCTCGAGTTTGGGTTTTGGTGGCAACATCTTCTCGGGTGCGGGTCAGAGTTTGTCTTCTGGTGCTTCAACTTCCACTTCAAAAGCGCCACCATCACAAGCCGCGGGTAGTGCTGCTTTGAATAGAAATGGCGGCCATTCCGAGGCTAAAATCAAGCAATTGATGGACATTGGAGTCAGTAAAGCCGAGGCCATTAGAGCATTGGATCAATGCGATGGCAATGTTGATGTTGCTGCGTCATTGCTCTTCCAATGAACAAAATTGTAATATAAATAATACAAAGAATAGCATAAAATCGTGTATATTAATTAATTAAGCTCCTCGTATCCTGATACTGGGATGTTTATCCACCACATCTCGACTTAGACCGCTCCAGACCCAATCCACCGTGTTTGCGGGCATGTTCAAATCACAGCGGAATTCCTCGATGAACGTACGATCGTTCAAGTTGATGGTGGTGTTGAACGAGATGAACTCGTTAAATATCGAGATGAGAGACCAAAAACTCAACTTCCGCAAACAGGCAATAACTAGCGACGTTATCTGACACCCGTTAAGACAATGAATATAGATTGGACTGTAATTTTCATTCAAGATGATCTCTATTATCCCGGTGATGGTGGTATTTTCTATGGGAACGGCTCTTTTCTTCCCCTTTCCACTCTTTCCACACTCAACATGAATGAGATTGATGTTATTTCTCGTACAAAATTCATACAAATCCGGGTCTGTGTCGCTGTTAATAGGTTTAGGGGTTAATGATATCATAGTTTTCAATTTCAATGTCTCAAGAAACGGATAATTGATCTTTCTTGGATACGATCCTCTATAGAAATTGGGTTGCACCGTGTTAAATCTCAATGGAGGTGCCAATAATGGAGGTAATTCCATTTTTTTTTCCGGAATATCCATTTTATTGCCTATATACTGAATATCACACGATATTGACCACACTCAGCCGACTTCTTTTACTTAGTATTTTGCTGTATGATCTATCTCATGTTCCATTTCCTTGATGTGCCAGCTATGATTCAATTTCGGTTATGACACGTTTTATCACGTGCGATTGACGGGATATATCAATAACTAATTATTTATTTAAATATAAAATATATTAATTTTTCTTTTAAAAGTGTAATTGTAATAGGTTCTATTATTTGTATTGATTTGTAAATTAATCATGGTAAATTTTGTATTTATCTCTTTATTATTTCTACTCGTCGTTTAATTCATTAGATCTGCAAATCATAGCTATTGTATGTGTAGTACTTATGTGTAGTACTTATGTGTAGTACTTATTATACATTTATATTTTGTCCTGATGTATTTAAATATCTATATTTTGATGATGATTATCTCAGTTCTAATACTTCCTTATTTTTTTCAATCACCATTGCCACAGCTCAAAAAGAGACTATTAGATCCAAGAATATCAGAATCCCACTCATAAACTATGATATAGATAGCCAAATTTGAAGAACTTGAAATGGGAGCTGAAAGAAGATTATTGGTGCCTTCGCTAGATATGAAGGATCTACTATATGTAAAATGTTAGATGTCAGAGAATTATGAAGGTGATATGATTTATTACTAATACAACATTCCCACGATGTCATGAAGAAAAGAGTAAATTACACATATTCATCACAATATTAATTTTATTACTTCACAATTTCCAAGCGAACAAAAACAAAAACCCATTCCCGTAGTGCACCGTTGTATTGAATACAATTTCTCTTGCTGGCTCATCCCTCAATGACTCTTTCAAGTTCTCCACAATTTCCTTCACTCTTCTGGCTCTAAATATACCATTATTGTCAACAGATTGTTTTCTTGAGATTCATCGGCTCCAAGTCTCAAACGAATAGGCATATTATCACTCTCACGGTACTCATCATATTCAGGCACCAAAGAAACTTGTGGGTCATTATTGAATGAGTACATATCATAGGAAAACTCAAATTTAGGAATATGCATTTCATCAATCGAAATTTCCTCTGGTGGAAATATACAATACACTTCTTCGCTGGATCAAGATACCGATAAAGCTTCTTAAGTTTCATTCCCTTATTTAGCTGATCAGTATAAATTTCGAAATTTCCACATCTTGCTGCGGTAGTCAAGAGCTCAATTTCTGGATTGCAATCCATTTGATTGTATACAACATTGGAATTTGAAAGCACTAGGGCTACACCGATGTTATATCGGTAAATCGGGAACCTTCTCAACAAACCCATATAAACTTTATCTGGTCCATAGAACTCGATTGACCATTTATAGGGCATACAACGGTTGATGAACTCTTCATTTATGTACCCAACGCTGATAAATCGTTCAACACACTCTTTTCCGTAATTGTCCGGATCATGGTTAAACACCCGACTGGCATAGTCGGTGTCATACGTGATTTTCTTCTTGTTGATTTTAGTATCTCCTGATGATAACGACAACTAAAACCCTTCTCGTTCCTTGGCCATATCTTCATCTAGGAATATTTTAAGGAAACTACACTCGAAAAATTGTTGTTAGATCTCATGATCATCCTCCACTTCATGATCATCGAAATCTTCATCATTCACAATATCACATGTGTTAAAGCAAAAGCGACGCTCTTTACAAAATATGCGGTCGAGATATAATGGTTTGAGAATAACAGCAGTAGTACGATCCCGTATGTCTATCATTTGATCATTAGTGATAGAATGCTATAGTGAGATCCAGGTGTTGGCTCTTTAGATTTTTGATCATCGTAGAATCTGGTTCTCCGAAAATGCTTTGCAAGGAAGAACAAGTGGAGCTCTGACCTGACTTCCAACTTCTAATAAAGATCATACCAATCATTAAGAATACATACCACAGCAATTTGATGTCTAGTTTCGTCAGGGTATTTCTTAAATAATTTGCGACAAGTTTTTTGTGTTGGAGTATGTGGAAACCATATATTGAATGGAGCATATTGCTTGATCAATCCATCATCAATACGATTACTCAGGATGACTCAGTTGGAGATACATTGAAGAATTTGGGATCTGAAATATGAGTCAATTTCAACATTATTAGCATCCAACATATATTCAGCAAATAGCAAGCTCTTTAAAAGGCCCACTTTTAAACAAGGAAGCAAAAACGACTTATTTAGTATATAGCGTATAGCAGGAAAGTCTGTTTCGAACTGTTCAGGGTCCATACTTCTGATCTTTAAGTAGAGTTCCTCCAACTCCTGTTTCTTCCATAATACGCAAAGTAGTGTAACTTGAGAAAGTCGCTAACCATTTCAATAGGAATCACTGATAACAATTACTGATAACAATTACTGATTATAGATAGTGAATAGTAATATTGTGGTGAGCGCATATGCATGCTGTCAAAGTTGCATAAATTCGGGCTTATAAAGTAATTTGATGGCAACCAATAATCTTTTTTCTGGTGAGATGATGACAATAATACAATTTATGAACTTTTATAGTGCAATTATGTATATAAGTATATAGACTATAAGTAAGACATATTGTCTTGTAGCATATAACAATATGAATACAAGAGAATATGCTAAAAATGGTGTAATATAACAAATGAAATATTAATATATAGAGTCTATTTATATACATTTATATACTATAATATATAAGATACAATAGATATTAGAAGTTATTAAAAAGAGAATAGACTCTGGAATTGTGGGGAGAAACCAAGATTCGGAAAGTCAGTCCTCATAGAATACCAAAAAAGGTACGAATAAAAAGAATAGAATTCCTTTTTCATCAAACATCCCTATCTTCATATATTAACTAGAAGGTAGTCCTATAAATATAATCTAGCCGAGTCAATCCAGTCACGTGTTACAATCACCAAAAATGGTAGTGCATAACCGATTATTATACTACCGCGCCCTGACACCGGCCGTATATTAAATCAAATACCCTGTCAATTAAGCCATTTAAATAAAAAGACAATAAACAAAATGGATGTTTATGAACAATTACAACAGTCCGAGTCCACCGAGACGTTGAAATTGGCAGACGAAAAGCCGGTTTCAACGGACTCCATTAACGTAAAGACCGAGGAAATGGTCCAGAATATAGAAAATGAAATAGGAAAGGCGTACAATTTGATTGAGAAACAAACAAAGTCGCTCGGATCCACATTTGGTCTGTCATTCGGCGGATTCTGGTCTAATATCTCTGCTTCTATCAATTTGGACGACACCAAACAGAAGTTGAACGACTTGAATGAGGAGTCCGTCAAAAGCTTGGAGGCCACCAAGGCCAGAATAGGGGAGACATTAGGCTCTTTACAAGCCAATTTACCCAATTTCAACGAAACAAAGACCAGATTGGAAGAAAACTTGTCGAAAGTGGAGCAAGGGTTGTCGAAATTGAAGCTCAATGAGAAGAAATACGATGAAGATGGCAACGAGATCAAGAATGAGATGTTGGAATCCTTAAGCACAAAAACAAACCAATACTTGGATGATTTGGACAAGGAATTGGAAACAGTGGAGAATTTTGCCGGGAAATACGCCTCGAAATTGGGATCGTTCTTTTCCAGCGTCATCTCTATTGATGATGAATCGCCCTCAAGGAGATCTGGCGACTTCGATGATGATGTATTGGTCGATAGTGACTCAAACATCTTGTTTAATGTGCCTGAAAATGTCAAATCTCAAGTTTATGCCACTAGATCAGAAGCACAATTAGTCGCTCTTAATACATCTGCCGATTTGTATACCTCCGCTATCAACGACCCAAATTACGATTCATTCAAGAAAACGTTTAAGATTGACTCCAAAACCGAGGAAATCTCCACCATTTTGACCAAATACCCACCTTTAAGATCTTTGATGTCCTTGATAGTCCCCACCAAGGTTTCCTACGACGAATTCTGGTACCGTTATTTTTTCATGCTCGACAAGATCGAGAAGGAGGAACAAATCAGAAAGAAGTTATTGGAGTCCAATGGTGACAACGAAGAGGATTTCAATTGGGATGACGATGATGAAGCATCAGGCGAAAAGGACGGTAAAACTACGCAAGATACTGAGAAGAAGGACACTTCAAGAACTAGCTCCGAAGTCACATATGACTTGACTTCCGCTAACTCTTCTACTTTGGATATAGTTGCCTCTAAGAAAGCCAAACCTCAACCAACTGAAGATGAAGATGATGACGAGGATTGGGAATAATGAAATTAACGTTTAATGATCTGTATTTAGTTTCTCGTCCCTGGATGACATGTTTGGACTCTCTGGAATTGCGGTTGATAGTTTCCCCTATCTTGTTATACTCCGTCACAGTCTTATTGACCAAGTTTCGGTTTAATTTCGGTTTAATTTCTATCTTAATATACGTGACTTCATACAATTGAATAATCAGTAATCACTTTTATTCTGTAACTTGGTATACTCACATTCAACAAGTTCAACACTCCTTTCCTTAACCATAACTCAGTCACCGCGATAGCTCCACCCACATATAAAACACTAAAAAAACTAAACCCTTCTATAAAATAAACAATATGCATTTGAATTCAAAACATTTTTCTTATCGCAGTTCCGGTATGTCTTGGAATCGTCATAATAGCACCAATTCTTAGGATCACCTTTATGAACATAACTTGTATAATGTCCCGTTTGTAAACTGCCAAAGTGGTTGATCACACCATAAAGCTTGTAATTAAATGGTGGCACTTGGTTCCTTAAGGGCAACTTGTTCAAATTATCCAAGTCCTCCTTATTGGTTAATGTTGGCCAATATTTAGTTAAATCCAAATTCTCCTCCACGGGATACTTCACAAAAGTGTTCAACTTTGTCAAGTATCTGTCGCTCTTAAATCTCTTAAAATGAATGATCAATATATTTGGTAATCTTGTAATCTTTAGCTCTTTGGTGGACTTAGTCTTGCGCTTACAAGTAGGACAGTTCCACATATCATCGCCATCTAACACCTCAATAGCGCAAAATTCTTCAAGACAATCTGACAATGTACATGTATCAGCCGATTTCTCAGGAATTGGTAAACTCAATATTGAGAAAGAATTGTATGTGGTTGAGGTAGTTTCACACACAGAACATTTCAATTGCGAGAGATATTGACCTTGGAAATAGTCCACAATAATGGAGAAATTAAACTTCAAATATCTTTCCCATTCAATAGTTGATGCTATTCTGATTGGTAATAATTCTCTCTTCCTCTCTTCTTCTTCTGTCAATTGAAACTTATCGAAACTCAAGTTAAATTGGGTTTCATTCAAATCCTCGTGTAAGCTATCCAAGAGGAAATTAAGAAATTCTATACAATCTTGCTGTTCGTATCCCTTATAGTCCGCATTTAAAGACCCAACAACTTTCTTGAAAGTCTGAGGAACAACATATTTCCCATTATTGGAGATCAATAATCGCAAAAGATCATGAAATTGTTTGGATATTATTCCCTTAGTTCCAAGCTTATTGTTCAAATTGATATGTTGTTTGTAAGTTCCATCAAGAAATAGCTTTACTAATGGAGGAGTACCACCAAGACATTGCAAAACACAATTCATATAACACGAGTTTCCTAAATTTTGCAAACCGGTGGAAAACTCCTTGAGCAATTGGTCCAAATCTACTTTTTTTGGGGTAACCTTGAGATCAGTGACTTGTTTACCAGATGGTTGTTGTTGATGTTGTATGTGCAAGTTATTCAAGGCAGACGATGGTCTGGATGTCGATGCGGATGGGAAAGGATATCTATTGATAGAATCTAAAGATGGTGATTTATAGCTCTTGTGCACTTCGTCTTGTTGAATGACCCGCACTTGGTTTCCACCATTCTGAAGTTGATTGCCATTCGTTGGCAATTGAATATATGTTTTCGTTGTGTTGGTGCTCAAATAATCCGAAAAATTCTTATTATAAGCCATCAGCAGCGAAGTTGGGGAATTAAGGTCCTTGGGCAAGGACGACGATGTTCCTGTGTTCATTGGAGAGGAACTGATACTGTTTCTTTTTGGGGTGGGGTCCATCGCCATGGTGGGAGAAGGAAAGGACAATTTGAACTCGTTCTTGGAGATATAGTTACCCCCAAACATGTTGAGCCAAGATAATAGTCCACCTTTCAAGAACAAGGGATAGTTCAACAAAACACCATGTGAATGGAATGCTAAGAGCTCTATAAACTTTCTCAATTTGTCGTCAGTGAAAAATTCCGGCGAATTCTTATCATATATGACAATTAATTTGTAATTGAATCTAGCGATAAACTTCTGATATTCCGGTCTTGGTAGCATATCCACAAGGTATCTCTCCAAATCTTTGTCAGTTCTGAACTCGTCTTTAACCATGGATGGTTCGATGTTGATGGTGTTCTCGCCCTTGATATGGGCAGAATCGTAATCCTTTCTCATTCTGAAATCAATGACTAGAATTTCGTCTGAATTGGATGACATGATCTCTTGCAAATCGCCAGGTTCGATATGTTCCTTCATTTTGAACTTGTCGAAGGGAGAAAACTGGGAAACTTTCGAAATGAAAGGAATTGGGGAGGCCGAAGCGGATCTCGGGACTCTTGTAGGCGAGACAGATCTGTTCATAGGCGATGTTGTAGAACTTTTGGTGCTATTTCCCGGAACATGGGTGTAATGGTCTCGAGAGGGCTTTAATTTGTTCAATCTCATCATTAATGGGTCGGTCGTCTGGGGATAAGTGGGAGGAGGCGACAAATCCAACAGCGAGCTCAAATCCGAAGAGGAATTCGAGATAAGAAAGCTTCTGACGTCCTGGAAGGCCGAATCGTACTTAAATACCTGTTCCGTGACTTGGTTGTAAGCGGATTTACTGGCGGTTGAAAGCGAGCCGAAGGTGGGAAGATTCTTGATCTTGTCCACTAAGATGACCGAGGCTACCTTATAATAAATGAAGGCCTCTTCATAATTGCAATGTCCAAATTTGGCCTGTTTCTTGACTTGAAAGTCGAACAATTGGAGGGCATCAAATGCTTTGGAGAGGTAATCTGAGAAGGAAAGTTGGCCATAACCATCAACTACTTCTTTTGTGAGCTTCAATAACTCGTTAATGGACCGGAATGGCGTTGTTTGAGGGTTATTCGAGGAATTGACGGGTGAATGATGGTTGCGATTGGTGGCGCTTATCGCCATATTCGCCGTGGATATCGTCATAGTTTATATATACAAATCATATAATACAAGCGTGATACAGGGTCGGTCTAATCTTCTATCTATCGGTTAATGATGTGATTATGGAGACGATGATGATTAATTAGTTGTACAAGTGTTTGGGGAGAAGGAGTGATCCATGGTTGTCCGGGACACGACATGGAACAGCGTCGAGGACGATAAGGAGGGAGAGAGAGGAGAGAGGAGATGGGTGTGAGAGGGCGAAATGAGCGATTTCAAGAAAACCATTTAATACAACATTGGGTATTTCGAGGTCAGTTTTTTTTTATTTTTTTAATCCGACGGTTCTGGCCTAAAACGTGGCCTTTGGTGTGCTGATTGTTCAATGTACCCCAGACTCTGAGCCTGAAGAGAAGCTGAGGCAACGGTCCCCCGAAGCTTCCTGACGGGCAGCGAGGCGGTGTGGGTTTATGATTTTTAGCATTTCATTTTTTAGTTTTTTATGTCATTTAATTTATATTGTTTAGCGTATTTATAACGTTTAGTATGATTGCAGCTTGACTACTCTACACCAATTAACCCCCAATATGATACATCTATATACAATGTCAATGCAAATAATAAATACACGATTATACCCAATCCTTTAGTACCATCACCATTCTCTTGAGAATCTGTGTTACATGGTCCTGGTCCCCCTTTCTTCTCTCATCACAATATGCGATAAACTCAGTGATATCGCCAATGAGCTCCTCAGCCTCTGGTTCTTCTGATCGTCTCAAATACCGGATGCTCAGATACAACGATTTGAACAAAGCATCTGTTAGAAACACATCGGACAATTTAAAATCTTCTAATAGTTCCTTCACCTCGCCATATTCGCCCCTCATGACGTGGCAATGAAGAACGATATTGAATTTGATGTAATAACCAGTCAAGTTCAATTCTTCATTATCTATTCCTTCCGACAATGCCAACGCCGTCTTCAATTCTCTATGCTTATAGGCAAACGATGCCAAATGAAGCTTATTCTGGGTGTTCATAATCACATCATTTTGAAACCCGATTTGTTTAATGGCATTCCCGATCCCTCCACCAACTCCGTGCGCCTCTCTACCCTTCAACTTCTCCTGTATCCAATAAATATTGATCTTAAATGGCACGAGCAAACCCCAACTTTTCATGAGATTCTGCAAATTTATAGCAGAATCAGGATCTATGGGAATCAACCGCTTGAGAGCTGCATGGCAAATATGATATGGTGGAGCGGTTCCAGATCTCAAGAATCCTCGAATCACGGAATTGATATCTTCACTGGACTTGCTTTTGAAATAATTTATAATCTCATGACTTTCCATTTGAAGCAAATTTTCGTTGTCTATCGTCTTGGAGTTTCTAGAAACCCATTTGTTTTGAACTTCCTCCAATAATATCATGGACTCTCTCTTCAAATAGCTGCTCGAACCCATAGAATACCATGCTCGAACAATCTCATAGAATACGTCCAAATAATCAGGATAGCTCAACCGAAAGGATGTATAAAGACTGCTGAGAAAACTGGTATCATACTCTCCTCCAGCCTCTTTCTGGCCTTCTAAATATTTAACGAAATGTTCAAATTTACCCACACTCAAAAAATATCTACCAAATGAGTACGAGATAACCGAAGGAGTGATCTCAAGCTCTTTACTATACCTCATTACCTTCAGAAACCTTAGAAGATCGTGTTTAACGGCAATCGTCTTTATTGTCTCCAAGAATATGGCATTGACCAAGCGATCATCTGCTCTTATCTCCAAAACCAATTGTTTAAACTTCTCCAAAATAGGATCATATTCATCTTGATTCATCTTTTCAACTATAGGACATCTTATGAGTTGATCGTAATATTCGTAGAAACGAACATCTATGCAATCAGATCTGCCCTTTTCTCTGATAACGTCGTACACACTGGCTATCTCATCATCAGTTCCAAACCGAAGATGTGCAAATAGGTATAAGCCATATGCCTTGTCCGACACTGGAAGATCATTCGTGGAGCTGATCCAGCTATGATAACAGAACTTAATGATGGAGAGAGTGGCCCTATTGATCACCAGCTCCTCAAGCATCACCTCCAAGAACAGCTCGTCCAAATCGTCACGACTGGAGATCAATTGATAAAACAATTCACGTGCCAAATTTGCATTTCGACTCCGAATATAACAAGCCAAGGAGATCTTGATGATATCAACATCTTGGTCATTAAAGGCAAGATACCGATTGAATAACGGGTCAATCTCCTGGAATTTTTTAATATGAAAACTAGAAAGAATTGCCAATTCGATAAGTCGTTTGTTTTTCGCTATTAATGACCCATAAACGCTGTAAATTTGGTAAATATACCGATAATATTTCTTATTATGCAATACCTCCATCACCTCTAAAAGAACGGGGTCTGAGCAGATTAGACCACTTTTCTTCTGATCCTCCAATAACTTCAACATGTCCAAATATTGCTCCTTATCCAAATTATCCTTTATTTCATTGTCCAATTGGGTGTCTTCTACATATTTGGCCTTGGCTTTGATTGTTCTTGTTCCCACAGGTACAGTAGATAATGTGTGCAACGGCGCAAATGGCGGCGACAACGGATCCAAGGGGTTCAATGAAGAAGAAGAACTATGTAGTAAGAACTCCTTATTATCTTCCTCGGAGCGTTGGCCACCACGACTCGAGAATTTTCTCTCCCCATACCACATCACCTTATTACGGCTGATTCCTCCATAGAATAGCTGTCCAAGCGCCCGTCTCAGACTCACACAAGACGACGTTCGACATAGTCCGCCATATTGCATTTTCAAGCACTGAATATCCGTCTGGCGTCTTTAATTCGCCTTTAAAGTTAATATTCAAAGGTCTTAGTCGCGGTTTAATGAGAGAGACAGTCCATATATTTTTTCAGCTGATTTCTTGATCACGTGATTGACCAGGGCTATTAACAGTATATAAGGAACCGTTAAGAATAACATTTATTTATTGTATTATTGGTCATGGAGGGATTAATTAAGTCAGATCAGAATGATTTGAAAGAATGTTCGGAACAGAATACACACCCAGTCTCATGTATCGAAACCCATACAAATAAATAAAATCGTCTATCATCATATTATACACATATACAATCATCAACGTAAAATCATAAGGGCATTTAAAGCCATGGCGCGACATTCTCTGATTCTCATCACAGATTCAGCATCAGCAGGTAATCCGTACCAGGTTGGAGATTCGTAATCCGGTAATTGTTTGATCCAGTTATGATAATCTTCAATCTCGGTTCTTTCCGGGGGAAGGAGAGTTTCTCCTGTCTCCCTGGTCATACTGTTCTCTATAAGATTGAAGCCGTATTTGAATGAATCCGCAGTGAATATTCTCTTTGACAAATTTACTAATTCAGCCAAATCATCTCTGTTATCGAATTTCCCACCATAGATAATTTCCCCAATCATATATTGCAATTCTTCCCACACGATATGATTTGGATTGACATTGGTTCTATCTGGGAATTTATTGAACACTTCATTAATCAAGTTCAAACTAGCATCAATATCCGAATCATTGATGTCATGGTTCTTTTGGAATCCAATAGGAACAAATCTTAACCTTTGTTGAACCATAGAATGGAACCATGATAATAAGAAATACACCACTCTTCTTTCGACCGGGTTCTTGGTTAATTCTTCTTTGGAGTATGCTCCGAAATAATCAACCATGGAGTTCTTCAATCCTGGCAAGTTTTCAAACATCAAAACAGTGGATCTTCTTATCAATGTATTTGGAAGATAAGACCCAGTAGTGCAGGTAAGAAATAATCTAAAATTGGATGAGAAGGATACTGATGATAATAGCTTCTCAAGTGAGCTGACCCACTCAGGAGACATCTGGACATTTTGGACCAAAACCCAAGAATTGTTCTTGGCAGCTTTACTTATTTCTGTATTAGCGATCTCAATACCTTCATTCGAACCTAATGCGATCACAGACAACAGTCTATCCAATTCAGCTGCTAACTTCTCCACCTTCATGGTAGCATCATATCCTTCTGATGAGCATAGAATTATTGGATTATCTCTAGAAATCTGTTCTGTAGCGGCTTGTAAATCATAATATGAAGAAAATGAACCAACTCCACTAAATAAGAACGAGCAAAGAGAGCCAATTTCTTCCATCAATGAGTCAGAAGTGTTTTCAACATCTACGGAATATCTTAGGACCTTCTTGTAGATTTGATAAGTCTCAGATGTTGCACTTGCCTCAATGGAGTCCAATGTTTCAAGGCTTACTTTTTCCTCCAGACTGGTATCATTCAACTTCAAGCACAGTAGCATTTCAGATAGGGCCCGCTCTACCGGCAAGTCCAAGGAAATGATTTCCAAAAGCTTTTGGCCGAAAACCAGAGCATTATCACTGGTAGCACTATAGTAAGCGACAGCCAAACTCAACCCTAAACTAGTTTTGTCCTTGGCTAATACTGAGATCGAAGTCCTTGCAAAAATTTCCATATAGAGCTGTTTGATCAAAGTGATGACACGATCTGATTTTTCTTCACATCCATCAATAACACATTCGAAAATTCTGGTAAAATAATCCAACGAGAAACTGTAGAGGTTATTGCATTTCTGAAGACTTTCAAGAATAGAGAATATTTTGGAACAATGCACAGCAAGTGGTCTATATTCCTGGATGATTTCATCAATCGTGACCATAACATTCGCAGTTTCGCTCATTTTAAGTTCAATTTCCTCAGATTCTTGCTTCAAGTTCTCTAGCACACCAACAAGCTGGTCATTGTCCAATATATTACCATGAGAATCGCTCAATGAAGTTAATAGTTGTTCCTCTAAATTGTATAGACGAACCTTATATTCACTATGCAATTTCATCAACTCAACTCTTTTTTCTTCTATTTCTGGTCTTTCTCTTCTCAATGTGAGGTCCAATATTTTACTCTCAAGGTTGCTCTTCGTTACCGTGAAGTTCACCACAGTGGTTCTACTTTCAACAAATGGAGTTATTCTCACTGAAGGATCCTTGGAGTGAATATATAACTTGAAAGAAGGAGAACAATCCACTTCAAGTTTACCGAGTTCAACTAAAGTACGACCACCAGTCCTTTTGAAATCTTCTGCTAGCAATCGGTTAATGATTGGATCATAATATTCACCATCTTGAATCAAAATGCTACCACCAAATCTTAGAGCGTTTTCTAATTGCTTGATAAAACCATCATCCAAGAAACTGGTTACTATTAGTTTTTGAGGAAGCAAAGAAGATGCAATTATATCTATCGTGAATCCAGTAGGATCAATAATAAATGGATATTTGGAGTTATTAATGGATATGAAATTCTCTATTAAGAGATTATCATTGGGCAAACCAAATTCGTGCCATTTCAAGATTGAGTCGGGAGATCCAATATAATTGACTACTCTAAAGTTATCATTGAAAATTATACCGGCTTGATTCAACTTGATTCTCCAGATATTGAGATCTTCGTGTCTTCCTTCTTGATCCTCTGCACAACAATACAGAAGGAATGCTGCAGACAATAATGAATTACCAGCCAAACATTCCCTTTGACTTCCAAATTTATGAATACTTTCACCCCATCTGCTTCTCTCTGAACTCAAACTTTCCAACAATTTCAGACTTCTTTCAACCTTTGCCTCGATGGACTTCATTTCAACCTTTATATTTTCGGTGTCTCTGATCAACTGGGTGTAGCCATCTTTATACTCCTCGATGCTTTCCTCTAGTTCCATAATCATCTCATCGATAGCAATGAGTTGATTTTTCGTATTACTGGATTCGCTTTCTAACATATAGACCTCGTCTCTAAGAGGGCCAATCTTTTCCAAAATGGAAGAATATATCAACTGGGCTTGCACCCATTGCAATAACGGTCCACAAGCTTTACTTGCTCTATCAACCACAGCAAAATTAAAATCTTCTCTGGAAAGATAGGTTCGTTCCATATATAATCTCACATCCGGAGTCAATTGCAGCTCGTTGTTATACTCCACAATGCTGGCGATGAAATCATCTCTACGTATAATCAACTGCACATCTCTCCAAGTGGAAACATCGTAGCCAAGTAAAATACAAACTGACTCCATCGTAACTTTGACAGCAGTTGGAGGATTTGCCATAGATCTTATTTCTGTTAGATGCTGCTTCTTGATATTTTGAACCCCTCTTTGAGCTTCAAGAACAGCAGGTTCGGCAGCCTCCAAGTCCTTCATCACAATTTCTCTTCGTTTAAAAATCTCCTTTTCTTGTCTTGCTAATGCTGCCTGGGTTTCTACGGAAAACTCTTGTTTCCTTTCCGCTTCATTTTGATCAACAAGCATTTTCTTCAACATTCTCCTGGCTTCTTCATCTTTCACTCTTAGTCTTTCCTTTTGTATGGAAAGATCTTCTTTCAACTGCTTCACCTTCAATACTGTGTCTCTTAACTTATCTAGCCCGCTCGCGATATGTCTCTGATGATCTTCCAATTCCGTTTCTTTCTCTCTAAAGATTTGAATAAACTTTAGAATAAACCGTCTAAACAAACCCGGAGTAGTTTTAGACCCTTCACCACCAGTACGATGGAAAAAAACTGCAATATCCACTATAACCTCCCTATAACTGGAAATGACCTCTGATGCATAACTTTCAAAACTATTCGGCTTGACATAATTAGCAATTTCCAATGGGATTTCTTGTAGTAATTCGTCTGCTACCTGGACTAAGGTGTCGTTCGACCAATCACCCATCCAATTAAGAACACATCTATTAAATAAAGCAGGAGATGCAATTTTCAGACCAGATTGGGACTTTTGGGGATCATTGCTTGTAAAGATTACATGAAGATTCTCTGACACTTGTTGGGTAAACCACTTGTAAAGCTCCTCTTCAGTATCCAACAACAATCCTTGAACCTTAGACTGGTCAGCACATTGATTCATCAATGCCGTTGCATCGTCCCCTTCAAATAAACCTGGAATTTCTGAGTTGGCTAAGAGCGTATTCATGCGCTCAATAAACCCTGTATCCATGATATTCGACTCGTCGACAATGAAGCAAATCTTTTCGCCATAAACACCTGATCTAACCAAGAGGTTACGAAGAGTCTCGTCATAATTAGCCAAAGTGTACTTTCTGTGTACATTCATTTGGACCACTTTCAATCCGTTGATCCAGGCAACAAATTTACTCAAGGTTACTTTCCCACTGGTACTCGACCCAACAAGAATAAGATGACCTTGTGGTTGTCTTAATACTCTATCAATCCTTAAAACATGTTCTAATAAGTCGTCGTATAGTATTAAGGAAACATCCATTTCTTCTTCACTGAAGACACGAAGTCTTTCAGCAACAAATGAACGTAACTCGTCCTTGTCCACTGAGGAATATTTCAATGACAACCAATTAGAAAAAAGTATTGGTCCACTCAAAGCAGTGGCCAAATCTGTGTTAGGGAAGTAAACTTCTGCACTAGATAAAATAAGATTTTCCGTCCACTTTTTCTCTTCTTCTGTTGTTAGTCTATCAGAGAACAACCGGAATGCTTCATGGGCCCATAATCTAATGAGCTCTTCTAAAGTGAAATTTTCAGATACTTTTAAAACTTCCAAGATACCCCTGGCCCAACGTGTCAATTCACGAGGGGAGTATATGTAATGAGGTTGGACACTGAAAGTGAATTTCTTAGAAGATTTCGTGTATACCTCTATCATTGCATTGGTCAAAGCCTTAGAAAACCCACGAAGGCTTGGGGAGTATTTCAAAATTGCACTGTTAAAGGTGTTATAGATTTGAAATAAAGAATCCGTGCCTGGATAATTAACCATGATCAAACAAGCATGACGCGTGAATCTAGAGCTCAATTCGTATCTCCCAGGATCATCTGGAGAGTTGCAAGCTGCAACAAATTGAATATTCCTAATAGATACCCAAGATTTATCACTTGGTCTCCAAAATCCGCCTTGTTCAATAAGTTGACGAAGGAAGGATATCACACTTTGAGTTCCATATTTGTCTGGAGCTGGCAAATTGATTTCATCACAAAATACTACCAACCATTTACCGCTAGACTTTGGAGTCAAAATGGTACCAAAGTTTGTCTTTTTGAACTCACAATATTGTTCCAAAGTCTTCATAAGGATCTCTGGAGATGTCTGTTTAGAAAAGTTAAGCCCTATAACATCAAGAGTAGGAGATTTACGCAAAGCACCAAACAACGTCATTGTCTTACCTGAACCAGGGGGGCCACATAAGATCAAGGGTTTGTGCTCTCGTAAGATAGAATATATCATATCCTCATGTTTGATAGTATCCGAAGTAGGAATGATAATATCCGGCTGATTGACCATGTGAGGCTCAATTTCAGTGTAGGGTACTCTGTCCAGCCAGGAGACAAATCCGCAGTCAGGTAATGATATGTCATATGCATCCAATGAATCTGCGAATTCCCGTAACGACGTAAAGCTATTTAAACTCGAAAGATATTTTCCAAGCTCACGACGACCTTCAATATCAGAATCACCACCAAATGACCATAAAAGTGACAATAACACGGATTTGGTAACATAATCCTTGAAGTCCTCCAAAGCGAAAGAAGGATTTTCCATAGTATAATCCAATAGCTTTCTGCAATAACTTGAAATCAAGATGAAAAACATATTAAGACTGTTTTCGCCTTTGCTTATCATATGATATAATGATCTTGACTTGTCTAAGATAGCATCTAATTTCTTATCTGCAAAAATAAGCTTGACTAATTCCGCATACTTTTCTTGCACTTTCATCAACGAGCCTATATTTTCATCCAGGAAAAATCGGTCTTCAGTCGAATCCAAAGGAGTGATTCTGAGGGAATGTAAGTATCTTGCCAATACAGCATCTGAAGAATGCATGTCACCTAGCCAAACCATACCACATCTACTAATGATAGCAGGAGTTGCGTATTCCAAGCTATCGACTTCAAATAATATTCTCGTTTTATCTGGAAGCGGGAGACGTTCACCATTTGGCAAGGTAAGAAGTTTATTATCGTCAAGTAAACTGTTGAGATTTTCAGACCAGACAGGATCGATACTGGAATCGAAAACAATATAATTTCTCTTAGAACTAGTTTGAGCCTCTCTCAATAGTGAAGTGAAAATACCATCTTGCCAAGTTCTCGTGTACTTGTCAAGAGAACCGAACAATTGTTCTTTTGACATCACCTTGCTATCAATAACATGAACAACACTATCCATGAGTTCAATACTCGAAAGCGCTTTGAGTAGGTTCCTCCATATTGTAGTTTTACCACAACCAGCAGAACCGACAAGTATGATACCATGATGATTTTCTTGAATCTGATGGAGTTGCAAGGCTTTATTAAGCCATGTGTCGTTAATGGACAAGCCCTCAGATTCGGAGGTCTTCTTGAGGTTTCCTACCAATTCACTTAAATCTGCAGTTTCGTATACACAATTAGGGAAGTATACCGATTTAAGCTTCTCCATCACAGGTTCGTCTTCTTCGACCAATCTGGGGGCGATTGTTTCACAAATACTACGCAAAACAATGGAAAGTTCTTCAAGTTCTGATAGAGAACGACGGGAAGGGTTCTTTCTGAGGATAGCACCACAATTTGCTAATGTATACTTTAAAGCACGTAAACCAAACTCGTAATGTTTCCTCTCGGGAACAGAGTTTTGCAAATCAAGGAAGAAGGGTATAATGATTTTTGATATTATAGATGCATTCGAAAAGCCTTGAGAAAGAAGTATTACCTCGGCTATAATTTCACGATCAGGCTTCTCCATGGAGAAACTTCTGAAAAGCTTTTTCAAGTTCTCAGGTAATGTTGATCTTCCGGCATAACCAGGATTCATGGTGACAAATAATCCTGTCTCTGGGTTCACTTGAAACTTCTTATCCAATATTTGAACTGGTTTTTCCAGAGAGGTCAAACCCAATTCAATTGTTTCTATTTGCGAAGAAACGGCACTAAGCATTCTTTCTTCCAATCTGTTGAATTCATCAAAACAACCCCAAGCACCAATCTTACAAAGACCAACAAAGATTCTACCCATAGATTGGAAATCAAAGGATTCGTCACAACAGAAAACAAGCACCATCTTCCCTAAGTTATTACCTAAGGCTTTGATGGATTCAGTCTTACCTGTTCCGGCTGGACCAAAGGGTGAACCACCAAGTCTCTGTTTCAAGGCATTCGTCATCGCCAAGAAACACTTGTCAACCAATGGTGTATACACCAACTTATCTGGCAAGCCTAGATATTCAAACCCATACGTGAATGAAGCCCCTGCTTGGCGGATTGTTAAACTCGTAGAGCGGTCGGCATTGGAAGAGTCATAAAAGTAAAGCTGTTGTGACTTCCAGAAGAAATCCTGGACATTGACAATATTGTTGCTGAATCTCTGCACAATTTCTCTGTGGTGCACAGTTTCAATTATTAGAGCCTCGATTTTCTTCCGCTCAATTATGTCGTTAAACTTAGAGTCAGTAACCGCTAATAAGTCCAATATTCTGTTCGAATACTCGACAATAGAATCGACATTAGCACCGTCAGATCTCTCAACAAATCTTGTGAAATATATTTGAACAGTTAAAATGCACACTTGATAAGGAAAGCCTCTTAGCCAGTTAAAAAGACTCTCGGATGTAGAAGCAAGCCAATTTTGAAAGGCTGTCAATGATTCCTCCACTAAGCTTGAAAGTGTCTGCTTAACTTCTGACTCCAAGCATGAAAGCCACTCATAAAGCTGTGGATTCTTTAGCAACGAAATAGGATGTTTCAAGGAGACTTTTTCACCTTCTTCGGATACAATACTAAGGATTGAGGCACCATCCAGGGAAATTCCGACATTATGTATACCTGCAAAAATCTTTCTAATATAAGGACCGATATTGGTTATATCAGATGACCCTATAAAGGCAAGTAAATCATCATTACCTAAGAAGTAGAATCTTGGGAATTGAGATCTGCAATCCTCTAAATAGTTGTTCAATGACCTTTTCACTTTGGATAGATAGTCTGAGATTTTTTCTATGCTGCTCAATACATCTTCGATCATAAGAATCTCTAGAACCTTGGTCTTTCTGTATATACCTTTTAAGACAGCGAAGAGTTCAGTAGAAATATTAACAAATCTGGCAGCTTCGGATGGCAAAAGTCTCTTGATATCCGTATTATCGTTAAAGATACCATCCAAATAAATCCATTCATTCTGAACGCTACTCCAGCTGGAGATGAGTGTAAAGAAAGAGCTTAACTGTGTCTCCAAGCCTACAGACTCGGATTCAAAAACGCCAAAGTATGCTGAATTTCTCATGGTACCCATGGCAGAAAGATCATCATTGCACTGATCAAATAATACATCCCAGCCCTTTACTAAGCGGCACTTATTCTGATAGCTGAATATATCAAGCGTGGTGTTGGACCATTTCTCTTTAATACCATTGATAGTGTCTTCGATGGTTTTTTCACCATTAGCTTGAGTTAAAACAGACCTAACAAGATTTTCTCCAATTACAACAACATCAAATACTTGCCCCAAAGTAGATATCCTCTCGGGAGTTAATTTCTTCCAGTGATGGCTCTTGAGACTCCCGTTCTTCAAATCGGTTACGACTGGATACAACTTAAGAAGACGCTTAATAGCGACTTCTGTCTCTTGGAAAGCACTATGTTGCCTAACATGTGAAGGCATTGATCTCGCCCTAGTTAACAATGAATCTAAATCACGACGTATGACTCTCGGTACCACATTGTCCCATTCTTGATCCCTTAAATCTCTTACGCTCTTAGATAAATCAAAGATATACGACCAAACAGTCTTCAACTCCAGAACTTGTATCTTTATATCAAATTCAATCAGGAAGCTCAAATTCATATTCAAATATCCGGCTGCCTTTATAAGTGAAAGGTACTCCCTCTCGAGTTTAGATATAGAAGAATCCAAGAAGTCCAACGTCGAAATTGCAGACACCGGGTTAAGCAACCCAGATATGGGTTTTTTGTCTTTCCATTCCTTGCCGATTTCCACCATTCCTTTTTCAAGTCTGACAGCCTCAGATTCAATTCTAGCAACAATCACATCATTTTGTAATTCCAATTCATGCTGTCTTTTTTTTAATATCTCACAAAGCGATGCAAGATCACTCTCTAGTTGCTCGTAAGGGATTACTTGAGCAACACGATATCTGTGAGTTAGGAGTGCAATTTTTGCCTTCTTGTAATCTTCAAATCTAGACAGCCAGATGGATACTTTCGATTTAATGTCATTTGTATTGATGACGAGATTGAGAATATTGCTTGTGGATGCAAAATCAACTGGAAATTCCAATTCTCTTCTGGCACCAACAATTTGAGAGCTCACTTCTTTCATTTGGTCTGATAAAAGCTCAGAAAACTTGCTTAGGCATTTTCTCTGCCAAATATCATATTGCGAGATTACTCTTGCCTGCACCTTATCATATCTTACTACGATGGAGCCTATCCTTTTTTCAGTCTCAATGGTATCAACTGCTTGTCTGGATATTTTAATGTCACTCAAGATTGTGATCCAATCGGTGATAGAATTACCGAGGAATTCGAACATTTCTTCAGGTTGTACCTCAAAAAGAGTCTGGAATTGATTCCAGCTTGACAAATATTCTTTAGCTTCGTTTACTTTGTTGTCTATCTCAACTAGACATCGCTCAACTGCAGCTGATAATATGTCTCCAATATTTGAAAACACCAATTTTGGTTCAGCATTTTCTATGTTAACATCGAAACTGGCACTGGTAATTTTCATTTGAGTTTGGACCACATTAAGGCAAGTTTGCAATGAGGTAATGATCTTCACTTTGGAGATTTCAACAACAGGAGAAACAGAAACCATCTGATCTGAGAAAATCACTTCATGATGGGAATCAACAACGAAAGAAGATATCACTGATGTTGCTTCCATGGTACCATTAACTGCACTGCTGAAAAGTTGTAATTCATTCAGGCATCTTTCTGAGAGCATGGAAGATAATTTGGCATTAATAAGGGTAACTAGCTCATCAACATTAGCAAACCCTTCAAGAATAATCTCATTAACAATTGTCTGAATAGATGAAATTTTAGTCGAAAAGTTGTTGGAAGAATACTTAACATGAGATAATTCTTCAAACAATACTCCTAGTCTTGTTTTTATCTCTTTTACTATCTCAGTTTTATGTAAGAGCTCGTGAACCATTTCTTGAAATCTGATTATAGAAGTTAAACATCTATTTTCAACTAGATCATCTAAGTTTGTAGCAGAAACTTGTTGGAGATCATATGCTCTTGATAAGTATTCCCATTTTCCATCAAAACACTCCCTAATTTGCTCATCCACAGCTAATCTGTCTACTTCCAACAAGGTTTGAAAATGCTCGAGCTGTGGCAAATTTATCAAAGTTTGCTTATAGGCATCAAGTGATTCTAATGCACTAATAGCCAAAGGATATACCTTTCTCATATTTCTAGCATTGGATATCACTGTGTGCGGAATATTATACCCGAGCCACAACAAGTTTCTGACTTCTTTGAAACTTGAAATCTTGGACTCGTCAAAGTCAACAATTATATCCAAGCTTCCATTATTGGCATTAGTAACCTTAAATATTGCCCCCTCTATGTTCAAATCTGACAGAGCAACACTTAAAAGCCAGTTTTGGAATAATTCGCTGGTGTCTAACTTCTTCTTGAATACCTTCGTTTCAGCGTAAATTTTTTGTCCTTCAGGATACTGGGCCCAATTTTTCCCAAGAATCAATTCCAATCTATTTGTCAAGAAATCAAGCCTACTCTCAATCTGTTTGGCCCATATCACTGCGGAAGCAACTGGAGGAATATCTCTCATAAGAGAAAGGTCCTTTACTTCACGCTGTTTCCCAAAGTAATTCTGTAAATTATGGATTTCATTTTTAACACTATCCAACAACAAGTTCAGGAACTCTTGAAGAGAGCTCTTTATGGAAGGACGATTGATAAGAATGGCAAATTTCTCAAAAACGGCAAACATTTCATTAGAATCCTTTGCCTTGGATAGCGTTTCTCTCAATTCCGAAACAATTGAACTTTCAACCTTCTGAGATCTAACCACATAGGTTTTCTCTGCGAGTGTCCACTGCTTATTAGCCTCAGGAGAGGTGTCACCCAACTCCAATCCGGAAACTGAACTATAAGCAAAATCTACCAAAGATTCATCAATCTGGTCGAAATTTCTTATAGAATCTAAAAGCTGTTGATGGTCCTTTCTAAATTGAAATACCAAGTCCAATTTCTTATTCAAAAGATCTGTGGCATTGTTTATCTTGACATAAATATACTTTTGGGATCTTTTTCTTTGTATTTCTCTTGCCAACACGGTCATATCCTTTATTTGCTGATCACATACTTCCAAAACAGAGTGTATTTCATTGATAGAGGCCACGAATTCTTCATAATCTATTAACATTAAATGAGACGAGTTGATAATGTCCTTCAATCTTCTATCGATATCAGAAGAGATGGCCTCGGTGAGCAATAAGGCTCTCTCAATTGGATATTGCATTACTCTCAACTTTTTGAGATGATTGAAAACCAATATTATCGCAGCTTCTAACCTCACAAATGTGGAAGCAGAAACAACTTCATCCATGGGCAATTCCTTCAAAAGCTGGTTATATTTGATGGTTGTAGCCAAACTCTCGTTGATACCAGTATCAGAAACGAAACTAACTGTAGCATGGAATCTTTTGGCTTTACGGAGAACTCCAAGGGTCAATTGGACTTCTTCACTATTTAATTGGTCTTGAATGGAGTTCAATGCAGCCTCCATGGACGCCCAGAAGTTGACTTCTTCAATCGAAGAGCCATCTGTTGGTTCATGGGTTAATTTCGTCACATTTTGAACAGATCTGACCCATCCGTTCACGATATTCTGCAAACTGTTCAAGAAGACGGTATCAGATATGAGACGGTCAGATACGAAATCAAGGGCCTCTTTCTTCTCTTGTGGGTCTTGTTGGTTGGATAATTGAACTGCAGAGCGAATTTCTTCATGAACAGTCAATCTCAAGTCTGGAACTTGAATTGTCTGTTGTAGGTGTTGTAGCGAAAGAGCCAATTCGTTGATTTTCTTTCTGGTTGAGATGATGGACTCCGATTCGTCTTCTTTCTTACGGTTCAACGCCAAAGTATCGTCTGGTGAGGCTTTATGGGCAATTGCTTCGAAATAGGGAGAGATTCCAAGACTGACCAAAGATCTCAAAATTTCAAACGAATTGGAATCCTTCGATTGCGTGTTCGGTATGTTGGCAATATGAATTTGCGAGTCTATGGGAAGATTAGAGGTTAATGGACCCCTTCCCTTGATGAAAATGATCGAGGAAATAATCTCTGCGGTGGAAATGAGCTCGTTCAGCACAATGAACTTGATGTTATCTGATTCGGTGGCATCTGGCTGTGATTCTACAGCCTTCAAGAGAAAAATGGTTGATTGGTTCGAGTTTAACGAGAATTGCTCGAGAATTTCCTTTGAATTATTATTGTTGAAGTAAGCAAAATCCTCCTTTTTGGCCTGTAATAATACCTTGGCTAGCTTATAGATGTAATCGGTCAATTCATCGACGGAGAGTTTGGGCAAATCGCCCGCATTGGACGGTGTTTCCACAGACTCTGTCTCCGACATATGGATCCCGCAATTATCTCTATTTACAATGGTGTTATTATACCAATTGAATGGTTCTTTGGAATCTTTGATCCATGTTTACACTTAGTTAAAAAATACACGGGTCGTGGCTAGACCGCGAGTCTGGGGTATACCGATGGAACCCATGGACATCAGCCTCTACAATATGCTAAGAAGCAATAATATCCTAAGAATTAATAATATTCAAATGAAATCATCTCTATATGTAATCGTAAACGTTTCTAAATTTTCTCGTCCCATTGAGCTCTTTGCTGAGCTCGAAATAAACTCCACTCAACACCACCAACTTCAAGTTGGGTATAAGCTTCATAATCTCCCGAACATAGGTTTCCATGAAATGTGACATGATCACGATTAAAGATTGGAACTCGCTCTGGTTGAAGGCACAATCAAAGCCATTCATACAGGTGAAATCAGAATAGCCGTGGAAATTCCAACTGGTCAATTTGGCAGGATATTCAAGATAATTGAGTCCTTCACCACTCAATCTCTTAGAAACGGAATCCCCAGCAGCAGCGAAAAAACGACATGAAATTATATCCTTGAAATCCGCATCATCTTTATCGTAATATTGATGATTCATGATGTAAGTGTCTATCACAGACAACATTTTCGCGCAGAAGTCACATTTACATCCGTTCCAGAGTAAATCACTCATCACTTGTTCATAACAGGCACAAGAAGCCATGAATGTAGGTGCAATTAAAACGTCCAAATATGGAAGTTTCTCCAAGGCATGTTGGTACAACTTTTTCCTTCTTATGAAGTTCCCTTCAACTCCGTCGATGTATTTTCCATCAAGTGGGGCAGCATGATGAATAGACAAATACTTCAATTCAGAGGGTATATTGATGGCAAATCTCAATAAGGAAACGTCCCATTTTTCGGATATTTTATGGTTTTTCACATATCCAATCTCAACAAGCGAGAGTTTCTTCAAATGGGTCAATTCACCGACCATCTCATCCAAGAAATCATCCATACAGGAACACTCAAAGGAGGAACAACAGCCTATCTCAATCTCCAAACTCTTCAATTGGGTCAAATCAACAAAACTGGTGACGAAATCAACAGTGTATCTCTGGAGAATGGTGTCATTATCGGAATATCTGACTTTCAAAGTTTCCAATTGAAGCTTCTTTACGCCAGAAAAATCCCCAATAGATCTAAACAACGATTTGAAGAATTGGTAAGAAGAATGTTCGTCCGAGAGACTTAATGACTTCAAATGGGACAATCCCAGATAGAAATCCGTTTCGGATGTTGGTCCCGATTGGTCCAACATGGGACCAATGTGGAGTTGTGTGATGTATTGAGGGAATGCCGACAATTGTAATAGATTGCCAATTGAATAATTTGTCAACGAACTTATCTTCTGCACCAGAGCGGCATATTTATTCCTCAATGCGATATCTTCCAATTGTAGACGGTTGAGATTATGGGTGTCTTGCGAAAGAACAAGATCTACAATAGAAGAAACGGCGTGTCTCGTCTTTTCGTTGATTTTCCCCAACACACTGATTTGTTCAATGTGCTCAATTAGATGTGGATTAATCTCCAAAGAGCTCATTAAGACCTCGATTCTCAATAGTGTGAGTTCGTCGTTTGCCTTGGTTGAGGCGAGAACGTTATTAAACCCACTGATAACAGTCCAACTTGCCGAGATGAAACTATGACTCTTTGGTCTCTCCAATATCACCCCATCTCGAACACAAATTCGTTTGTACAATTTTTTTGTTCCCACGAGATAAAGATCGTAACACACTAATATTAGGTGCAAGATGTCTTGTTGGGACAAGAGAGAAACGACGGTGTCTAGACATTCGCCCTGTAAGTTTAAGAAATTTGTGTTTGATTGGGTCATTTTGTCATTATCCTCTAACAACGGGTCCTATCTCTATTAAAGGATATATCGGTGCGAGTCAAATTGTTCCAGCAGCCCAACGCTGCTCACCTCATAATGTCAGCGGTTCAACAAAAAAACGACGTGTTTCTACCGTCATATTTGCAGCCAATTTGCAGCAACGTATGAAACATCGGAGTGATATAGGGGATTGTTATTTGGTGGGAGGAGATATCGCGGCGTATTGCGGTGGTGTGGTGTTTAATGATTTGAATTTGGATGATTTTGGGATATTCGTTGAGTTTTGTGGGGATTTTTGGTGCCAATTCTCACTGGTAGTAGAATACTGAAGAATATTGATTAGAAGAATATTCTTTGAGATTATAATTAGATGGTTTTTGTGCTTTTCGGGGTAATTATTCTGATAGTTTAATTTATATTTGGATTGATATTCTTTGATCTTCGAGATGAGTTTAATTACTGCCGTGCTGTCTTGTTTCTAATTTAAAAAATATCAAGATTCAAACTCCGAATTTAGAGTAACTATTGTAAAACAAAAATAAAAAAAAGAATATCTATTTACAAGAGTAAATAGAAGATAATATATATGAAATTGGACTAATATGCATATTCTACACCAATGCATATTGACCTCACAAAATCGACTACAAATCGACTACAAATCGACTACAAATCGAATACAAATTTTCTTCTTCTAACAAACACACTCCAAATATTTCACACCCTCTAACATACCAGAAAGATGAATTCCTCCAAATACAACAAGAAGACTTCCCACCGTGTTTGCAGCCCCGCCACAACATATCCCGGTTTGTTGCCACAGCAAATTTACGGCGGTCGGTATTCACACATAAGTACCCTTACAATCAGACTTCAACTCGCAGAAGATTACATTCATGGAACATAGCCCACAGGAATAGGGGCACAGAAGGTTTTAACTTCTTCAGGTCATGTTAATTTCAACAAAATCCGAGACCCTTAACAATCGGGTTCCCCCTTTTCCTCTTATGTACATCCGGCCACTAGTTTACTCTGGCCAACCCTTACATTAGCCTGAATTGCGGATTGGTAATGCAAGCCAGCTCATTCAGCGGCCAGAACCTGAGGGTACGTGGCACGTTCCACCATCAATAACATCGCACGACTGCAACCACAAACCTTCTGTTTTATACTCGGATTACCTTTTTTCGGATATACCGACATATGCTGTTGCAGCAGCTCCATAGCCGGAAAGGGCCCCAGTCCCGATAAGAGGTGGTTCTGCGACCGTTGCCAAGCTGCTTTGAACCCCTATTGTCGCCCACAGATAATAAATGACACGTCTCGGAGGACACACAAGCTTTTAGCTGTAAGGCAGATTAAGGGTTGTTCTATTACATGTTTTGGTGCCGGAAACAGCGAGATTCATCAGGGGATGGTCTCAGTGGCCATGGGGGGAAGCCAGTTGCGAGTCGCGAGTTGGCCACTGAATTGCGTTGCTCACCGTTGTTTGTTGGCCTTTGAACTCCGCCAAATTAGGTTCACCCGCATGCAAAACCTTGTTTGTATTGTATTTCGAGGGTTCTGGAAAAGAGGAGAAGCGTCGTTGCCGAGCGCACATGGACTTTTCCAGGGTAGGCCCCTTCGTTGCTCTTTCTTGGCGTCCCAGTTCTACAGCTTCATAACCATAAACCTCAGCATTCAATAACTAATCATAAACAAGGCAAACCGTATGTGCAACACGAACTAAAATAGAAACCAAAAACTCCTTTCCTACCCAAATACAACTAAACGCCCTACAAAAACCCGCCGCGCCCTCAGACCTTCTTGGTCTTGATGGTTCTTCTCTTTCTCGTCTTCCCACTGACATGTGTCCTATAATGTTGCATGCAATTGTCTTGTCTGGCAAATCTGGCATCGCAATCTGGAAAGGGACACACATGTTTTCTCTCGCCCGTGTGGATTCTCGAATGTCTGGCCAAATGGCCCGATGTGGTGAACGATCTCTCACATATCTTGCACTTGTATTTTCTGTTCGTGTGCATGTGATGGCTGATTTCCGTCATATCGCCCATGGAGGATCTGTGATAATGGTCCATTAAAGGCGATCCAGACATCTTAGGAGACGACCCGCCGGAAGACATGTTCGAGTGATACGGCTCGTTGGGCATGGGTTCCGATAACATCGTGGGAAGTAGCGACGGGATCTTGTGTGGCATGTTATTCATGTTATTCATGGGATTCATATTGAGATTGTGGGAGAGATGATGTTGATGTTGATGGTGAGGAGGAGGAGGGGGTTGGAGCTGGAAACCCATCGAGGGCGGAGGTGGTGGTGGAAGAGGGAACTGGCTACCAGCTGGATATCCGAACTCATTGGGTAACGGAATGTTATTCAATAACGACCGTAATGGTGGAAGTTGGACACTTCCTCGTAATACTCCGTTGTCAACAACAGCGGGGGGTGCTGTGCTGTATATGGATAAATCATCTCTGGGAGGATAAGCTAACGATAAGGTCATAATGAACACGCCTCTATGTCGTCTGGAACTGACTACACACTTGCTCGCCTAATGACTGCGACGCTACTTCTTATATATTGCGAACCGCTGTGGTCGAGTTATCGACGTTTGGAAATTCTTCGCATCTCTGCTATCGGGATGCAAGCGTCGGACAAGTGTGGAGGCACAGACATCGAGTGCACCTAGGCTGGACAATACTGCCATTTGAACAGATGAAATTGTCAGTTAATTTACACCAATCGTCTACACACCACGAAAATTATATCGACGTTGTCAGAATAAAAATCCGCCCAATATTTACCTCCAAAACGGCCCATCTAGCCTCGACAAACCCTTTATCTCCCGATAAAAGGGTCCGAATTTCTTTTCCCGAACTGTCTTCCTTGAGTACTTCCACGAGTTCCGGTCCGATTATGGAATTGGATACCCTCCGATATAGACACAACTAGAAGTCATTAAACGATCCACCGTAAAACAAACGCACACACCAATCTCCCATCATCCCCATAGTCCGTCTTGCGATTGCTAGTGTGATGACCCTTTCTAGCTCGACTTGTAGCACTTTCTCTTGGCAAACAGACCCTGCGTTCAATGGGCAAATTTGCGGGAATTTTTTTCAATTCTCATTTGATGCTGCAGCGAGTCCAATCCAGCTGTTCCGTATGCACTTGTTGCCCTATGTTGCTGTTCCCCAATACTTAAGGGTTGTTGTGGGTGGTGGTGTGGTGATATGTAAGGGAAAAGGCGGTATCATCAGATCAGTTAAACCTAAATGTATAAGTGTGTTATTTATAGATGTTGTTTCTTGCGACATGGCTTATCTGGTGAACAGCCCTCCGACAAATCCTCACGTCATTCGCGGCCGTTCACAACATATTCGTCTGGTTGACGTGTTCGGACTTAATACCCGCAATTGGCCAATTCTTCAACTCTACGTCACCTAATAAATAATCATATATAACACTATTTCTCAATAAACACCTCGCCACTCGAGTCTTTTCCCCAAACTCAATAGCCATGCTTTAAACAATAATAAGAAGATATAAAACACTCACAAAATAAAAGTAATAATAAACACTAAAAAGCATCAAAGAATCAAAAGAAAATCCGCACTCCTAAAAGTCGCCGAAATACTGTGCATATGGATCTTCACCACCACTGCCATAATCGGCCTGTTCTTCAGGATAATGGTCAAACAAACTAGAATCACCGACACCAGCAGTGATTGGAGGTTCGTAAGGCGTCTCGATGTCCTTTGCAACCAACTTCTCCCAGACAACTTCCTGGAACCATGGGTGGTTTCTGATCTCGGCGGGACCTCCCATCAAGTTACCCAATCTTCTGGTCAAGTCAGCAGTGATCAATTTGGACAACAAATCAACAGCATCTGGATGCATGAACGAAGGATAATGGACTTTACCGGCCAAGATCTTTTCGTACGTCTTCATTGGGGTCGAGTCGTAGAATGGTGTGTAACCAGCCAACATTTCAAAGATCAAGATACCCAAAGACCACCAATCAACGGACTTGTTGTATGGCTTGGTGGTGATGACTTCCGGCGCAATATAATCGGGAGTTCCACATAACGTCCAGGTGACGGTGTGGACCTCCTTCGCAAACCCAAAATCGGTTATCTTCACATGTCCATTACGGTCCAACAAGATGTTTTCTGGCTTCAAATCACGGTATATGATATCATGTGAATGCAAGTATTCCAATGCCAAGGTGACCTCTGCCGCGTAGAACTTAGCCACAGGGTTTGGGAATCTCTGGGATTTTCTCAACAACGAGAACAATTCCCCCCCTTCAATGTAATCCATAACCATGAACAAGTTCTTGGAGTCCTGGAATGTACCCCACATTCTGATCAAGAACGGATGTTCCACCAATTTGAGCATTCTTCTCTCGTCGTTGGTGTGTTCCACCTGTTTCATCTTCACCACTTGGGCCTTCTTCAACACTTTGATGGCGTAATATCTGCCATTGTGCACGGATCTGACCAAATGGACTCTTCCAAAGGAACCGGTTCCCAAGGTCCGCATGATGTGGAAGTCTGTCAACGAGTACTTCCCCTTACTGTCGGTGGGCTTGTTGGGCAACATCGACGATTTCACTTGTTCCGTCTGGACAGTTGTCTCGGGAACCTGGGCCACGGGGATCTGGGGCTGCTGTTGTTGTTGGTATTGGTAATCCATGGTTGTGCTCGTTGTAGTGGGTGTACTGGAGGAGTCTTCCTGTTTAATGTGTGTGTCGCTGTTGATGGAGCTGGAGGAACTCGAAGGTTGATTGCTCGAATGGTGGCCCGAAGTTAGGTGAAGCTTTTTTAAGATGTTTGAACGCATAAAATCCTCGTCCGTGGAGTTGTGGAGTTATGTCCCGATGGTGCTCAATCGATACAATGGGGGTCCTATCGTTGAATTGACACCAATACGAAACAGATCCGTGTGGTTAGTTGCTAGTTCCTCAATGAACGCAAAAAAATTAACCGCCAGCACAAATGTTGCACTCTTCAACTCGATAGCAATATACAGGTCGATGACACCAATGGCGATGTTTCCGACAAGTTGGTGGAGTTTTAATGTGTGGTGGAGTATGTCGCGGTCGAATTGACTTTGTCAACGTCTTCTTTCTCCTTCTGATCGGCTCGTTGTCCTAATCGTTGACCCATTTCACATGAAATTGTCCTTCTCCAATTGTAATGAGGAACCAAGAGGGAGGATGGGGCGTGTATAACACAACATCTGACCCATGCCATTTCAGGTGGGCCATTTATTTCATGGGGAATTTCCCGATTGGGGAGTCCTGCATACAATTACAATTTAATAATTTATTATTTATTTATTTATTCAAGTGATCATGAATTCAGTTTTTTAATTCGTTACTAATTATGTTAATTCGCTATTAATTAAATTATTACTTAATTTTGAGTTCAATTTATTAAACAATCAAACATATCCTCTGGTTTATCTCTCCCAATTCGGAATATACAATCTTAACTCACCATTACATCTCATTCATCTCTTAGAATCTCAACCAACTGACATCATACCCAATACCAAAGTACTCTATATACAATTTATTTATTTTCTTCAGTTTAGTTAATTGATTTAATTTATTCAGTTTTATCAGTTTAGTCAGTTTATTTAATTTATTCAGTTTTATCAATTTAATCAATTTTATCAGTTTTATCAATTTAATCAGTTTATTCAATCAGTTTATTCAATTTAATCAATTTATTAACATCCTCTGTTTATCACATAGAACACCTCACATCCCATTTATCCCCAAATCAACTAATGCATACACATTCAAAACAGCAATGAAAAGCCAAACAACAAACGCCAAGCCCGACGTGATCCAATTGTTGGACATATCGATGTAATTCGTCGCGACTTGAGACGGTCCCCCATCTTCGATATTTTGCATCTCTTCACCCCTCTCCTCCATCACCTCAACTCTCATCAATGACTTCTTACAGGTGAAATAGATCAATGGAGCCGTCAAAAACGGCAACAAGATCGAAAGAACAACTTGTGTGGCATTCAACGCCTTGTTCAACCCGGTTTTACCGATACTGATACTGATAATTAGACAGGGGATGATCGAAATACTTCTCGTCACCAATCTTCTCTTCCACGGCTTCAAGCTCCATTTGATATGTCCCTCACTCACCATCTGACCCGCTATGGTGCAAACGATCCCAGCACTTTGGCCCGAAAACAATAATGCCAACATGAAAATGGTACCGGCTATTGGTGCCAAATTTCTAGACAATAACGAATGAATGGTGTACAAATCGGCATTAATGGCCTCTTCGGTTCCATACAACACATTCCCTGCCACCACCAAAATGGCCGAATTGACAAACAACGCGAATGTGAATAATGTGATCGCTAGCTCGATAATAGAGTACTTATATGCGTATTTGATGGCCTTATACGACGGCTTGTAATCGTAATAATCTTCTTCGTTCTGTTTAGAGTCATTAGACAACTTGATATAGCCGTTTTGAGCGTCATATTCTCTCAATCTCGGCTGAACCAATCCCGAGCCCAAAAATAAAGAATGTGGCATCACAGTGGCCCCCAAGATGGAGGCGGCCGTATACATCCCACCGTTGGCAAACATCTCCTTGGAGGGCGCGTAACCCCTCAAAACTTCTCTTGGGGAAGTGTACGGCATGAAGCCCAACTCGAAACAGAAACAAACGCAGACACCAAACACCAAAAGCGCCACGGCATATTCGAAATACCTCACAAATTGGACCGAGGAGCCTGGTCTATAGGCCATGAGCACGAAAAGAACATCCACACAGGTGATCACCACGCCAGCAGGCAATGGGACCTTGATGAGAATGTTCAACGAGATGGCTGTCCCAATGACCTCAGCTACATCCGTGGCGATGATGGCACATTCAGCAAGAAACCAGATGATGTAATTCAACCACCATGGAAGATATTCGCGACAACATCTGGACAAATCGAAACCCGTCACGGACCCCAACTTTATACACAAACTCTGAAGAAAGATGGCAATCAAGTTGGAGAGTAGCACAATGAATAGCAAGGAATATTTATTGGAGGACCCAGCACTGATGTCTGTGGCATAATTACCGGGATCCATATATGCCACCGAGATCATGAGACCGGGTCCGATGAACTTGGAGTATTTGGTCAAGGCAAACTTCACTTTTTGAAAGAAGGATAGCAGGTGGAAATTCAGTTCCTTGTTGTAATATTCCGCTAGCACCCTCTCACGTTCAAGTTGCTCATTTCCAGGAGAATAATCTTTTTTTATGGATAGCATGGTAGGATGCTCTTATTATAGAATGAATGTCGCAACTCGTCGCGAAGCAGCCTTTATATAACCGAACTAAAATCAGACCAACCCGCACAGTTATTAGCTCATTAATTCACGGTTAGAACCTTAATGTCTCCAACGCATCACTTTTTACGGTCTCAACATGCAGGGGACCCCGATGGTCGCAAATGATACATGACAGGGTTTCGCGATGTAACAGTCCAATTCAAAGAAAAAATAATAATACGAAAATCCTCACAAACCTGCAATTATTTATGAGTTTTTACTTCGAATTTCGTCTATTATTGGCCTCATTACTGAATCTCCTTTGGACCACCGACATTCATATTGGCATGAAAGTGCAGCGAACTGTGCCATGATTCGCTGTATCTTCTGATTTGAAGGACAAGCATTTGCACAAGAAGAAGAGATGACCCAAAATTAGTTTCTTTCGAGCGCTAATCAAATGGAGTATTTGTATTCTCCGTATTGGTTCGAGTTTGCAGCATTTATTGCATTGAAAAATTTGACTATTTCCACCATAAACTCAGAAACTCAGAAATAAATGGATAAATATCAATTTATTCGACATTACTGATTTAATGGAAAAACTTTCATAATATATAAATTGATTATTAGCCATTACGATACACCTTCCAGATTATTGGCTATTGAATTACCATAAATGGATATTTAATACGTAATCACTTACCTAAGTAATATCGCGCCATCTGGGACCACTGCCCAAAATTTTCAACAAGCCTGTGTAGCGTAATGGTTAACGCGTTTGACTTCTAATCAAAAGATTCTGGGTTCGACTCCCAGCATGGGTGGTTGTTTGCGGATTTAGC